>CM065377.1:67019182-67396682 GCA_033060915.1 Euryodendron excelsum | reverse complement strand
CTCCATATTATTAAATACTTATTTATCTCCCCACGTTAAGATTACAGATACCCGTCTATTAAATTAAATTACTGACAATTAAATTTAATAGACTTATTTAATTCCTTGAGACCTTCCACTTAACTTATTTGATATGTCGGATTCATAATCCACCTGCAGGGTTTGACATAATCAAAACTTATAAGCATCCTCAAGGGGGTATCATCAATCCCTATACGGGGACGTAGATTC
This sequence comes from Euryodendron excelsum, assembly GCA_033060915.1. Taxonomy (NCBI): domain Eukaryota; kingdom Viridiplantae; phylum Streptophyta; class Magnoliopsida; order Ericales; family Pentaphylacaceae; genus Euryodendron; species Euryodendron excelsum. The sequence continues at coordinate 67,396,451 of CM065377.1, read as the reverse complement.
CATCAATAATAAATATTCACCATACACGTAATGTCATTGTCCAACTCACTGAGTTTATTGACCCTTAAAGAATCTCACTCTTCTATGAATCAAAACAATAAATACTACATGCACGTGTCTATTTATTACATTAGGATTAAGAGCATAAACACTCATAATAATCATGAGGTATTAATTGTTTTATATAGTCAGTATAAAAACAATTACCCCAACACGGTCCTGTTCAATACACACAAAGTGTACTAGTGCAAGGAGTTGGAACTATACCATTCCCCACAGTCAAGACAGACCTATTAAAACCTTGTACTACAGTCCTACTGATGGTGTGTCCATTTCCATCTAAGACTGCGAACGATTAACTTATATTCCATAAGAACCGATGATCTGATCTTCCGTGTGTAAGTCGTACTCTACACACCAAATCATCTACTATATAGAATAAGAGACACACATGCATAATCATTAAATAAATAACGCAATGCAAACATTTCTCACACAGATTCTCATTAAAATGGAATAACTAATTTATTAATAAATACTAAAGTCACTTCACAAAGCATGTCTTTTAGTATAAATTCCCAACACATGCAACTCTTTTTGTAGTGCAGTGACGTTATCAAATAAAGTGGCTCCTTTAGATTTCAATTTCTCAATAAGAGTTGCAGATTCATCAGCCCCTTATTTAAGTGTGTCTCTTTCATTTTCAGTTATCTTATTTTTCTTAGTCAATTTCAGACCATAGAACTAAATCACGGTCGTGGTGTAACGGACGCAGGTGTCGCGGACGTTACGTAATAGAACGCGGTTGTGAATTTTTTTTTTAGGTTAGAAAATTTTATTAAAATTTATAACTATGCATGTTTTAGCTTGAAAATTTTTTATGTTATAAATTTTAATTAATTTTTAGCATGTTTGATGACTAAATATGATATTCAATAGGCCACAATAAAAAAGAATGGCCTTATCCTTAAGTTGTATGATATGTTCATAAGTCCATAAATATTTATTAGGCCCAATGAAAATTATTAGATAAACCCATGGTGCAATACAAAAGCCCAATTGAAGAGTTGCATTATAAAGAGGCCCATGTGAAGGTTATGCTTTTACCAAACAGTGGATAACACTGACCTGAAATGGCTAATAGCTACAAACCCACGCGAAGTAAGTATTTTACAATCAATTTCTTAACTTTGAAAGACAACATGAGGTCATGCACGATGAAATACTCCACTAAACCTTGAAACTTTATTTTGCAAAGAAATCTGAGTTGGTCTTCTTCTTAAGCTCTGACAGGCTGCAGTACCTCCTCTCTAGTACAGGTAATCACCTCCTCCCCCTCTTCTCTTTCTTCTACTACTGCCGCCACTGCCTTGTAGCTGCTGCTGCTGTTGCTGCTGCATCTCTTCTTCTTCTTCACTGCAACAACTGCTGCAACGGTATGGAATGGCCTTTGCGCTGATCGTAACGGTGTAACAGCTGTTATGGCACTGTACGGCCGCTACCCACGTGATTCGCATTTCTCCGTTACAAAACGCTTGTAACCGACTTAGTACCTGTCATTACCGTTACGTAACGGCCGTTACAGACCTTTTTTCATTCTATGTTTGAGACACCTTATACAATTTGTCATAGGTTTGATGAATGTCCTCTTTCTCACCACTCTCATGGTCACCATTACTATCTGAGTCATCTTAACTTGACTCATAGGACACGCTAGGTTTATTACCACAATCAAACTGAAAATTCATGCCATGAAGGGATGGTTTAAATGCAATAAAATACTTACGTACTTCATTAGATGATGAATTTTCAATAATGGATGTCTTTACAGTCTCATATGCAGATGTAGTGCATGCCATAATAGTATAAGACTTTTTATATAGAACTTCAAGAATGTTCCATGCTTCTTTACCAGTCTCACTCTTAGGTATACGACTTAAATCATGAGGTGTGACTTGGTTAAAGGAAACATTGACAGCCTTACTATTCCAAATATATTTTTCTAATTCAGTAACATCCCATTGCTCCTGCGGTTTAAGGATAGCCTCAGTGCCTATAATCATCTTAGGAGGACACCAACTATGTACAATAGACATCCAAGCACGTTCATAAATAAATTTGATAAAAAATCTCATACATGTTTTCCAATCAACATAGTTAGAAGCATCTAACAAAGGTAAATCTATTTATTCAGATAATCAAAATCTCACTCTTAAAAAAAATAATTTTTTGAGTGTCCTGCTCTGATTCCAATTGAAATTTCTGAACTACGTGGATTTACTTCACTTGGCGGAGTGCTTGATTAATATCAATTAACTAAGCTAACCAAACATACACTAATTTAAATTCCATGCACGAATGATAAAGCAAACACACAATGAACACACAATTTTTATCGTGAAAACCCAAACTGGTAAAAAACCATGAGACCTAATCTAACCAACTAATTACTATCAAGAACTGAATAAAAAGAAAGTTAACTTGCAACCCAACCCTAGATATTCCAATTCTCAAGTGACGAATCCTCGCACTTTCAGGCGTGCTCTCCTTTATTGACCGAATCCCATGTTCACGTATTGATCTATTCACGATACACTTCTTCAGTAATTACCTAAGTATTGAACACAACAACACCGTCAGAATCCACCAAACACTAGACGTTCCAGTCCAAGCTCCAAGCACTATATTGACGAACAGTTCACAAGAACAACTTACAGTTATACCAACTCGAAACCCACGAATCTAAATTGAATTGATCTTGTTCGCACACACCATGATTCACCGTTCTTTTGTGCTTGAACCACGACGAACACCAACCCGTGAATACCCCGTGTTGATGCCCCACCAAGCCTGAACCTTTGTTGAAGATTTGAAGTTATTCCTCTTGCTAAGAAGAGGCTGTGGTTTTTCTATAAGATTCTCAATATATTTTCTTAGCAGTTCTTACCCTAGAAGACCAAGCATTGAAGTGTATATAGGAGTTGAAGACAAATAAGGCTTAATAGGAAGCTTTCTTACTCAAAACATCTGACTGTCGCTAAGGCAAGAGCTCAGCAAACTTCACTGGACAAAATTTTTAGTTTTCACAGGGGTGCAAATTGGGCAAGAGCTCAACAAAACTCTCTGTCCATTTTTCTTGATTCTCTTTGAGGTGTGGCTGAGTGAGAGCTTGGTGAAAAATGCAGTTCTTTGATTTTAAGTTCCAGAACATTCAGGATGTTGTTTAAACCCTCCTTAGCATTGGTTTGAACAACCCACCCTAAACAAAAACTTTTCTATAATCTCTGTCATCTACCTAACTAATAATTACATAGAGAATAACAAGGCATTACAAATAAAGTGTTTTAATCTACGGAATTTGCCAACTAACATAAGACCTAACAAAGGTGACTTTCCATAATCCTAGGATTGAAGAGGATCCAACTTGTGGGCCCCCTTGGATGTTATTGCCATCAAATAGCTCTTTCCTTCAAACGCTCACAAGCTGTATGAATTCTTTAAGTATTAGCTTTCTCAATGTTTATGCTTTTCCTTTAGGGGTAATTGTAAAAATGCCCTTTGAACAATGATTCAGGATCACTGAAATTCCTAAACTTTAAAATGTGACACACTGACCACTTGAACTATCAATTTGTATCAATCTACACATTCTGTTAGCAATTGGTTAGGAAAATAGACGAAAATTATCATGTGATTTGCATATGTTCACAAAAGTATGGATTTATACCTAAATGGGCACTTATTGTAATAATTGTCTAATGATTGAAATGCCCTTTCAAACGACATTACAAGTATAAGGGCAATCCAAGGGGCATTTAAGTCAATAGGCAATTATTGCAAAAAGAGAATGCCAATTTAGGTATAGAACGATATTTTTGTGATCATGTGCAAGTCATAGGATAATTTTTCGTCTACTTTCCTAACATATTGCTAACATAAGATGTTTGATTGAAACAAATTAGTAGTTCAGGTATCAATGTGTCATATTTTAGAGTTTAGAGGAGTTTAGTGAATCAATGATACTGAGTTATAGTTTAATGGGTGTTTTTTGTAATTACCCCTTTCAGGTATTTATTAGTCTGGATGATTTGTTATATGGGCTTTAGAGTTAAGCTTCCTATGTTGTTAGTGCACGGAAGTAGGCAATTGATTTTTCTACATGCTCTAAGTTACCAAAGTTTTTCCGTGGGTGTTGGTTCTAAAAATCAGTCAACGCAGGCCCATGAATCTAAATGAGTCGTCTCCAATCTATGGAATTGTCTATGTTTTTGCAAGAGTTACTTACTGGGTTTTTTTGTTTTTGTTTTTGAGTTACTTTTGGATTTGTAACTGGGTTTCTTTGTTACTCTGTGACCAGTTTGTTTTTTTCCCACTGATCCGTAAAGTTTAACTTGCTCAGTGATCTGGAACAACCACATTATCAACTGCCAGGTGTTGCCTTTGGGTTATTAGTTGATCCAGATGGTTAATGCGGACATCAAATCCTTCTTATATTTTGTGAAATTGTCCTTCTTGATCCGCATTTGTTTGTGTGAACTTATAGCTTTCTCTAGCTATGTTTCTCTCAGTGAAATAACATCTGCGGTAACTTGGAAGTAGTTCAAACAATAGCTTTTAAATCACTCATTTATGACTATGAAGCTTTCTATGGAATTTAATTTGGGATTGGTATTCCTGGTTTTGATCCCTTATTTTAATGATTTCTTGCAGTTAATTTGACCAAGAATAGTGATCTCAAGGAGGGTCCTCATCTGTTGATAAACTCTTCCAATGGTGTTCTTCTCCCTCCCATACAGGAAGATCTCACATTCTCACTTGATCATTGAATCCCTCAAAGCAATTCAATGTCCCCTCTGGACTAGCGGCTGTTGAATTGGGTGCAAGGAGAGAGAAGAGCCCATTGCCCAAATGCTTGGAACAGTTCCAAACAAGTTTTACAATCTAACCTCCTCAGTGAACAGCTGCCATGGGTCCATGATGTTTGAAGCGTTTGCGGCTAATCAAAGTCCCCTACTCCCAAAGAAAGGACAAGTTCAAGACACTGAGCTTCAAGTTCAAAGCAATTTGTGCCAGAACAAGACTTATAATTCTTTATGTTCTTTCTCCCAGCCAAGGGTTGATGACTTTGGATCTACTTGCGGTCCTGTTCTTCATCAAGTTAGGGTTCTCCCAATTGCTAGAGGTTGATCCGTTCATCACCAAACTCTTGTAGAGACTGAGTTAATTTAGGGTGTCCTGCAATTATCATATGATCCGTCTTTTGTAAGTCGACCCTTGATGAGAAAAATGTTCCAAGTCTGGTTGTTTAATAGATACTGTTGCTTCAAATATAATTGGGTCCTAGAAGCTTATATTACAGAAAGGAATGGGTTCTATAAAATTGTATCGCCTCAAATATAACACTGAAGGAAGACTCTGAACGTCAATCTCTATGATCTCTAGTGTTGCACTAGTGGTGGTGGAAATTTTACACAGCTAAATCTCTAGAATTTGGAAATTTAAGGGCAAATGTCTATTGACGATCAAAATTCAAAATCACCCTTCACTGAATAATAGCATCCATAACATTCAGTAAATTCAGGTCTGTCTGGTATTCAGTTCAATTTAATTATGCACTACTGAACGCACAAACTATGGATTTTCTCAGTTTGGGATAATTAAAAGGGTTCCTGGAAAAATAATCGAACGCAACATCAACCAGCATTTGTTTTATTCGACTTGTTCTCTAACAGTACTCGCTCAAAAGAAAATATCAGACAGCAGGTACACAGTTGCAGGCATACAGTAAATCTAGAACAACCAACTAAAAATTGTGTAGCTTACATTTAAATAGTGTATAATATCATTAATTAAGCGAAGATATAATTGGTATGATGAATGGATTAAAGAATCTCTTCATTAATTCTTTAAAAAATCGTTGGCCTTCACTGGCTATCCAAAGTACCCACAAGGCACTTATGCTATGTTACTAACCTTTGCAAGGTAAAGAATTTGAAATTGCTGTGTGCATATTTGCTTTTTCTTCCCGTGCTCATGATGCTTGTGGTTTGAAAATTTAACATTGAAACTCACCCTTGGCTACTCATGTAAGGTAATTGGAGATTTGAGAGAAACTAGAGCAGAGCTCATGGCAGGGGAAACTCTTGATGACCATATGGTTGTTCAATGGCCATGTTTCTAAAATGAAAATTGTAGTTCCGAAACACCTTACTAAACAACCATACATTAATTTTGTCGGACACACAATCCTACATGGATACCTATTGGATTTCACTAAAATGGAGGATGATACAGACATGCTTATAGGGTGATTTCTTTGAAAACTCCGAAGAAAACTTTATTGTACTTTCTTTGAAGCATCTTTATTCTTCCTTAAAAACATGATCACAAATCATTTTATTGTGGCTATTAAAGTTGGAGAGTTTAAAGTGCTTTTCACACACATGGGTTGGGGAATTCCCATTAACCAAGTGGAATTATTTTGACGAGCACTAACATTATAAATAATTAAACTTGACCTAGCAAAATTAGTTTTTTATTGACCTGAGAAAATTTAATTAATTCGTGCAGTAATCTATCTAAGGGATTGGTTCCGGGAGTCTAGTTAGCTGTAGAACTAAATGATTTTAAGCTTATGTAGTACTGCTTTACATCAAACCACTCGTATATTTCCATTTAGTTATATGTGTTATTCTTCCAAGCAACCCCCGTTTGGTTAGCCAAAATTAACGTAAAATCATTGCACAATAGTATGACAATAGAGTGAACTGCCCTTTTAGGCTTTCAAATTCCCATTGCTGAATTTCACCGCCCTAGTCTTTAGTACTCATCTGAGTTAATTTAATAAAAATTATTAGTATTGTCGATTGTGCCAGGCTTGGTAATCTATATAATAAAACAAAGCGATTTTTTAAAAATGTCCTTCGTCGCATCAACGAATGAAATTAATTTGTCTATAATTTAACAGTACTACTCACAAGACTTTTTTTTCTCATTCTTTACTCTCATTTCTCTCTCTTCTTCCCAACGTGTCTCTCTCTCTATTCAACATTAAATGCTCCAAACTACTTTATTTTTTTTCAATTTCTTTCTATCCTTCTTCTCTTTCTTTTCTCTTTCTTCTTTATCTTTTCTTCATTGATCAGCTATGACCCAACGTCAATCTTCTCTTTTCTTTCCCTCTCTGTGTTTTTTCCTTCTTTTTTTTCTCACCTCTTTTTTTTTTTCCACCTATCCGCCATACCCCTCTCATCACCATAGACCCACCAAATATAATGCAAAAATTAATAAAGGGGATGTGTTTTCAGTAGCCAAGCACCCTCATCACCCATCCCTACGACAATCCTTCAAATTCACCAATTAAGAACTTCAGTATAATTTTTAGCTGATTAGAATATTTGTAATACATTATGAATATACATCTAAAAATATTTAAACAGAATTTGTGCATAATAATATAGTTAAATGAGAATGTTACTTTGCAATAGAACATCCATCATGATTAGTTTTAAATTAAAAAAAAAAATATCATTGTCAGATCATGAATTTTATGTAAAAAAAATTTAATCATAAAATAAATAATTAGTACCAATGAATAAATCAATTAATATATAATTTGTAGTGGGTTATCCGATAATAATAATAAGAGTAATGCTAGAGCCACTGACATTTTTTACCAAAATTTCATCAAGGATTAGGTGATGGAATCCACATTATCTAATATAAGTGAGATTTACTTACTTGAGTATATCTGGGATGAAAATCCTATAAAAAACACAGGTAGCTGTAGCATTTTTATAATAGTAATCATTTGTATATTAGTTTTTCTGTTATAAAGATACAAATGGTTAAAATGGCTCAAACTGATTTTGCCTACAATTTTACTGTCATAATTAATTTTTTTTATTTCAATTTTCAATTCAAAATTATCAAAGTCAGATGGAGTGTTGTAGGCACGGGTTATTGCCAATACTATATATCATAGCCATATGTTAGGAGGTCTTTAAGCTTCAAAGACTTACTCATTTTTCTCAATTTTTTGAATTTGAAAAATATAAAAATACAAATGTCATAAACTCATTGATTATCTAAATAATATGGTAGTGTTTCTTGAATTGTCACCCTTTAAAATAGAAACTTTAAAAGATATTAAAGATAAAAATATATTAAAACTAAATATATCATAGATTATTTGTAATCAATTTAGTAACTAAATTTAACAATCTGTTTGCATTCTTGTAAGTAATGCTCTTTTCAAAGTAATTTAACTTTTTAAAATTCTTATATATTTGTATTTTTTTTTTTTTTTTTTGTGGTTAGATTTACCCAAACTTATTAAAGATGACATTAAGAAAGACTAATAAGCTTATAAAATAACAATTACTGAATAAGATAAATAACTTTTATTTTGCCCATTGCATTATGATTTTTTAGTGTATGTCATAATATACTTAAGATCCTATATATTGGTATAAGTATGATTTTATTTTAATTAACTTATGAAAATTTAATTAATTTCTTTCTCTATTAATTTATATTTTCTCAAAAAATAAAGTGTAATAATATTGTTTTATTAATTTAAATTGTTGATAGATATTAGACATATATTCATATCTTTTTTTATAATTTTTTTTATTATTTATTTATAATCCTGAATATAACTCAATAAACTTAATATCAAACTTTAATTAATGTATTTACTTCCAATAAACAAATATATATATATATATATATATATATTGAAAGGGTAACTCAGTAGTTAGTACATAAATTATTTTTTCTGCATTTTACTCTCTTTATGATTATTATAGTAAAAAAAATATTATTAACATGTTTAGTCCAAATAACTTTCAAGACGGAAGTTATCTTATAGATGATGTATCGTTTAATATCATATTTTAAATACACACCTATAAAAAATCTTTGTTTGTAAAAAAAATTATTTAAAAAATTAACTTATGATTATATATAAGTGGTTTGTGCATAATACGGGTTCAGTGCTAATATATATATATGTGTGTGTGTGTGTGATATTCTTCCATGCAACACTCTTTTGGTTAGCCAAAATTATATAATATCATTGCTCAATGGTATGACAATAGAGTGAATTGCCCATTTAGGCTTTCACATTTCCATAGCTGAAATTCACCGTCCTAGTCTTTAGTACTCGTTTGAGCTGATTTAATTAGAATTACTAGCATTGTAATCGGAGGGGTTGTTCTAATAGGTCAAGTGGGTGTGTTACTCACGTTAGTCAATCAAAGTTCAATTTTTGAGATCAAATTACAAATAATTTATTCCTTATAAATACTATAATCCAACATGAATGCCTCCTTTTAACGAGATCAAAAATTAGAGAGTTAAAAGATACACATAATCTGGTCAGGATGCTTCTGACCGCAACACTAATAAAACAAAAAAAATTACTAGCATTGTCGATTGTGCCATGCTTTGTAATAACGCTGGGTGGAAACATAGATGATGTGTTTCTTGACAGTACCTTTAATTGTTTGACCTGAATAAGGAAATATAGGGAAAAGCTCCAATAGATGCTGCCAAATAATTTTTTTATGAAATTAATTAAATAAAATCTGCTACATCCAAATTTCTACAAGTTTACACCGCCCCTCCAAGACAATAGTTTATATTATCATTATTTTTTTGGTATTAGGTATTGATTGACAAGAACAATGACAGGCTTTGTAATAATGCTGGGTGGAAACATAGATGATGTGTTTCTTGACAGTACCTTTAATTGTTTGACCTGAATAAGGAAATATAGGAAAAGTTCCAATAGATGCTGCTAAATAATTTTTTTATAAAATTAATTAAATAAAAGAAGCTACATCCAGATTTCTACAAGTTTACACCGCTCCTCCAAGACAATAGTTTATATTATCATTATTGTTTTTGGTATTAGGTATTGATTGAGGAGAACAATGAAAGTGAAATCGAACTATTCCAATAAGTGATCGGCTTTCTTGCAATTTGCATATATTCTAGCAACATTGTTGTCCCATTTTATTGTACTCTTTAGTCTTTACGCATATTGGTTGGGAAATTCACATTTAAAATACACGAACAATCAACAGAAATACTTTTAGAGAGCAATAACATCACAGCTAATTAAATATGAAACTAACTAGGCTAGTTTAATTGGGTAGAACTTATGCCCTTCCAAATAGATATCAAGGTTCGACTTTTGTTAAAGTACAAAAGTTATTTAAAGACCTTTGGCCTGGTAATTATCTAGTTGTATAGGATGGGAGGACTATACAGACTCTAAGATTAGTTGAAACGCGCACAAGTTAGCTCAGATACCAAATTAATAAAAATAAAAAAAAAACAAAAAGTTAAATATGACCGCACAAGAATTTGTTATCAATCAAAAAAAAATTGAAAATGATACAGTAATATAATGGACTGATTCTAGCCTTCCAGTAGTCAAGGTTGTATTAGAACCAAATTATATTAATCATAGCCAGTCGAGTCATCCAACTTGGATAGATAAAATCTTTACATATATTATTCTTCCACACAACGCCATTTTGGTGAACCCAATTACGTTTTACATGATATCGACCTATAATAGTACAAATGGAGAAATTACTTTGTTCTCCTGGAGCGCACGTCTTTCACCCCACATGGTGCTCCACACCGTTCAGAATATGCCGTGCTAGCATTGTGTCGACGCCTTGCCACAATGAAAGCCACTCTTGTCCCAGACCTCTTGCTCAAATACATTAACCCTGTTAACATTGATTGAAAGAACGTCTTAAAATGGTATTGAATTGTCAAAATATATATAAATTTGTGTGAAGGGTCCTCCTCCATTGCCCATTCCAAAGAGTTATCGATTAATGAAAGTTTGCCCCACCGAAAGCTACACAAAAAATAAAAATTAAAAATTAAAAACAAAAAGTGACGAATAAAAAAAGTCAAGTTTTAATCGGTGATAAGGAGAGCCCACACGGATCACATAGTATTCCTTAAGGCTGAATTTTGTATTGGGAAAAATAAATAATGTTTTATAAAGCTTTCTTTGTTTTGCTATAGAAATGGTCAAAGAAATTAGGAATTATCATTTGCTTTCTATTAGCTGGAGATTTCATTTTCTTACCATTATCTCTTTTTTTTTTTTTTTTTTTTTTTTTTTTATAGATAGCAGAGGAGTAGGCTTAGTGGTTGGAGTCATCTAATCTCATGCTTGGCCATCTAGGTTTGGTGCCCCAACCCCCTGGGCCTTGGTCTAACAAAAACGTATCACGGCTCGAAGATTATAGCATTACCCATCTTGTGCGTTTAATGTAGAAGTGAAAGTTTCGTGGGTTTAAATGGTGGGAGCAGTTATACCTGATCTCTTCCAAGTCAAGTCTACTCCATGTATACTGTACTAGATGGTAAGTAGTTAATCCACGAAATCGCTTCGTTTTTGCATGTGGAACGCAGTACAGGCGAGAGGCCTTTATATATATATATATATATATATCGATCACTGCCCTCTCGTCTGTTCCTTTCCTTAGCAACCCCTTACGTAGTACTCTCTGTAAGCTTCAAGCAAGCAGTCCTCAATTACACCACTTAATTTCCATAGCACTTCCTAGTTCCTACAAACTCCTACTTCCCAGAAATGGCAGAAACAATTCTCTACAGCTTTGCAGGAAAGCTCCTTGGGGAATTGACTTCCCCTGCTCTCAAGAAAATTAAATCGCTGTGGGGATTCGGGGGCAAAGATGAGCTTGAAAAACTCAAGGACACCGTGTCCACCATCCAGGCCGTGCTCCTTGATGCAGAACAGAAGCAAGCAAAAAGCCATGAAGTTAGAGACTGGCTCGAAAAGCTAGAAGCTGCATTTTACGAAGCAGATGACTTGCTCGATGACCTAAAATTTATGACTCGGGCAAAGAAGGTACTGTTGGAGTTAGTTTCTTAAATTATTTGTCAAATTTTCAATAACTCTTCTTTTTATTATTATTTGTCAAATTTTCAATTAAATTTTCTGTTATAGATTTTAATATCATTGTTATTGTGAGGATTAGCTATCATTCGTATCCGCATAATCTTCAGAAATTTATCTTTTACTTTTTTTTATGGGCAACTTCAATCGGGAAGGTTCATTTTTGTCTAGGAGGATGTGACTTTCGATGATGGGAGTGACCGTGAACAATTGGATTGAATTTAGGAGTCAGCTGTGTGTGTGTATATATATATATATTTATATTTATGTTTGTGTATAATGAAGGCGTGCATAAAAAAGTCCGTGGGGATGAACACCTGACGATCCACCTTATATGATGTCCTCCGATCCTGTGAAATACACTTAACTCTTTTGAATTGTTTTAGGATGGTGAGTATTTGTAGTACTCTCTGGGGTTTCTTTGTTTCTTAAATGCTACATGTGTTTTTTTCTATTGTATAATTGATGCTGGTAATGTTTACGTGATCAACCAAGTTGCAGTGCTGCATTTGATTGTATGTATTAAACGTTATCGTCAAGTAACGTATGTTAGTTTATTAGTCATAGATGCGTTACTCTTCTTCATTTTGCTGGTACCTCAGAGATCGGATTATTCTTGTGATGTTGTACAATTTTTGCTTAGCAATCATGAGGCTTTCTACCATTGAATATGTGTGTTTCTTTAGTATAGATTGTCTGTTTAATAAGATAAACATATTCGACTTTATATTGTAGTAGCAAATGAATTGCATTCTTAAGTACAAAGAACAGGCCTTGGGCATTAGTTATCAGACAGTTTAGCAAGCCATACCTGCATTACCTACTGCCCTGCCCTGTCAAGATGTGGCTGCCTGTGAACCATGAATTAGAGTAGCCCTTATCAGGGTACAAACTTTCTTCTAAAAAATTTTAGATGTTTTCTTTTATTGAAGTTTTCATGCGAACATTTGGACCATCCTAGATTTCTTTTAGATGCATAACCCAGTGTATGGATATAATTATGATTTATCTTGGTTTCACTTGGGGTCTTGGCACCAAACTTCATAATTGCTAATTGTTTTCTTTCACTTATCTAATTGTTTTTATTGTGCCTCTACTTTGTTGAATTTACAATATTTTGTGCGAGTTCTCTAATGGGTATGCATTTCTTTTCATACTCAAAACAGATTGCTTTTCGTCTTGGGATGGGTCACAAAGTTAAGGTTATTCGGGAGAAACTAAATGCTATAAAAGAAGATAGGAAATTCCACTTAACTGAACGGCATGAGGAGATGCGAGGTGAGAATAGGACACGGGACACTCATTCCTTTGTGCATGAAAAGGAGGTAGTTGGGAGAGATAAGGATAAAAATGCCATCATAAAACTTCTGTTGGACTCCAACATTCAAGAGGATATCTCAATCATTCCGATTGTTGGAATAGGGGGAATTGGAAAGACTGCAGTTGCTCAACTAGTATACAATGATGAGAAGGTAAAAAGAAATTTTGATAAAAGAATGTGGGTGTGTGTTTCTGATGTTTTCGATGTGAAACTCATTGCAAAAAATATCACAGAATCTGCAGGCAAGAAATCCAACAGTGATCAGATGGATGTAGTTGTAAATGATCTTAAAGAGCAAATTGGTGAGAAGAAGTATTTTCTTGTTTTGGATGATGTGTGGAATGAGGATCGCAACCTATGGCTGGAATTGAGGGATCTGTTAACGATTGGTGCCAAGGATAGTAAGATTTTATTTACTACCCGAACTCAATTGGTTGCAGAAATTATGGGCACAGTTTCACTATATCCTTTAGAAGGTTTGTCTGAGAGTGAATCATGGTCTTTATTTAACCAAAGAGCATTTAAACCTGAAGTGGAGCCTGAAGATCGAAAGGTAGCTATAGGAAAGGATATTGTAAAGAAGTGTGCCGGAGTTCCTCTTGCCATAATGACTGTAGGAGCCCTATTGTACACTAAGGATACAGAAAGGGAGTGGTTATATTTCAAAGATAAAGAACTTTCAGAGATAGATCAAACTGAAAATGGTATTTTTTCAATACTGAAGTTGAGTTATTATTACTTGCCACCACACTTGAAACGATGCTTTGCATATTGTTCGTTATTTCCGAAAGATCATAGAATTGATAAGCAAACATTGATCCAATTGTGGATGGCCCATGGATTTATTCATGGAAGACAATGCCTAGAGGATGTTGGGGATCAGTATTTTATGGAGTTGCTAAGAAGGTCCTTTTTTCAAGATGTTTGGGAGGATGGAGTGGGTAATGTAATTAGTTGCAAAATGCATGATCTTTTTCACGATCTTGCACAAATGATGGCAGGGGGAAAGAGTTTCCCCATTAACTGGAATGGGAAAGGTATTGATGAAAGAACTCGTCATGTATCTGTTGCTGTTCCTCCAAATTTTGACAGGACCACAACCATTCCATTTAACTTTGAAGCAAACAAGTTGCAAACGATTCTTTTGGTACCTAATCGGGGACATTCCCGGATGATGGGGCTCTTAAATTGGAGTGGTGAAACCATCGCAAGTTCGAAGTGCGTAAGAGTGCTGGATTTGCGTTGGTTTCAAAGAGAGAGTGTGTCTAGATCCATACTTAAGTTAACACATCTAAGGTATCTTGACCTTTCTTACATCAATTTCGAGTTTCTCCCAAAATGTATTTGTAGGTTGCTGAATTTGCAGACACTAAAACTCAATGGTTGTGAGAATCTCAAAGAATTACCAGGAGAGATTAAGAATCTGGTGAACTTGAGGCATCTTGAGCTTCATCGTTGTTCAAATTTGAGACATATGCCACGTGAATTGGGCCAGTTAACTTCACTTCGGACGTTAAGTCCGTTTGTAGCGGGCTGTGAAGACACGTCACCTGTTGGGTTGAAAGGGGGGCTGAGTTTATTGGAAGTCCTTGTTAATCTACGGGGAAGATTGGTAATTGTAGGGTTGAGAGATCCCACAGATGAAGAAACAAGGAAAATATCCCCCAACCACTCCTACTTGGCTAGGCTGGAATTCCTTGAATCGTTGGATTTGATTTGGGATCGTAATAAAGAGTTTGGTTATGATGATGAGTCGCCGTTTGAGCGCCTCCGACCACACCCAAATCTAAAGATGATGTACATAAAATGGTATAGTGGTGTGGGTTTCCCTAGCTGGATGACGATTGATGTTGGTTTGTCTCTCCCAAATCTTGTTCATATTTGTATGTGGGAATGTTTCGGATACCAACATCTCACACCATTTGGCCTACTTCCTTCTCTCCGATTTCTTGAACTTCAGTTCATGCATTCCTTGGAGTACATATATAAGGAGGAGTATTATGACTCTTCTTCTTCTACTACTTCTTCGAAAGCTCGAGGACTCTTCCCATCCCTAAAAGAGCTCCGACTCAATTTCTTGATGCGATTGAAGGGATTAGGAAGTAGGAGGAGGGTAGTACCGACAGCCACAGCATCATCCTCGACGTCGTCAACAGCAAAGGAATTATTGTTAACTTCTTCTTCATCATTCGGACTAGTGAAGCCACATCTCCCTGTCCTTGAGCATCTTTCTATAGAAGGTTGCCCTCAGTTTGATTTATCAGCTGACGATGATGATGATGATGATGAGAAATGCGTGCAATTTCAAAACCTTCTGAGCCTCACTCGTCTTTCCATCGCGGACATACCCAATTTGGTGTCTCTTACTGCGGTTCAATATCTTACTAGTTTGCAATCTTTATGGATTCACTCGTGTTATAAATTGGTGGCTTTGCCTGAGTGGATAGGCAACCTCACATCACTGCGACATCTTCGGATTGAACACTGTTACTTATTGACATCACTGCCCGACAGCATGCGTCATCTCACTGCATTGCAGGACTTGGCTATTAGAAAATGTCCCAATTTAACCAAGAGATGCCAGAAAGTAACAGGAGAGGATTGGCCTAAGATTGCTCACATCCCATCTGTTATTGTGGAAGACACAGGACGGTAGAATCTGATCTTCTTTCCTCTTTTTCACGATTCTTTTCTTTTTGTTTATGTTCTTGATATTACTCACCTATTTTTTTTATTTATTTATTTTTGTTCTTGGATGCAGTACAAAGAAGCAGAGTTCTTAGAACGCATGAGATTTCACAATTGGTTGTTAGCTTTGAGATCAGACTTTGCGGGCACTGGAAGATCCGTCTAACAATAACAACAATAAGGGTGGTAACTATCCAATTTATTGTTACTTGTCTGTCCTTTTCCTTCACATACTAATTAAGATAAGACACTAATCAAAACAACTGAATGAATATTTTCCTTACTCTTTTGTTTTTCTTGTTCTTTAGAATCTTTAAGAAGCTTATGTTACTAATATACTGCAAAAAAGAGATTATCCGGTTTTTGTGTGGATTGTTTACAATATTAAGGAAAATAGTATATCGTGCTTTTCTGTTGTTCATCAGACAATATGTAGTTGTCTGTATGTCTTATACTTACAGCCATTGCCATTGTATGAGAACATATATTCGAAATATCCATTTATTGGTTATATATGATAGAACTCTGCTGAATCTTATAAGGAAAGTCCCAATGTTGTCTCATTTTTAAATTCTAGCTGCTTGTTTGACTGATAACGTAGCAGGTGGTTTACGCTTGGACAATACTCTTCTGTTGTTTGTAGTCTGTGATATGTCTTGACAATTGCCACTCTAAGGTGGCATTGTGAAAATTCTAGTAGGCTAATAGTAGATGAAAAATGAGGCACTGTCGGAATAGATTACCTATAAACAATAATAACCAATTATAATTTATACTCTTTGAAATTAGGCTTTAGTTTTCTTGTGACGTTACATTTTAAAAACTCTCCTAGACACAATACATAAATTAAGTATCATGCATGTAATGCACGAAGCTACTTAATGCATTACACCAACATATTCAGATACGTGGTGCCCACGCAGCCATGGATTTCAGGCTTTTAACACGTTTAGCTTCTGTAGGTAACTTGTGACCTGGTTTATGTGTTTTGTGGTCATAGAATGCAGATCTTGGTGTGGATATCTTCCTAAAAATCTCGCAAATATATGATTATATAATATCTGAGAAAAATATACCTCATTAACTAGTTTTTACTCAATATCTACAATGTGGTCAACATTTGTATCTTATTTAGCTCTTTAACACTATGATATGTCTTTCTACTTTTTGCCTGGAATAGAACTTGCTGTTTTTTTACAGCTTCCCAGTCACAAAAATTGAATGGATTTATTTTCAGCTGAAGGGCAGGTATTTAGGTAAAATTGTGTACTCAAGCATTTAGTGCTGGTACTCTCTTTTAACCATTTTGAAGGCAGCTCTTTTTCTTTCTTTTACTCTATTTACTAATTTTTAGTAAAATAGTGGAAAAAAGTTATTGAATAATGGAGAATTTCAATCATGATTGTACCACTTTAGGATTCACTGGCACTGTCCAATCCTCTGGTGTTATGTCTCATTAAAAATGTGACCCATCCAAACAACTTCTAAATGCTTCTCTTTACATGCATTCTACTCTTTGATCCATCTGCTACCTAAGTACCTAGTAAATGTCAGCCCATATAACTAATAAGCAGAGCAGTGGAATTAGGTGGCAGCAAATTCTAACATCAACAAGAGAAGAAACAGGGACTTGACTGATAAAACATTCAATCCTATCTCCAAGGATTTCTAAGTTTTTGAAACGGAGGGAATAAGGAAGTCTATCTGTTTACCAGGCTTCCTAATTAGGATGTTAAGGGTTAGCACATGGTATATTTTTCCATATTCATATGACCCTCAAGGATGTCTAGATCTCATAAGACATTTGTTAGCCCATTTGATGTAAATTTTTATTATGTGCTCTCATCAGCAAGAAATAGCATAGCATATGTTGAAATTTCCTCCACGTTTTTTTTCTTTTTCAATTGACATTAGTTATACCATAAGAACAGCTTTAATATTTTGCTTAGTTTCGTTCAAAGGATGTATTCGGTGGAACATGGCTCTGGATTTTACCCATGTCTCTCATATTTAACTTGTAAATATAAATCAGCTAATGAATCCCTTTTTAATTTTTCTTCTCTAACTTTCCTTCCCTTCAGAATTTCAGCGAGATGAACAAGTGGTCTGACATATGAAGCACTTAGCATTTTCTGTTGTCCAAATGTTTTCCTTGATGATAATTTAACTTTGTGATGCTTTCAATGCTAACATATTAATGGTAGTTGAGTCACCTTTAATGTGAATACCTTGATTATTCTTACCAGATTTTGATAATTCCTTTAATCCTCCAGAAATTGGGTTTCAACTTTTTTCCAGCATAAAATATTTATAAATAACCTTGTACTGCAATTGTAGGGTACCTATGGACTGTAAGTCCATGATCGTGAGGAAGTTAATGTCAGAGAGTTAGGAGTTATAGCTGTTTCACTTCAGACTAGCAGCTGATCAATCATATCTAGTGGATTGCAGGTTACAACAGTGGAGGTAAACAGACACCACAAACCTTTGTTTTAGGCTTCAACATAGGTTGATTTATGTCTGTTAATTTGTTGTTTGTTGACTCCTCTAGCCTCCTTAAATAAGGTATGGAAAATGTTTTAAAATTCTCTTTACAACATTATAGGTTACAAGCATGAAGCAAATTCTGAGCCTACTCACAAAAATAGATACGAAAATGACTGCTGTAATTTGATGATGCAATTTGTGATTTTGCCCCATAATTGTTTCTGGAGTATCATCTCACACTTTTCACTGTGCAATTGCAGTTCTATGGTACAAAGAGAAGTAAATGACTGAAGTTCTTAAAACAAAAAAGAAGGCTGTAGCGACTGAAATGGGGACAGAAATATTAAGTTAGTCTTGGGTTCAAGAAGTTTCTACTAAGGCGATTGTGGAAATTGACATGGTAGGAAAACAGAGCTGTCTCATTGTAGAAATCTACATTTTGGTGTCCCAAGTTTACCCATTTGGTTGGAAACCAGAAATTTGCATCCTGATTATGTTGAGTAAGTCGCTGTAACATGGTTACGAAGTTCCTTTAATTTTTAGCATTTGTAAGAGTCATTTCCTGGTAGAAGCTTAATAGATTAAAAGGCCGGATCCTTGACGGTATATGCCAATCTATAGTACATAAGGTAAGCAAGATCCTTTTCCTGTGGTATCTTTTCATATAACCTATGCACCGTCATTTGCGATGAATTCTAAATCCTTTTCCTGTGGTATCTTTTCGTAGATCCTA
The DNA here is from genome assembly GCA_033060915.1 of Euryodendron excelsum. Classification (NCBI taxonomy): domain Eukaryota; kingdom Viridiplantae; phylum Streptophyta; class Magnoliopsida; order Ericales; family Pentaphylacaceae; genus Euryodendron; species Euryodendron excelsum. The sequence continues at coordinate 67,377,266 of CM065377.1, read as the reverse complement.
TGCACCATCATTTTCAATGAATTCAAAAATATTTGCTCATATGTCTTGGTCGATTTGTTTTCTTGATTCTTTTCGGCAGAAACGAAGCAAAACCATTACCAAAGCTGTTGCTGTCTTAAAGACTTTCTTTGGGCCTTTGCTGATTAAGTTCATCTTGTGATTTTGTCAAATCCTTTTAAGGGTGCCTTTGAGATTATTTCTATCTTCTTGTGATTTTCTCAAATCCTTTCAAGGTTTCCTTTTAGGTTATTTCTGGCACGACACCTTTATTCACATTCTCATGTTTTATAACTCTACTTGTAGGGCACATTGCAGCAAGGTGATCACTACGTGGGCAAGATATACATCTATAATTATAGTCAATTAGAATTCATGTGCTATTTCACTTCAGTTGAGCACCTAACAAGCATGCAGGTGAATAAACACCATGTACCTCGGTTTTTGCCTGTTGAAGCTCTCTCTTTATTGAACCCTTTAACTAGGATATGGAACATATCTCATTAAGTTCTTCCTTTTTACAATATTTGTCAGTTACAAGCGGGAAGCAATACAGTTTAGTATAGTAGTGGCTGTAATTAGATTGTGTAGTTAAGAGCTTTACCCCATATGTTAACTTTTACTAGAACATCACTTTATAGTTGTGATTTAATTATGGCAATTCTGCGATACAAGGAGAAGTGAGGAATGGAGGTCACGAAACAAAGAAGAGAAAGTGACTAAAATAGAAATGATAAATCTAACCTTGTCTGGGGTCAAACACCAGCAACCGAACGATGACAAAACCTCCATTGACTATGATTTGCTCATTAGTGTGCTTGTGGGAATCCTTTATACGTATATCATATATGTGTGAGATTCTTCAATTGGCTGGGAATGATTTTTCTTGATTGTGTCAGCAGCCCTTTCGATAATTAATGTTTTATGTATGGATCCATTTGCTAGTGGGGCTTTTTTTGCTGATTTCGATAATTAGGTTACTAGGAACACAGATGTATTTGGATTCTAGTTTCAAGCATACCTGCAGGGCATTGAGTCGGAGAAGCAAGAAACTGTATCCCATGGCCTATCCACTCATCTTACTAGCCCAGTCCCCTCCCCCATGATAGATTTATCAAAGCACAAACAAACCTCTTCATCTACGTGAGAATGGTTGTGTGGATCCTAGTTGTGACATTGATGCTAGGGCCTTCAGAGTCACTTCCAATCTTGCAAAGGTGACTTTCCACAATGCTGGGATTCAGGAGGATCCTACTTGTGGACCCTCTTGGATGCTGTTGCCATCAAAGAGATCTTCCCTTCATGGCCCACAAGATGTAGATATCTATATGTATCAGCTTTCTTAATGGTATGCTTTTACTTTATTTTGTTTGCATAATTTGTTATCTGGTCTTTAGGATTAAGCTTTGATTTGTGTTTCTTTGGCTTCCTATGCTTTTAGTGCAAGAAAGTAGGCAATTGAATTTACTATATGCTCTTAAAGTAACCAAAGTTTTTCAATGTGTTTTGTTGGTTCTAAAACTCGCTCAGAAATTTCTGTGGCGTTTCATTGGTTGCTTCTCCAAATCTATGGAATTATCTATGCTTTTGCTGGAATCACTTTTGGATTTGTGACCGGTTATGTTTCTCCCCACTGATCCATAAAGTTCAACTTGTTCAGTGATCTGGAACATCCACATTATCAACTATCAGGTCCTGGTATCGGGTGAATAATTGATTCACATGGTTTTGTGCAGGCATGAAATCCTTTTATTTTATGAAAATTGTCCTCGCTGATCGACATTTGTTTGTGTAAACTTTGACACTTTGTCTGCCTATAGATCTCTCAGTTAAGTAACATCAGTCACTTGAAAGTTGAAACATTAGCTCTTAATTTGGGATTCTCACGCATTTACAAAATCTAACAAAGTTCCTGGTTTTGATCCCTTATTTTAATGATATCTTGCAGTTAATTTGGCCAAGAGTGGTGATCTGAAGGAGAGTCCTCGTCTGTTGATGAACTCTTCCAATGGTGTTCTCCTCCCTCCCGTACAGGAAGGTCTCACGTCCCCGCTCCCCCTCTGGATCATTGAATGCCTCAAAGTCAAAGCTGTGAAGTTTATTGATTCAAAGCAATTCAATGTCCCCTCTGGACTGGCAGCCGTTGGATTGGTTGCTGGGAGAGAGAGTGTCATTGCTCAAATAATCAGAACATCTTCAAACAAAGTTTTACAATCTAACCTCCATTGTAGGAGATTGCAAGAATGGCTACCACAGATCCGTGATTGTTGAAGCATTTGCTGCTAAAGATACCCTGAAAGCATCAAGTCCCAAGGAACGGGCAGATTCAAAACTGTTAGCTTCAAGCTCAAAGCAATTTTAGCCAGAACATACATTCTTCAGTACCTTCTCCCACACAAGGGTTGATGACAGTGGATCTATTTGTGCTCCTGTTCTTGACCAAATTAGTGTTTTCCCAATTGCTAGAGGATGACCCGTTCAACATCAAACTCTAGAGATTATGAGTTAATATAAGTGTGTTCTGCAATGACCATGTGATCCATTTTTTGTGAGTTAAATCATTGATGAGACAAATGTTCTAGGTCTGGTTGCTTGATAGATACTGTTGCTTTAAATATGATTGTTCCAGAAGCAAGAATTTTGTTTCGATAGGGCTTTTTCGGTTGGCTCATAAATGTTTCAGAAGGTTTTGAAAACATTTTAAATTGATATGGTAAAATACTATCTTTTGTCCTTTTCTCAATAAAAATTATACAACAAATGTGAAAAGTTTTGAATTTGTGTTGATACATTTTATTATTTTGGTATATAGCATTGTGTTTTGATGCATTTTTTTATATTTCACTGTGTTGTCATATAAATAAAAGAGTTTTGTTATTTCACTGATGCTTCGTTTTTGTCTTTTTGAAAACGAAAACGTTTTAGTTAGTCATTTTGATGGGAACAAATTGAAACTTTGTTTCTTACCTAAAAGCTTATATTATGCCTAAATCTCTAGAATTTTGAAAATGTAGGGCAAATGTCAATTAAAGATCAAAATTCAAAATCACCCTTCACTTAGCAACAGCATTCATAGCATCTTACTTTAAATTCAGGTTTGTCTGGTTAAGTTCAATTTAATTATGCATTAAGGCACCTTTATGAAAGAAATTTCGGTTTTCTCAGTTTTCAATAACCAAAAGGGCTATCAAACTCTTAAATTGTAGTTTTCTGCAAAAACACTGGAAGGCGACATCAACCAGCAAAAATATTTGTTGATAGGGACTACATAGCACATATTTAGAAATATGTTATCTGAAACCTGTTTCTGGAAAAGTGTAGCAATATGCTGTTCTCAAGAAACATGCAATCCCCATTTTCACGTCAGGAAAAAACAAAAGTATTCTAATATTTCTTTGAAGTATATCTTTCTAACTCTAAATTTTAGAACAGTTTGGAAAATAATGAACAAGACTAAACTTTTCATCCCTCTATTGTTTTTCAATAACTTCGACGGTCGAAAATTGTTTAAAAAATGCACCTAAAAATGCAAGCATAAATTTTCTCAAAGTTCAATTTTTATTTGATTGAAACATATGAAAGGAGGGTATCAAATTTGCATACAACACCCCCCCCTCCCCCCCCCCCCCCCTCAGACAGAGAGATCATATTTGGCTTAATTTACTTGTTTGTTTTTCTGATTTGCTTCGTTATCTCTCATGTGAGCACTTGAAATGGATTGGAATATATATATCTCTAAGCTTTCCAAAAAATTTAGGCATGAAATAAGACATTTGCTAAGATCTTGAACCAAGTAGTTGAATATTGCCATCGGGAAAAACATGACATTCTTATTATCTGGCTGAAATTCACTAACTTGAATGAAATGTGATGAAATATTCCTGGGTAAAATACGACCATACTAATGTCAGTTAACAAAATTTTGCCAAAACTAAAACCATAAATTGATTGGGCTTTTTAAGTTTGTAAATTTGTTTTCGAGGTTGAGTTAAGAGGATGACAAATCCCACGACATTAAATCTTTGGGTAAACTATCATTTTGTCCATCTAACTTTGTTTCAGATTTCATTGTCATCCCTAAACTTTGATTTATTCTATTTCAACTCTTCAACTTTTAAAATAAAGTCAATGTGGTCTAAAATTTCAAAATAAATTAGAAAAATTAAAGATTAATTACACTTTAATCCTTTCGACTATGTTTTCTTTTCACTTTACTTGCTAAATTGAAAGTTGTTACATTTTACCCTTAAATTATAAAAATTTAAATTCGTATTAATGCTATTCACAAAAAATAAATAAATAAATAAAACAAATTGAACACTTGTTGCATTTTTTATCGGATACAATATAAAGTTTTTGTCTTTAGTTAATAAATGCTTGGTTTAAAAAATCTACTTGATATTGTTGTGCTAACTATTGATGGTCCACAAAAATAAAATTTTATGGATCTAGCCATTTTTGTTAGGCATTTTGAGATGATATATAACGTTTCATAGCCATGGAATTGTTACTATATTTTTGCTTTAGAGATTATTATAAAATTTTGACCAACAAATCCCTAATTTAAATTTTATGATAGCAAAAATGTAACTATTTTTATTTGAATTGGGGTAAAGTAATATTAATTTATAGTTTAGAAAGCCAAAATATAATTAATATTTACGTTCCTTACTTATTTTAAAAAATTAGTTCACATTGACTTCTTTTTAAAAGTTAAAAAACTTAAACAGAAAAAATCAAATTTAGAGATGATATTAAAATATAAGGCAAAGTTGGAAGGACTAAATGATTATTTACCATAAATCTTATGATTACAAATTGGACAAAAAGAAAGTAATTTTGTAATTTGACTATCAATCTTGAATTAAGTATTGCTGATCCTTAACGGTGTGAAATTACTAATCTTGTTTATACGAAATAAAAAGGTCTCTCATAATTACTTTATTTTTTTGGTGCAACCAAATACAAAATAACACTGGACACAAGTTTATAAAATATTATAGCCAACCTTGAGATAGCCCAATTGGGATAGAGACAGAACTGTAAATTTCACATCTTGAATTTGATATTTGGCAACCCTTTAAAATTAGGCGTGAGAAATTTATCTTCCTTGAATTTCTTAGATTTGGCAAAGATAATTTGCTTTGACCGTTGAGAGAAAAAGTCAATTAAAATGAGCGTAAGTTGGGCCGAATAAAAAAAAGTCTACTAGTCAAGTAGTTCGTAGACTCTATAGTCATGCATATAAGATTTTGTTATGTAATATTTACTATTTTAAAAGTTTATTTATTAATTACAAATTTATATTATTGATATAATAAAATACTCTACATCTCAATTGAATATGAATAAGTGCTTAACAACACTTTTTTAATTTTTGTACGGATAAAAAAAAATTATATTTAATTTTTTTGAAATAATTATACTTTACTACCTTATAATTTTAGTCAAATTTAGATGACCTCTCTGCGGTTTGAAAGTAGACGTATAATCCTCCTATGGTTTAAACTTATCTGCAAAATAAATGAAAACTATTAGATTTAACAAAAATTTTATCATAAGAATATTTTTATCATTTTATCTCTCTAAATTATAACATCAAAAAGATGATTTGGTCCTTTTATGCCAAAATAAAAGGTTGTCTTTTTAAATTTTTTTTATTATTTCACTAAATCATCTTTTTGATGTTTTAATATAGAGATATAAAATGATGCTAACATTCCTATTATAAAATTTTTGTTAAATCTAATGGTTTTTATTTATTTTGTAAATAAATTTAAAAAATATAAAATTATGTGTTCACTTTTAAATTACATGTCATTAATTTTGTCCCAAACTATAAATTGTAAAGTGTAATTATCTATTTTTTTTCTTTTTCATTTAACCGGATATAGTTGATTCGCTGTCAGCAATTGGCCGAAGCACCTTGATTTCTTGTGGTGAAACACACGAGATTATAGCTGCTGCCGGATAGCTTTGTAAAACTAGATTCAGCACAGTCGGGCACGAGTACTTGATGACATGGCGACCACAAGGAATCGTTCTGCTGCTGATTGTCTTCTTTGAAAATGACGTTCCAGTCTCTGCTAATCTCACTCGCTCTCTCCCTCTCTAAAGCCAGCCAAATTCCTAAGAGCTTAAAGAAATATATATATACATCTCCCCCTATATTTACCTTGTATAAGTCGCTCCTTTCCTCTTTCAATTCATAGTCTCTCTCTCTCTCTCTCTAGGGTTCTCCGTCCGGATCCTACTTTGGATGTAAGCTCTCTCGCTTAGGTGTCGATGACTTTGCTCCACAATCTACATTGTACTGATAGTTTTTTTTTTAGTCTGCTTTTGGAATATTTTTTTCTGAAGAATCATAGCTGAATCGAAATTGCGCTGCCTTTTTGTTTACTTTGATTTGTTGGCGTTGTTATTTAATTTTAGATATCGGCCTTGTTGGTGGCAATTTCACGAGAGATGTCGAAAGCCGGAGCCTTGGATCTCGCCACTGGCGTCGGCGGAAAGATTGAGAAAGAGGAAGTTCTTTCCACCGTCGAGAAGTATATTCTCTCTCTAGAATTTTTCTGTTTCGTTGTTTGGCTTGAATAGTATGATGTTAAAATCTCATACTCTACAGGATGATCTCTACATCTTTGTCTGTCAATTACATATTGAAATTGAATAGTGTGAATTTGGTGGAAGTTATTGCATAACTTATTGATTGTGGTAAATCTATTTTCCACAGTTAATGAAGGTGCGTAGTGGGTTACATTACTTACATCATGTTGATGTTGGTAAAAGACTAGTGTGGTCCCTAATTTGTGAACTATTCCAGTGAATTATTATTATTATTATATAACAAATACTTTGCACTGATAATCGCAAGGCTACATTTGGATCTAGAATTTGTCAGCAAAGGAAAGGGAAATGAAATTACTTGTTTCTCTTCATTTTTCTACAAGTAAGTAAATATATATATATATATTTTGGTCCTTTGGGAAATGCACATTCAGTTTCTTCTATTCTTTAACCCAACCAAATGAAAGCAAGAAATGTAGCTTCTTTCATTTCATTTTTCTTTTTCTTTCATTTCCCTTTCCTTTTTCTTTACCTTAACAAATCCAAGAACTGAGCACACCAGTAAGAGATTACATGTCTTGTGGAATAACATTATTAGATTTTTTTCATTAAATCTGGCTAGTAGCTGCACTTTGATCTGTGGTTGCTTACTGAAAACATTACGGAAGGAAAAAGAAATTTGGTATCTTTCAATTGTATACCATTGGGAGTTTGAATGGCAGTTGTGAAATTTGTAGTTTTATATTCATTCTGATTTGCGTTGATCCTCTAGGAATATAAATAGAACAATACCTTCTGTGTAAATTGAAAACAAAATAATGGAAATTGTTGCACTATTGTTTATCTACCCAAAGAACAGAACTACATTGCTTTGTCTAGTGCGTGATCGTATTGACCGTTGAACTTCCACTTTATTCTACCAAAGTTTGTCCACGGTAGATGTATGGAGCATGTATGGAGAACTTATCCACCAAAAAAAAAAAATAATAATGGAAAAAGGGAAAAGAAAAAAAAAGAAGAAAAAAGAAAAAGATGTATGGAGCATGTATAACCCCCTTATATCTCACATATCAAATAAAGATGTTTAACCAGTATATTTCTAGCGGAAGCAATCTGAAGACTTACGAACTTTAGAGATTTTTTTCATTGACTAGGTGTTTTTTTTTTTGGTGGGGGACAACTATGTACAATCTTCAAGTTCCCTGAATGTGTTGGTGGATGTGTTGACATCATGATATATTTTTTGGTTTACTGTGTCTACTGTCTGTCTATAATTAACATGTACTTTGATGATGTATAATTAAACCACATTTATATTGTCATACTGTGCTGTCTTTTTTTCCCTTTTCCTTCATTTTGTAAATTACAGAAAGTGTTAGGAATACCAGTCAGTTTTATATGCTGCATACATAAAAGAATGACATTCTTTTTCTTCATAGCCCTTAATATGGATAATATAATGTCCAATGTTTTTAGTCACCTTTAATGTTGGAGGTCTTGGGTCTTGTTCGTTGGCTCTGGATCTGCATCCTGTGCTTAATATCTCAAGTGTATTTGGATCCTTTGGTAGAAGTATTTTTATAATGGTTCAGGTATGAGAAGTATCACGGCTACTATGGAGGCGAAGAGAAAGACAGAAAGGCTAACTACACTGACATGGTAGCCGAATTCCATTTTAACGTTATTTACATATGACTCTACGACAATCATCTGTTATACTGCCAGCTGTATATTTGACTCAGTTCCTGTTTAAAATCTTAGATTTTAGAATTATTCTTGAGTTGGCTTCTGTAGAAATGCTGCTTCACTGGAATCATGTGATTTACGTGTTGCTTTCTGTCATTATGAGGCTACTTTATCGTGGTAACTCATCATTTTGGATACAGCTTCGATCATTGATTTCTCTTGGTTTCATGTATACATGATTCTGATGCCTTGATACATCAGCTTATCAGGCCACAGAATATAAATTGTATTAGGACAGCTTAGAATATTGCTGCAAGCAGAGACATTTTGCGGTCTACAGTTTCCTAGAATGCAACAGCCTTCCACGATGGAGGAGTTACAAAAACCAAATTCAGTCCAAAAGCAAGAGAATGTGGTGTTTATTCATTGTCTTACTTTTGGACCGAAAATTCCAAAGTTATAAAATATTCAGATAATGATCTGACTCCCAAACTGGCTGTAAATTCAATACTTACCAACTATGATACCACCAAATTGACGATGTTTTTGTTGAAGCATGCAAACTCTAACACCCAGCTGATGTGTTGCAATCTGCTGAATTATGAAGTAGCCTTTTATATACTATTTGGGTGCGAAGTTACTTGGATTAAACAAATGGCATCATGTAATCTATGGCCCCATGGTTTTCAGGTGAATAAATATTATGATCTTTTTACCAGCTTCTATGAATATGGCTGGGGAGAGTCGTTCCATTTTGCACCCAGGTTAATATTTATGCTTTTTGCAGTGCTTCCTTTCTATTTTACTCACTTCTCTATTTCACGCCCGAGCAATTTACACCACATTGTCTACATTCTTATGTGCCTTCACAACTGCTGACAATAGAAACAAAAACATTATCATGATATCTGTGTCCGCAGGTGGAAAGGGGAGTCTCTTAAAGAGAGCATTAAGAGACACGAGCACTTCCTTGCTTTACAGTTAGACCTAAAACCTGGACAGAAGGTCTTTCTCGTTCAAATGATTGTGCAGTAGAATATTGGAAACTAATAATGAATTGACTTATTGTGAGTTATTGCTTGAGATTGATGATTTTAGCTGTCTGTTGTTTGTGTAGGTGTTGGATGTTGGGTGTGGAATTGGTGGACCATTAAGGGAAATTGCTCAGTTCAAGTAAAAAAATATTCATGAGTGAACCTAATTTGTGCTTGGATATTGCTGTTGCTTTTGTGTTTCTGTTGCCTTTCTTATTTACGCTATTGCTTAGGCAAATATGTTATCTGAGTGATGCTTTTAAAGCATTTGCATGGTGTGCATAGTTGTTTTCCATATTTGTTAATGCTTGGCAAGTTTTAGTTTTAGGGTAAATTTCAACTGCCCCCTCAAGGTTTCGGAAAAAGGCACTTACCCTCTCTTATTTCAAAATTACTTACCTTCCTGCCATTAGCAAGCCCACATGGAAATCTTTTATCCATTGAAGTTGACTTAGCTGACCTTTTTGAAATGAAAAATATTAAAGTGGAATAGAGCGGATAGGACTCTTGGTCATCTAACTCCAAAACCCATCATAATTTTCAATAATAAAGCCCACGGTTTCTCTCTTTGTAACACAATTCATAAATCACCACCACCTTTTGCCAACTGTGTGACCACCGCCACCCTTTGCCATGATCACCCCCAATATTGCCGCTATGGCTATTGCTGCCGCCGCCAATTATCTTGCTTGGCCTCCGCTTTCTCTCTGAACCCTCATTCCTTATTTAAGCGATCACACTTTCTATCACTGTGGCCACATTAGAGCTGGCAAACTTAAAGGCAGTCCCAATCCATGACTGTAGCTCACAATGTCAAACACATCGCGTGACCACCACCGTGGTAGACCCAGCCAACATTCCATTAACTTTATCACCACTTAGAATTAAGGTCGTAAAATATATTATTAAATAATTGTCCAAATGACAACCACAGAGGCTTTGGCTTGTGTATATGTGCACAATGGTGGCAATACATATTGATAATGGTGAGGAGATAAGTGGCAGTACCATCTCGACAGGCCTCTTGTTTTCTTTTGTTTCCTTTTCTTTTTAGTGGCAATGGTGTGCCTCGTTGGTGGTGGAGATGCAACTGGGAGTCAGTTCGAGTTTGATGCAAATTTGGTGTCCTTGCCTAAGCATTAGTGTCGGTGGTTCTTGGTCAAACAATTGAACTGAATGGTCTGAAATCTGTTGCTTATAGAGCGAGAGAGAATCATAAAAAGTTATGAATAATTTCTATTTACTTTGTTCTTTTTATTGTTAATTTTATTCAACATGCAATAACTTATATGCCCCTCTTGAATTGACCCATTAACAAGGGAAGGTAAATGAGTGATTTCGAAACACAAGGGGAAAGTGCATTCTCTGAAAGCTCGAGGGGGATAAGTGAAATTTATTATTTTATTATGTGTTTCATGGTAGAATCCCAAATTGTTTCTGGAGTTCCTATCAATAGTGATACAAATTTGGAGCATTAGTGGTTTTTAGGATCTATTTCTTGAATTTATTTCTAAATGCTATACAAATAACCAGTGCAAGGAAGCCATCTGGGGGTTAACATAGGTTATGGATCTTGTAGCTGATCTGTTTGCTAAATGATTAGGATAAATATGGGTACTGTGCAGTAGTGGTCTTTAGTTGTTTCGTGACTATGATAAACATCATCCCTATTAGAAATTAGTAGGGCTGTCAATGGACCAGGTCTGGTCCAGATCCAGCTAGACCGGACAGGATCCGACCCAATAAAATCTCAGATCTGATCCACAACCGGATCAGACGGATCAGATCCATTATATCAGACCCAATCTGTTAATAAACGATCCTCGATCCGAATACCAGACCCGATCCAATTTCTCTCTCTCTCTCTCTCAAAAAAAAAAAAAAAAACTTTGTGAAACAAGGCCTGGATACCTGGGATACCTAGCTTGTTGGTTTTGATCCCTCCACTACCTTTAAAAATTTCAATTGAACATTTCCAAATACACACAAACAGCCACCACAAAATCATCATAACTTCCCAAAAATCCAAATACCAAAAAACCATATATGCACAAACACAAAAATGAGGAGGAGAAGAGTAGAAATCCATTTTCCTTGTGTAGATGCATCATCAGGAGTCTGAACTTCAAATTGGAAAAGAAATCAGTGGCCTGTCTTTCGGTTTCAATTCAAGCCAACTTGTTTCCCTTCTTCCAATTCACCAAAAACACTTCCAAATTCAAACCAAAAACCAGTCAACCCCACAAAACACCAAAACCATCTCAAAATCCAAATCGCCTCTTACTCTTCCCTTCTAATCCATCAAAATTTGAAGAAGATCTAGTTTCAGAATAAACCACTTGTAACAGACTATCAAAGAACAAAACCCTTCTTTCAAGTGCTTTCCTGCAATCTCCGCTGCAATGAGCTCTTCTCTAATCCTCTCGTTCTTGATCTCGTGTTGAATCGCTTGGCACACATCGATAGGGTTTTAAAATAACTGCTGGGGATTGTAGTACTATATATATCGAGAGAGAGGAAGTGGGATTGTTCTGAAGTACTTTGAGATGAAGAAGAAGAGAAAGAAGACCAGATGCTATGGCTGCCGACGATGGTGGAGGCGTCCAACAGAGTGAGGAGAGTGAATTAGGGTTGATGTAATGGTTTAATAGGCGGCTGAACGGATCGGATCTGATTTCTAATCGGAACTGAAGGATTAGTCCATATCTGATCCAAAATAATCGGATCTGTCAGATCTTGAGCTTATCGGATCTGATCTGATTGATCGGGTCCAGCCCATTGACAGGCCTAAGATTCCCTATCATGATGGTAGTGCTGGTATTGGTATTTTTATATTTATGTTGATTGCAGCTTTATTCAGAAAGATATTCAGTAGTTGCATTTTTATTTTATTATGCTGTTTTAAAGTGTTGGCTTTGAGAATCTGTTTGTTTGCTTGCTGATATCTGGCAGCATGACATCCATTACAGGCCTGAACAGCAATGAATATCAGATAGCAAGAGGAAAGGTACAGGCTTATGTGTTACCATGTGATGATAATTACGTATAGCAATAAGGATGTTCCATTCTTTTGGCATCTAAATCGGGTTGTCTGAATCAATGACGAGTACCATCGATTCCCGCAACGCATATACTGAATATAGATTCACGCATAAACGCTACCGAACATAATCAAACGTCTAGGTTTTCGAAAGTTCTAGAATGAAGAAGAAGAAGAAAGAATAACTAGAAAATTTAACTTTTAAACCAAAAACATACCTCTTTCGTTCATCCAAGATATTCAATTGATCTTCACTTTTGATCCCGAGATGAAAAGATTTAGCTACTCATCTCCATACTATAAACATAATTGCATAAAAGTAAATTGAATATATTGACAGCAAACCTGAAAATCTTATTACAAGAATTGCGAAGAATTATGAAAACTCTACTAAAAACAAAAATAAAACCTGTATCTACTGCTGTTGTTACTCCTAAAACAATATGAAAAACGCTAACCCTAAAATCAACAACAGCCCCAGTTTTTATAGGCTTCCAAAAATCTGCATATTCGTAAAACCGTTTGAATGCCCGTGATACCGTTCGAACGCACCGGACAACCGTTCGAATGGTGCGTCGAACGCACTTCGAACGGGAAATCTGCTCTCTATATATTTCAAACACACTTCAGACTTGAATTTGGTGTGAACCCATTTGACGTACCGTTCAAACGCGACTGTGCATCGTTTGAATGCCCTTGAGGACCGTTCAAACGCTCTTCGAACGCCTACTCCAATTTAGCACGAATTTGTCCTTTTTAACCCGGATTCCTGAAAACGAACATAAAACCAAGTTAGTAACGAATTAGGATTAAAAATAACATAATTAAACCTATTCTAAAGCTAACAAATAATTAATTAAGGCATGTAGATTGCACTTTTAGAGTGCAATCAATGCCAAGGGTAGTAAGATTTTATTAACTACCCAAACTCAATTGGTTGCAGGCATTATGGGCACCATTTCACCATATACTTTAGAAGGTTTGTCTAATAGCGAGTTGTGGTCTTTATTTAACAATAGAGCATTTAAGCATAAAGTAGAGTCTGAAGACCCAAAGGTAGCAATAGGAAAGGAAATTATAAAGAAGTGTGCAGGGTTCCTCTTGCCATAAGGACTGTAGAAGGCCTATTATACACTAAGGATACAGAAAAGGAGTGGCTATACTTCAAAGATAAAGATCTTTCAGAGATAGATCTATTCGAGAGTGGTATTTTTTCAATACTGAAGTTGAGTTATGATTGCTTGCCACCACACTTGAAACGGTGCTTTGCATATTGTTCATTATTTCCGAAAGATCATAAAATTGATAAGCAAACATTGATCCAATTGTGGATGGCCCATGGATTTATTCATGAAAGACAACACCTAGAGGATGTTGGAGATCAGTATTTTATGGAGTTACTAAGAAGGTCCTTTTTTCAAGATGTTCACGACGATGGAGAGGGCAATGTAATTAATTGCAAAATGCATGATCTTATTCACGATCTTGCACAATTGATAGCAGGGAGAGAGAGTTTCCCCATTAACTGGGATGGGAAAGATATTGATGAAAGAACTCGTCATGTATCAGTTTTGGTTCCTACAAATTTTGACAGGACCATGACCATTCCATTTAACTTTAAAGCAAACAAGTTGCGAACAATTCTTTTGGCATCTAATCTTGAGGAACAGAGACATCCGAACATATTGGAGCGTGCAAATTGGAGTAAGGAAACCATCGCAAGTTCAAAATGCATAAGAGTGCTGGATTTGCGTTGGTTACAAATAGAGAGAGTGTCTAATTCCATACGTAAGTTAACACATCTAAGGTATCTTGACCTTTCTTACAAGAATTACGAGTTTCTCCCAAAATCTATTTGTAGGTTGCTAAATTTGCGGACACTTAATGGTTGTAGGAATCTCAAGGAATTACCAAAAGAGATTAAGAATTTGGTGAGCCTGAGGCATCTTGAGTTGGATGAGTGTTGGGAGTTGAGACATATGCCACATGAATTGGGCCACTTAACTTCACTTCAGACATTAAGTAGGTTTGTAGTGGGCTGTGAAGACATGTCCCCTGTTGGGTTGAAGGGCGGGCTGAGTTTATTGGAAGGCCTTGTTAATCTACAGGGAAGATTGGAGATTGTAGGTTTGAGAGGATGGGGTCCAACAATAGCTGAAGAAGCAACTGCAAGGGAAAACCCCCCAAAGCAGCACTCCTACATGGCTAGTCTGGAATTCCTCGAGAAGTTGTACCAGTTGGGATCATGAAGACATTAGTGATGATGAGTCATTGACTGAGAGCCTACGACCACACCCAAAGCTAAAGAATCTCTACATAAATGGGTATAATGGTGCGGGTTTCCCAAGTTGGATGACAACGGTTGACATTGGTTTGTCTCTCCCAAATCTTGTTCAAATTCATATGGCAGGCTGTCATCAATTCCAATGCCTTACACAGTTTGGCCTATTTCCCTCTCTCCGAGTTCTCAACCTTTCTCACATGAGTTCCTTGGAGTGCATATTCAAGGAGGAGGAGGAATATGACTATTCTTCTTCTTCTTCTTCTAGTTCTTGTTCGAAAGCACGAGGACTCTTCCCATCCCTAAAAACGCTCAAACTATATAACTTGGAACAATTGAAGGGATTGGGAGAAAGGAGGAGGAGGACGAGGGAAGTAGTACCCACAGCTGCAGCAGCAGCAGCCTCGTCCTCAACATCAAAGGAATTATTGTTGACTTCTTCTTCATCATTCGGACTAGTGACACCGCCACCTCTCCCTGCCCTTAAGCATCTTCATATGGAGTACTGCCCTCACCTTGATTTATCAGCCGATGATGATTATGAGAATGGCGTGCAATTTCAAAGCCTGCAGAGCCTCACTGGTCTATCCGTCAAGTGGATGCTAAATTAGGTGTCTCTTACTGCGGGGCTTCAATATCTTACCAGTTTGCAATCTTTATTGCTTGAGGCATGTTATAATTTGGTGGCTTTGCCAGAGTCAATAGGCAACCTCACATCGCTTCGACATCTTCAGATCCAGTCCTGTGACGCATTGGCATCACTGCCTGAGAGTATGTGTAGTCTCACTGCATAGATTTGACTGTTATCCGTTGTTGCCGGTTAACCAAGAGATGCCAGAAGGAAACAGGGGAGGATTGGCCTAAGATTGATCACATCCCCTCTATTACTGTGAAGCACTGAACTCAAAGGTATCCCCTTCCACTGCTGATACTCTGACTTTACAAATTCCCTTTCATTTGTCACAAAAATCCAATTCTTCTTTCCTCTTTTCACCATTCTTCTCTTTCATTTACGTTTTGCGAATTCCATACCTTATTTATTTATTTTTTTATTTCGGTCTTGTATGCTGTACATAGAAGCAGAAGTTCTTGGAACAAAAGAGATTTAACAATTTGCTGTGTTAGTTTCAAGTTCAGATCTTGTGGGCATAGAACGATCCATCTGACAATAACAACAGCTAAGGTGGTAATTACCCAAGTTATTGCTCCTCGTCTTTCCTTCTCCTTAACATACTCAGAGAAGACATTTGTTGAAGTACTGAATGAATAGTTTCCTCACTCTTTTGTTTTTCTCTTTTTTAAGGACCTTCAACAAACTGATGTTCTAATATACTGCAAAAAAGAATTTTCCAGAAGGATAAGTATTTAGGTATAATTATGTACTCAAGCATTTAGTGCTGGTACTCTGTTTTAACAATTTTGAAGGCTGTTTTTTTCCCCCTACTCTCTTTACAATCTATAGAAAAACAGAAGGAGTAAAGTTATTGAATGGTGGAGAACCTCAATCATGTCTCATTAAAACTGTAACCCATCCAAACAACAATTAATGCTTTTCGTTACAAGCATTCTGCTGTTTTATCCAGCTGTTACCGGGTTAAAGTCAGCCTATAGAACTAAGAAGCAGGGCAGTGTAATTAGGTGGGCATTGAATTATAACATCAACAAGAGAAGAAACAGAGACTTGACTGACAAAACTTTCAATTCCATCCCCAAGGATTTGTAAATTTTTGAAATGGGTGGAACATGAAAGTCCATCCGTTTATTTTCAACACCACCACATGGTATTTTGTGCCATATTCATATGACCCTCAAGGATGCCTAGGTCTCGTGAGTTGAAATTTCCTCCCTTGTGTTGCAAATAAACCATTTCCTGTTAGTCTCTAAATTTGAGTCTAATCAAGGAATGGCGTTTGGCTATAGATTAAACAAATGGCTCTCATATTTATCGTGTCAATAAAATTTACCTCAAGTATCTCTTATTAATTTTCTTTTCTCGCAGTTTTCCTTCCTTCAAAATTTCAGTCAGATGAACAAATGGTCTCATGTATGAGGCATTAAGCATTTTCTGTTGTCCAAATGCTTTTCACGATTATATTGTAACTGCATTATGCTCTTAGTGATAACATGATAAGGTTAGCTGAGCCACCTTTAATGCGAGTATCTTGATTATTCTTACGAGATTTTGATAATTCCCCTCTGGAAATTGTGTTTCAACATTTGCCAGCATAAAATATTTATCAATAACCTTGTACTGCAATTGTGGGAACCTATGGACTGTAAGGGAATGATTGTGAGCAAGTTAATGTCAGAGATGAGGTGATAACCAATTAGGAGTTAATGAGCTATTTCATATCAGCCTAGCAGCTGATCAATCACATCTAACAGCTTGCAAATTACAAACACCACATACCTTTATTTTAGGCTTCAACGTAGGTTGATTTATGTCTGTTAACTCTTTGTTTGTTGACTCCTCTAGCCTCCTTAAATAACTGTATGGAAAATGTTCTGGAAATCCTCTTTACAACATAATAGGTTACAGCTGAAGCAAACTCTGAGTTCACTCACGAAAACAGATACAATAATGACTGCTGTAATTTGATGATGTAATTAGTAATTTTACCCATAATGGTTACTGGAGTATTAGCTTATATGGACTTTGCAATTGCAGCTCTATGGTACAAAGAGAAGTGAAGGACTAGAGTTCTTCAAAACAAAGAAAAAGCTGTGGTGACTAAAACGGGGAAGGAGATTGTAAGCTAGTCTTGGATTCAAAAAATTTCTGCAAAGGTAATTGTGGAACCAGCAATGGTTCATCATCTATTCACGTGTTGGCTGAACTGTTTTCTTGTTTCTGTTTGGCAGAAATGAAGCAAAACCATTACTGAAGCTGTTGCTGATTTGAAGATAGCCTTTCTTTGTGTCTTTGCAAATTAGATTCATCTTGTGATTTTGTCAAATTCTTTCAAGGTTGCCTTTGAGATTATTTCTTTCATCTTGTGATTTTCTCAAGCCCGTTCAAGGTTTCCTTTGAAATTATTTCTAGCATGACACCTTTATTCACAATCTGATGTTTTATAACCCCAATTGTAGGGCACACATCACAGCAAGGTGATCACTATGTGGGCAAGATAATGTTAGATATACAGTGATAGTCAGTTAGACGCCATGTGCTATATCACTTCAGCCGAGCAGCTAACATGGAGGTAAATAAACACCATCTACCTGGGTTTTAGGCTTCAACATATCCACTTTTTTGCCTGTTAAAGATCTATCTTTATTGAATCTTTAACTAGGAAAAGATGCTAGTGACTAAAATGGAGATGGAAAATGTAAGCTTGTCTGGGACCCAATTACCGCCTACTGAAAGATGATAAAATCAAAACTGACAATGGACTGCACACTAGTCATGCTTCTGGGGATCATTTATACATACATGTGAAAGATTCTTCAATTTGGTATCAGTTTGCTTGTGGGGCTTTTGTTCCTGACTTCAATAAATAGGTTACTAGGGACAATGTTATATTTCGATTCAAGTTACTGGCATACTGCAGGTCCTTGAGTTGAAGAAGCAAGAAACTGTATCCCAATGGCCCATCCGCTGAGCTTCCTGGCCAGTCCCCTGCCCTGAATAGATTTATCAAAGCATACTGTAACCTTTGCACCTTCGTCAATGGTTGTGTTGAGCTCACTTCTGCTTGTTCTCTGCTTGCCATTCACTGGTTCTGATTTTGCTGCTGCTTACCTGGAAGGTAAAGCTCAAATCTGAACTTCATTTTGTTTAGCTGTAAGAGGTCATGGCATTCTGATCTGCACTTCATTTTGTATTTTGTCCTCTCTCTGCACCCTTTTGTGCTTCTTGTAAGGTCGAGTTTGATCTAATGTGATGGATATTGTTCCTCATTAGCATTTTGTGCTCTCTCTCTGCCTCTCTCTCGCGCGCGCACTTGTGGGGTTTTCCTCACTATTGACATACATTTGGGGTTACCTTTTGGATTCTTTTCATCAGTGCCAACCTCTCTCTTACACACACACACACACGTACACGCGCACACACACACACTCAAACTTGAGATTATTCTTCTTTTTTTTTTAGGTTTTGAATCATGATATTCTAGTGCTTGAGAATAGTCTCCCTTGCTCATGCCCTGGCTCTCTGTGTCTTTATCCAGGACTCCTCCCAAATGGCAACTTTGAAGAGGCTCTGACCTCAGGAGAACAGTCCCTCAAACAGGGTCCCCTTCATCTAAAGACACTATATAGCAGCAAAGGCAATAACACTTTATGCTGGGGGCTTCAGAGCCATTTCCGATATTGCAAATGTGACTTTCCACAATCCTTGGATTCAAGAGGATCCTAGTTGACCCCTCTTGGATGCGGTTGTTATCAAAGAGCTCTTCCCTTCAATGCCCACAAGATGTATATATCCATATGTATCAGCTTTCTCTATGCTTATGCTTTTTCTTTATTTAGTTTGGACGATTTCTTGTCTTTCTGGTTAAACTTTCATTTGTGTTTCTTATGTAGGCTTTATCTGGATTTTCAAATATGCTTTAAGTTACCAATGCTTTTCCATATGTTTTGTTGGTTCTAAGAATCACTCAGAAATTTCTGTGGCTTTTCATTTGTTGCATCTCCAAATATATGGAATCGTCTACGCCTTTTGCTAGAATCATTTTTGGATTCGTGACTGGTTATGTTTTTCCCCACTGATCCATAAAGTTTAGCTTGTTCAGTGATCTGGAACATGCACGTTGTTGACTATTAGGTCCTGGCATTGGGTTAGTTGTTGATCCACCCGGTTTTGTGCAGACATCAAATCCTTATATTTCATGAAATTGCCCTCCCTGATCTGCATTTGTTTGTGTAAATTTAATGCTTTGTCTGCCTATAGTTCTTCTGGTTAAGTAACATCAGTCACTTGAAAGTTCCAACATTAGCTTTTAAAACACTCGTTTGTGATACTCCCTGTGGAAATTAATTTGGGACTGTTGTGTTTACAAAATCTAAGCTCGTTCCTGCTTTTGATCCCTTATTTTGATGATATCTTGCAGTTAATTTGGCCAAGAATAGTGACCTCAGGGAGAGTCCTCATCTATTGATGAACTTTGCCAATGGCGTTCTCCTCCTTCCCATACAGGAAGATCTCACATCCCCAATTCCCGTCTGGATCATTGAATCCCTCAAAGTCAAAGCTGTGAAGTTTATAGATTCAAAGCAATTCAATGTCCCCTCTGGACTAGTGGCCGTTGAATTGGTTTTTGGGAGAGAGAGTGCCATTGCTCAAATAATCAGAACTGCTCCAAACAAGTTTTACAATCTATCCTCCATTATAGGAGATGGAAAGAATGGCTACCGCGGATGCATGATTGTTAAAGCATTTGCTGCTAAAGATGCCCTGAAAAGTACCCATCAAGTCCCAAAGAACGGGCAGATTCATAACTGTTGGCTTCAAGTTCAAAGCAATTTTGGCCAGAAGATACATTCTTCAGTTCCTTCTCCCCCACAAGGGTTGATGACTGGATCTATGGATCTATTTGTGATCCTGTTCTTGATCAAATTAGTGTTTTCCCAATTGCTTGAGGAGGATCCGTTCATCATTCAACTCTAGAGATTATGAGTTAATATAAGAGTGTTCAGCAATGATCATATGATCCGTCTTTTGTAAGCTAACCGTTGATGAGACAAATGTTCTACGTCTGGTTGCTTAATAGATACGGTTGCTTCAAATATGATTTGTCCTAGAATCAAGGATAAAAATTTGGTTTCGATAAATCATTTTGGTTGGCTCGAAAATGAATACATTTCAAAAATATTTGGGGATGTTGCAAAAATGCTTTTGAAGTAATAAATATTGATATAGTGAAATATTATCTTTTGTATGTGTTTTTAATAAAAATTTTACCAAAAAAGTTTTAAATTCGTGTTTGTACAACTTATTGTTGTAGAGCATTTTGTTTTTGTGCATTTTTTTTATGTTTTAGAGTGGTTTTATGGAAACAATAGTTTGTTATTTTATTGGTGTATTGTTTCGGTCTTTTTGAAAACGGAAGCATTTAGATTATTTCGGTAGAAACAAATAAAAATTTTGTTCCTTGTCTAAAAGCTTATATTATAGCTAAATCTCTAGAATTTTGGAAATATAACAGCAAATGTCAATCAAAGATCAAAAATCAAATTCACCCTTTCACTAAGCAATAGTATTCATAGCTTCTCCAGCAAATTCAGGTCTTTCTGCCTTTAAGGTCGATTTAGTTATGCATTAGCAAAGGCACATTTATGAAAGAAACTCTAGACTTTCTCAGTTTTCAATAATTAAAAGGACTATCAAACAACTCTTAAATTGTAGTTTCCTGGAAAAACAAAGGAAGGCAACATCAACCAGTAAAAATATGGGTTGATAGGGACTGTATAGCACAAATTTAGAAATAAGTTGTTGTAACATGTTTCTTGAAACTCATCTTTTTTACTCAAAATTTTAAAACAGTTTTAACGAGCAAAACTAAATTTTCATCCCTCTTTTGTTTTTCTATAACTTTGACAATTGAAAATTGTTTAAAACACACGCCGAAAATGCATAAATTTTCTCAAAGTTTAAGTTTTATTTGATTGAAATAAAATGAAAGGAGGGTATCAAATTTTGCATATCACCCTCTACATAAAAGACATCATATTTGGCTTAATTTACTTGTAATTGTTTTTCTGATTTACTTTGTAATCTATGCATGTGAGCAATAGTAATGGTTTAGAAGATAATTTAATTACCTATGGGCTATGTCTAAGCTTTTGGAATAATTTAGGATGTATTTGCCAAGATTTTTTGGACAAAGCTGTTGAAAATGCGTCAAATGACCATCGGGAAAACGATGACAATCTTATTTTTTGGCTGAAAATTCAATAACTTTAATGAAATGTTCTGGGTACAGTAATTACCACATTACTAACGTCAGTTATCAAAAATTTGCTAAAAACTAAAACCCAGAAATAGATTCGATTTTCTAATTGTGTAAATTTGTTTTTGGCGATGAGATGAGAGGGATAAAAGATCCTAGGACACTAATGTTGTGTTTGGATCAAGGATTTGGTAAGGAAAAATGAAAGAAAAAAAGGCTATAAAATTACATTGTATAATTGATTGTTAGAGAAAATGAAGGGTAAAAGGGCATAAAAAGGAAATGAGAAAGTAAAAATTTAGAATCTCCCATTTTTTTATTTTTCTCTCTCATTTTTATTTTCTTTTCTCTTAATATATCCGAATTTCAAAACATAGCATAACTCCCATGATTTTTTTATCTATCGATAGGAAATAATTGCACTATGATAAACATTAAATACTGGACACTAATCTCTTTGAGAAAGAACAACAATCACAAGTTCACAACTTTACAACAAATCAAACAATCACATAAATGACAAGATAAATACACTATTAGGGGAGTTAAATTCAATCAAACTCAATAGCTTAATAACTGAGGTATTAGGGTGACGATTCAAATGCTAGCGAACCACATGAGAATCGATAAAAAGTAACTTTATAATTTGGCATACAATCTTGAAATTCTAAATTACTTATCTTAAATTGTACGAGATTATACTAGGTTAAATCCCACGACCTAATTCCGTAAAACAAATGCTACCTAAGGAACACTCGGCATAAGCATACCAACATCTAATGGGTTCTTTGAAGTTCACTATCACTACCACATGGTGTAATTTTTATTTTATTATTTGTTTTTGGCTCTTGGGACTGCGTATAAAAGAGATAACACTGACCTCCCCCTGTTAAACTTGTCCAATAAACGGCGTTAACGGAGTGTGTTATTTTACCCATTTACCCTTCAATTGAATGAAGAGATTTTAGCTACAAAAGGCCAAAAATTAAAAGACCAAAATATCGCTCTCATATTTCAAGAACTCTCTTCCTCTTCCCTCTGTACTACAACCAGCATCTATCACGGGACCCCCACCCCCACCCGTCTCTCTTTCTCACCACCATCACCTTCACTAACCCAGCCTTACACCACCCATCATCTTCATCAAACTCTTGCATCAATCGGCCACCGCCTTCTTCTTCCTTCGTACATTCTCCTCCACCGCTGTAAACGCAGGTGCATTCACAAATCCAAACACACAAAACTCGATAAATCACAGACCCAGACTCACACATACACCACTCAATCTGCCACTCTCTCTCCAAACCCAGGCCCATACACGATTTCTGGACTAAAATGGGCATGCGAAGATGAAGAGTGCGTGTTGAGCGATCCAGGGGAACCCAATTTCTCACCTGTACTCTTCGTCGGTTGTTCGAACAATCCATAAATGTTGAGATGGTTAAGGTCTCCCAGTCATATAAATCTATATGCATATATACGTATATACATGGTATATAGTATAAATGGTATCAATGTTATTTCAGATATACTTTTGGATGAATATCATGACTAGAATATTGAATGTGACGTACATATCTGTTTACGTAGATATATGTATATAAAATCAAAGACATCTAATTGTGTTTGTGATAGATAGATTGTCCAAAATTGAGATTTGGATGAATTGTGCTTTGAATTTTGCAAATCCCATTAGTTTCAGTACTGTTAATATCATTAAATTGATTTTTTTTCCTTGTGGTCAACTGTTTGTTGGATGAACTGGTAGATTTTCAAAGAAAGAAAAAATGAAATTCGTCCTTTGTTGATGAAGATGAACTGGTAATGGTGGACTCTGGTACTTTACTCCTTTGGGATTCTCACAAATACAAGCAAAATGTTTAGTTTTATGGGTGTTCTCGTTTCTGATCCATGGTTTTAAAATCAATTCACTCTAGTGGAGCTTCGTGGCCACAAATTCGAAGTACGTTATTTTATCAATTTTTGTTTTTTGGGTTTTGCTTTGTTTACTGAATTTAGATATCAAAATTGTGTGGACAAATATTTGGCTTTGGTAATTCTTGGTTGAAATATGTTTGCATTTGGTGCAGGGAAGTAGGAACAAAACTGGTAAAGTGGGACGTTTATCGCGGATGGGGTAAAGGGTGAAAGAGAAGGTTCGGTGATGGTGGACATTGATTGCGGTGGAGAGAGATATATACATGTACATTTTTTTTTTTTTAAGGGAGAGGGGATTTGATAAAGACGATGTAGGTGGGTTAGGATTAGGTGTGGTGTTGGTGATGATGGAGAGTATGAGGTGGCAAGATGTGATTTGAAGTAAGTAACAATTATATATATTTTACATGTCAGATTGTATTCTGTTATGACAGTAAAATAGGTATTTTAATATATTATTATGATGACATCAGCTGATGACATGCATTTCGCATTACGTCACTATCAATAACGGTGGCTTGGCCGAAGGGAGAATTTGAAACTATATTAGTGCCATTTTAAAAAAAATATACGTGAGACCAACTAAAAAAAAAAACAGGTTCATTACCTAAAGTATTATTAATATGTATGAAATGACATAAATAAAATTTTTTTACTTTTAAAATTAATTAGTGTGTGTTAATTTTTTAAATCTTTATTTTTTTACTTCTAAATTCTCCCACATGTTTTTTTTATAGTATATAGGATCTAAAAATTTTAGTATAATTGATTTTTTTAAATTAAATCGTTGTCTTTTTAATATAAGTTAACTAAAGTTGTTGTTTTAGATATTATTTTTTGTAATGCATTTTTTCTCATATTGACAAGAAATTTTTTTTATAAAAAATTTATAGAATATATAGGATTTAATTATAGCATATAAAGTTTTAAAAAAATATGAGACTTATAATTTATTTATTTATTAAAATGATGTTTTATACAGATGTAATATTTAATTTGCTCTTATAATCATGTACTGGTAATGTATCTTTTTTTTTTTATTAGAAGAAGACTCAAAATCAACACACTAATTAATTTCATAAGAAAAAAAACTTATTTATGTCATTTCATGCTTATTAGGGATAATTTAAGTAATGAACCTATTATTTTTGCTGATATTACATATATTCTGTTAAAATATTTAACATCTACAAAAAAATGTAATTCACCTTAAACCTCAAGAAAATGAGATGTAATTTTTAGAACCTCAATAAACGAATTGTATTAGTATGAAATCTCAAAAGAAGTGAATGTAATTTGCCCTTTAAAAATCTCAGTTATTATCTATTATTATCATATACTTCAAAAAAAGGTTAGGGTGATTTGCTCAGGGTAAAAAAAAAAGAAAAAGAAAAGGTATGTAGTTTAATCGGCTGTCACCAATTGGGCGAAGTACCGTGACTTCTTGTGGTGAAAAACACAGGATTGTAGCTGCTGCTGGATTGCTTTGTAAACTAGTTTCAGCACAGTCGTGCACGTGACCTTGCTGACATGGCGACCACAAGGAATCGTTCTGCTGTTTGTCTTCTTTGAAAAGGACGCTCCAGTCTCTGCTAGTCTCTATCTGTGTGTCCCCGCCACTTCTTTCTCACTTGCTTTCTCACTCTCTGAAACCATCATCAATTCCTAAAAGCTTAAACTGATATATATATCGATATATATATATTACATTATATAAACCGCTTCTTTTTCTCTTTCAATTCATAGTCTCTCTCTCTCTCTAGGGTTCTCCGTCCGGGTCCTACTTTCGATGTAAGCTCTCTCGCTCTGGTGTCTATCACTTTGCTCCGGAATCTACATTGTGCTGACAGTTTTTTTTTTTTGGTCTGCTTTTGTAAAATGTTTTGTGAAGATCATAGCTGAATCGAAATTGGTTTACCTTTTGTGCACTTTGATTTGTGTTGTGATAATTTAAGATCTCGGCGTTGTGCTGACAATTTCGGGAGAGATGTCGAAAGCCGGAGCCTTGGATCTCGCCACTGGCGTCGGTGGAAAGATTGAGAAAGAGGAAGTTGTCTCCGCCGTTGAGAAGTAGATTCTTTTCTCCAGTTTTTTTTTTCTTTTCATTGTTTTGGCTTGAATAGTATGATGTTAAAATTTCATACTCTACAGAATGATCTCTACATCTTTGTCTGTCAATTGGGTGGTGAAATTGACAAATTGAATGAGGTGAATTGGTGAAAGTTAATGCGTTATTTATTCATTGTGGTAGATCTGCTTTGCACTGAAGGAGCTTAGTCGGTTAAATCAATGTTGATGCTGGGAAAGGACTAGTGTGGTCCCTAATATGTGAACTGTTCCTAGTATTATTATTATAATTAGTAGGGGTGGGTGCACACGCTATCCGTGTGCAATATTTACATGACTGTTATCCAATGAAAGCCGTTGTAGTTATGAAATTTAAATTTGAGAAGGATTTGTGTTGTAGTAGTTATATCATCTGGTAAGGGTTTTTTTTTTTAATTGAAATTGTCTGTACAGTTTCAGAAGTTAATTGTGCTTCTCTCTTTATAATATGAATAGATATAACAAATATGAATATACCCATAATCTTAAGGCTATGTTTGGATCTAGAATTTGTTGGACAAAGGAAAAGTAAATGAAATTACTTATCCCTCTTCATTTTACTACATTTAACTAAACAAATTCTTTTTGGGAAATGCATATTAAGTTTCTTCTCTCTTCTTTTTTTTTTTTTTTTAACCCAACCAAACAAAAACAAGAAATGTAGCTTCTTTCATTTCATTTTTCTTTTCTTTTCATTTCCCTTTCCTTTTTCTTTAACTTAACAAATCTAAGAACTGAACACACCATTAGGAGATTACATTGGTTGTGGAATAACATCATTAGATTTTTTACACTAAATCTGGCTAGTTGTTGCACTTTGAGCTGGGATAAGGGTAAATATACTGTGTTTGCTTACTCAAAAGAATAGGGAAGGAACATGAAATTCGGTATCTTCCAATTGGATACCCATTGGGGGACTAAAGGGTGGTTGTGAAATTTTGTGTTTTTATATTACCCATTGGGGGACTAAAGGGTGGTTGTGAAATTTTGTGTTTTTATATTCATTCTGATTTGTGTTGATCTTCTGAGAAAATAAATAGAACAATACCTTTTGTGTCAATTGAAAATAAAATGTGGGAAATTGTTGCACAGTTATTTACCCACCCAAAGAACATAACTACATTGCTTTGTCTGGTATGTGATCATATTGATCGTTGAGCTTCCACTTTGTTCTACCTAAGTTTATCCATGGTAGATACATGGAGCATGTATGTAGCACTTAACCAAAAAAATAAAAAAGATTAAAAAGAATAGGAAAAAAGACAAGATGTATGGAGCATGCTAAGAAGCACAAACACTTCTAAGAAGGTGTCGTGTTTGTGTCGGACACGACACTCGTCAAACACTCCTTGATACCTATCGGACATGCGTCCAAACGTGTCATATTAGTTTATTAACTTCTCTAAAACCAGACACATTTCGGACACTTGGGGGACATGCGTGACCGTTACTTGGACACTTGTGGGCCGTGTCCATCGATTAAACACATTGCATGTTTGAAGAAAATAACTTGGGATCTAATTGTAACGTATAAATAATGTGATTTGTTACCTAATTTGATATTTAAACAATAGAATCATAGATATGACATAAAAAAAATATATAAAATAGATAATTTTAGCATGTCGTCGCTGTGTCGTGTCATGTCTGTGTATCGTGTCTGTGTCCATGCTTTTTAGGGAGCATGTATAACCCTTTTATATCTTATATATAAAATAAAAATGCATAACCAGATATTTCTAGCAGAAGCAATCTGAAGACTTAGAAACTTTAGAGATGTTTTTTCATTGACTAGGTGTATTTTTGGTGGGACACAACTATGTACAATCTTCAAGTTCCATGAACATGTTGGTGGATGTGCTGAAATCATGATATAATTTTTGGTTTACTGGGTCTACTGTCTGTCTATATTTAATGTACACTTAATGTATAATTGGACCACTTTTATATTTTTATACTGTGCTGTCAGTCATCAGCTATTTTTCCCCTTTTCCTTTATTTTGTAGAATTATAGAATTTGTTAGGAATAACAGTCTTTCATATATGCTGCATACGTAAAAGAATGACATTCTTTTCCTTCACAGCCCTTAATATGGATAATGTGATGCCCAATGCTTTTAGTCACTTTTGATGTTGGAGGTCCTGGGTCATGTTTGTTGGCTCTGGATCTGCATCATGTGCTTGATATTTGAAGTATACTGAAATCCTTTGGTAAAGGTATCTTTCTAATGGTTCAGGTATGAGAAGTATCACGGCTACTATGGAGGTGAAGAGAAAGAGAGAAAGGCTAACTACACTGACATGGTAACTGAATTCCATCTTAACATTATTTACAAATGACAATCATCTTTTATACTGCCAGCTATATATTTGACTCAGTTCCTGTTTAAAATCTCAGATTTTAGAATTATTCTTAAGTTGGCGTCTTTATAAATGTTGCTTTACCTGAATCATGTGATTTAAGTTTGTCTTTCTGTCATTATGCATTTACCTTATAATGTTAGCTCTAAGATACAGCTTCCGTCATTCATTTCTCTTGGTTTCATGTATTCCTGATTCTGATTCCCTGATGCATCAGCTTATCAGCCCTTAGAATTCGAATTGTATTAGGACAGCTTAGAATATTGCTGCAAACAGAGACATTTTGTGGTCTTCAGTTTCCTAGAATGTAACAGCCTTCCATGATGGAGGAGTTCCAAAAACCAAATTCCTTCCATTGTTGTTTGGTGGTCTAATTCTTATAGTACCTCATGGAATAATCTGGAATTATAATGAATAACTACCACATTGTCTTGCTTTTGGACCAAAATTTTTGCAGTTATAAAAAATTGAGATAATGATCTGACTCTCGAACTGACTGCAAATTCACTACTTTACAACCATGATACCGACCCAAATTTGACAATGTTTTTTGTTGAAGCATGCAATCTCTTACACCCAGCTGATGTGTTGCAATCTGTCAAAATATGAAGTAGTCTTTTATTTACTATTTCGGTGCAAAGTTACTTGGATTTACCAAATAGCATCTTGTAATCTATAAATTTTGTCCCATGTGGTCTTCAGGTGAACAAATATTATGATCTTGTTACCAGCTTCTACGAATATGGCTGGGGAGAATCATTCCATTTTGCACCCAGGTTAATATTTATGCTTTTTGCAGTGCTTCCTTTCTATTTTACTCACTTTTCTATTTCATGCCCAAGCAATTTACAGCGCATTATGTACATTCTTACATGCCTCTGCAACAGCTGATGATAGAAACCTAAACATCGTCATGATATCTGTGTCTGTAGATGGAAAGGGGAGTCTCTTAAAGAGAGCATTAAGCGACATGAGCACTTCCTTGCTTTACAGCTAGGCCTAAAACCTGGCGAGAAGGTCTTTCTCGTTCAATTGATTGTGCAGTAGAATATCGGAAACCACTAATGAACTGACCTATTGTGAGTTGTTGTTTGAGATTGATGATTTTAGCTTTCTGTTGTTTATGTAGGTGTTGGATGTTGGGTGTGGAATTGGTGGACCATTAAGGGAAATTGCTCAGTTCAGGTAAAAGATTATTCATGAGTGAACCTAATTTGTTTGTGTTTCTGTTGGCTTTCTTCTTTACACTATTGTTTAGACAAATATGTAATCTGAGTGATGCTTTTGAAGCATTTGCATGGCGTGCTAGTTGTTTTGATATTTGCTAATGCTTGACAAGTTTTAGTTTTATGGTAAATTTCACCCGCCGTTAGCAAGCCCAAATGGAATCTTTTATCCATTACAGTTGACTTGGCTTACCGCTTCAAAGGTCTATAGTACCCTTTTTGAAATGAAAAATATTAAACTTGAATCGAGTGGATAGAACTTATGGTCATCTAACTCCAAAAGCCAATGTAATTTTCGCTATAATAAAACCCATGGTTTCTCTCTTTGTAACATAATCCATAAATCCCCACCACCTTCTACCGACTGTGTGACCACCATCACCCTTTGCCATGATCAACCCCAATATTGCTGCCATTGCTACTGCCGCTGCCACCATCTTGCATGGCCTCCTCCTCTTCCTCTCTGAACCCTCATTCCTTATTTAAACCATCACACTTTCTATCACCGTGGCAACACTAGAGCTGGCCAAAACTTATAGGTAGTCCCAATCCATCATCACTACTGTAGCTCAGAATGTCAAACACATTGCATGACCACCACCATGGTAGACCTAACCAACATTACTACCACTTTGAATTAAGGTTGTAGAAAATATTATTGTTTAATATCTAGGAATCATAAACCATTGATCAAAATGACAACCACAGAGGCTTGGGGTTGTGTATATATGCATGATGGTCCTAATGCATACTGATAATGGAGAGGAGATAAGTAGCACAACCAGCTAGATAGGCCTCTTGTTTTCTTTTTCTTTTTTCCTCTTTTTGTGGCAATGGCGTGCCTCGTTGGTGGTGGTGGGAGATAACTCAGTTTGAGTTTGATGCGAACGTGGTGTCATTGCCTAAGCATTAGTGTCAGTGGTTCTTGGTCAAATAATTGAACTGAATGGTCTGAAATCTGTTGCTTATAGAGCGAGAGAGAATCATAAAAAGTTATGAACAGTTTCAATATCTTTGTTCTTTTTATTGTTAATTTTATTTAATATGCGATTACTTATATACCCTCTTGAATTGACCCCATTAACAAGGGAGGTAAACGAGTAACTTTGAAACACAAGGCAGGGAAATGCCTTATCCGAAACCTTGAGGGGGATAAGTGAAATTTATTGTTTTATTTTATGTTTATGGTAGAATAGCAAATTGTTTCTGGAGATCTTATCAATAATGTAACAATTTGTGGTATTAATGGTTTTTAGGATATATTTTCTTGAATTTATGTCTGAATGTTATACAATAACCAGTGCAAGGATGTCATCTGGGGGTTAGCATAGGTTGTGGATCTTGTAGCTGATCTGCTTTGTTAAACGAATATGGATACTGGGCAGTAGTGGTCTTTAATTGTTTTGTGACTACGATAAACATCATCCCTACATGAGGGTAGTGCTGGTATTAGTACTTGTATATCTTATGCTGATTTCAGTTTTATTCAGAAAGATATTAAATAGTTGTATTTTTAATTTATTTTGCTGTTTTCAAAAGTTGGCTTTGAGAATCTGTTTGTTTGCTGATATCTGGCAGCTTGACATCCGTTACAGGCCTGAACAACAATGAATACCAGATAGCAAGAGGAAAGGTACGGGCTTATGTGTTAGCATGTGATGATGTACAGTAATAAGATTGTTCCATAAGTACAAAATAATTAACTACTGAAATTCTGTATCCTTCCTGTGGCATAATGCTTACATGCTTCTGTTATTCTGCAGGCACTGAACCGCAATGCAGGAGTGGACAAGACTTGTGACTTCGTGAAGGTCAGTGGTTTTTCAAATTACTTTCGTGGTTTTGTTCCGAGCGTCCTTTTTCCAGGTTTGATTATTGTTTCATAATGATGCAGGCAGATTTCATGAAAATGCCATTTCCTGACAATAGTTTTGATGCAGTATATGCAATTGAGGCTACCTGCCATGCTCCAGATGCGGTAGATACGTCTAACATATTTAGTCTTGATTTAAAATTTTCAGAGTATGCTTTGGTTAGCATAAAACATTAGCTTTTGTCTAGTGTTGTATAAAGTTGGTTTTGCTTTTCTTTTTTCGTTTGTTTTCTATTGGTTGAACTTACTTTTGCATTTCAAAGTTCCCTTTGTTTATTTATTGATCTTTATTTCATAATCTTCTGGTCTGAAGGTTGGGTGCTACAAAGAGATTTATAGAGTATTGAAGCCTGGTCAGTGTTTTGCTGCATATGAGTGGTGCATGACTACTTCCTTTGACCCCCTTAACAAAGAACATCAGAAGATCAAGGTTTTCCAGAGCACAACCAAACCTGCTATTAATTATTTTTTACTGTGAGTTGATATAGGTGCTTGTATTTATACCAAAATTTTTTTTACACAGGCAGAAATCGAGCTTGGTAATGGCCTCCCAGATGTCAGGTTTACAGGACAATGCCTTGAAGCTCTGAAGCAAGCAGGTTTTGAAGTGAGTAGCAAATTCCTTGTTTACTAATTCTCTCTATCTGATCCTAAACAAATCAGACAAAATGACCAGAATAACGGACACTTGTTCATCTGTCAGGTTATATGGGAGAAAGATCTTGCAGCAGACTCGTCCCTCCCTTGGTACTTGCCTTTGGATAAAAGTCACTTCTCTCTGAGTAGCTTCCGTCTAACAGCCGTTGGACGTTTTGTTACCAAAAATATGGTATGAGCTGTGCACATGCTACCACTATATTTTTTGTGCTTTTATTTTTAATTATTTGGGAAGGGGGGACCACCAGTTGTAGCTTGTGTGGTGTCTCCTGCCCCTGACAACCCTGAAGTGGGTGGTGGGCGGCTTAAGGTTAGTTGGAAGCATGGACGAAGGGAGGGAGGGGCCAGTGGGGGCCCCGGCCCTCCCTAAGGTTGAAAATTTCCTATTTTATTATGCATATATGGTAGGTTTTTCATAATTTAAAGAATTGACCCCTCAAGCTTTTTCTTTAGTAAAATAGCTCCTTAGTGTGTTAAAATAATATTTCAAAGCACCCAAAGATAATAAAACATCCAATAAAATAAAAGCATATATTAAATATAACTTTGATGTTCTATTTTCTTGAGTTATTATAATATGTATAACAATCTATTTGAATTTATTATCTAGAATATCATTATTAGAATAGGTTAGGTGATTATTTTCCTAAATTATAAGTGTGTGAAATCTTTTTGAGATTTTAGTGGTTTATGCAAATCCTATAGTCTTTTTTTTTAATAAAAATACATATATCTTTTCATGTGTATCATGTCAAATGTTAATTTGTTACATGCTTCTCTATTTTGTCCTTCAGAGATAGTTTAATTGCAAAATATATTGAAAATTACTCAATATAATATGTAAAGATTAAATTAAAAATTTCCTTCAGCCCCTTCCAATAAAATTTTTTGGCTTTGTCCCTGGTTGGAAGAGAGGTGTGCTTTCTGTACTCAACAATAACATGACATTTAGCAAAGTGCCCTTCGTGGGGTGGTGTGTAGGGCATCAATTAATTAGTGTTTTGATTTTTGTATGAAGGTCATGGCTCTAGAATATGTGGGGCTTGCCCCTAGGGGAAGTCAAAGGGTTCAAGCTTTCTTGGAGAAAGCTGCAGAAGGGCTAGTTGATGGTGGAAGGTGAGAATTATTCGCGCTCAATACTTATTGTCTTCCTTGTTGTATCTTTTACCTTGCGGATACATTTTAGTAAGATTATATTGTTTCTGAGCTTCACACCTTAAACAACTGGTGCTTAATCCTTTAGAATTTGAATTGACAACAGTGCTCTTGCATTGGGTAGAACAATTAACCATTGTGAATTTCTTGGCCGTAATAAGCATGAGTGGGTGAATCTGGGTTCATAGTTTGTTACATATCTGGTATTGTTTAATGAATGAATAATTGTTTAGTAGCTGAGGCTCTTTTTGGTTCTTGGGAAGATTGGGGTTAAGGATGGGAAGATTCTGTTCATACAGCTTCTCTACTTTGGCATTTTAGAAATTGGCCTGCTTACCCGCATCTTTTCCTACGACCAAAAGGCTATTACCATAACAGTTATGCCCTATGAGGTATTGTCATTGCATGTTGACCCGAGGCTTGCAAGGCATATAACAACATAACTTTTGGTGCTTCACGTACTTCTGAATTTTGTATAAAATAAATAAATATATAAATTAAGTATGTATAATCTCCCTTTGAATTATCATCTGAAATCGGAGTAAGAAAGACAGGAGGAGGTTTCTGAAGCTTACTTCTTGAATATTTTAACCATGTTTTCTGAGTCTAGAGATTTCTGACTCGCGAGATTCCATTACTGGGTGTTTCAGGAAGGAGATATTTACAACAATGTATTTCTTCTTGGCTCGGAAGCCTCACTTGGACTGTCAGTAATGCTGAAGAAGGAACTAATTAACGAGCTGCTGTATTCATTGAATCATTCTGGGGATGCTGATCAGCCAAGA
This sequence comes from Euryodendron excelsum, assembly GCA_033060915.1. Taxonomy (NCBI): domain Eukaryota; kingdom Viridiplantae; phylum Streptophyta; class Magnoliopsida; order Ericales; family Pentaphylacaceae; genus Euryodendron; species Euryodendron excelsum. The sequence continues at coordinate 67,343,670 of CM065377.1, read as the reverse complement.
TAAATTTGTCGGAATTGGGTATGATGAGGCTAGGTGGGGGGTTTGGGTTGCCAGTTGTATGTTTGGTTTTAAGGTTTGTAAGTTCCTTGTCTGCGTTAATCTCGTCTAAGTTCTTTTCAAGCTTGCTATTCAAGTAACTGTAATTTCCGCTTCCTGGCCTATCAAAATTCGTAGATTATGTAATTTGTGAAATTTTCCTCACCTTAGCAGGGACTTTGTGCTTACTTAACGATTGGTTTGTTCTCATTCTTAGGTTCTAATATTCTTCAGATTTGTAATCTTATTTGATCAAGAGTTCGGCAAATGCAATGGGGCAAATCATAATTTTGAATTGGCAACAAAAAGAGAACATAAAAAGGTTTGCCAGTTTCAGGGCATTGTTTTTCTCAGGCATAGGGGTGTTTTAAAATGAATTAGCTAACAAAACAGTTTATTGATCTTCCAAAATTTAGGATTAGTTAAATAAATGTTTTAAAATGAATTGTTAAATGTGTGTTTCGTTTCTACAACCAAACACATGAAAGTCTAATTCATAAATGAGTCTGTTCTTCATGAAAACATATAAATAAATGAGTCAATTAAAACCTGGTCAAATAACAATTTTTGGGACAACCAAACAGGTAACTAAACAAATGTTTCAGTACCAAATCTCCTTAATTTTAGGAATACGCAACATAAATAAGCACATTGCTAGCTCACGCTTGGTAAGCTCGTTGCAAATTAGTGTTTGTCACCCTTAGCTGTCACCAAGTTTAGTCCCTGTCAGATTGGACAAATCTTATTCAAGCCCAAGTTAACCGCTTACATTAATCCCGTGTTTGGATCTAAAATTATTTGATCAGAAAAGAGAAAATGAAAATAAAATTATATCCATTCATTCTATAAATAACCAAATAAAGAAAATAATTTTTAGAAAAATATCTATTTATTTTCTTCTTGATTTTCATCCTAGCCACACAAAAGTAAGAAAATTTACTTCTCACATTTCATTTTTCTTAACAAATTCAAATTGGCCCCATAATTACACCATCCATTAAAGGGAAGAAAAGAAAAGAAAAACATCTTCTACTTTTTATGATAAAAATAAATAAATTGAAAAAGGAAAGGAAAAGAAAAGGAGATCCAAATTTCAATGGTCCAAAACACAATTTCACATGAGAGATGCAGGAAAGATTTTAATTTTGAATGTGAAAGGAAAGTCAAAATTATAATAATTAATAGAACCATTGAATTCATTCATTGGAAGAACAATAGAGATGAATCTGAAACATATTGTTGTTAGCTTTGCGAGACTTTTTCATCGTCATCGATCTATCAGACAACAGAATAAAGAATGAATTCGGTGGTGCCAACACCCACAACCGCCTTGGGACCGGTGTTGCCGCCGGACGCGCCGCCATGTGGGTTGTCGTGGTGGTGGTGTTCAGGGTGGTTTTGGTGGTTGTCGCTGTTCGACGGAGGGTGGTAGTACATCCGGGCCGTCTGAGGGCAGTGGGAATGAAATCTTGCAGCAATCCTCACCCCTGCATCCAACAATTCCGCATATTTTGTCATCTCTTTCTCTCTCTATATATATATTTCTCTCTCTCTCTCTATGGAGACAACTTTAATTGTATGAGAGAGAGAGGAAAAGAAAAGGAAAGAGGGAAGGAGGGAGACAACAGAAGAATATGTTAGAAGGCGTCCCAAATGTTAGAGCCCATGAAATGGAGAAGAGACTCCGGCTTGAGGGAAAGAGGAAGCCAATGCCTACGCAATGTATATAGCTGCCCTCTCTCTTTCTTATTCTTTCCTTTCACATTTGTTTATTACAATTCTTAAACACCTTTTACATTTGTTTATTACAATAAGTATTTGTAAAATGCCCACTAATTTAATGTATTTCCGCTTTCTGTCCTTTGCAATTTTGTATTTTGTATTTGCTTGGGGGCATATTGTAGGTCACTCTTTTTAAATGCATTTTAAGTTCGTTGTGTGTTGCAATTATTGACGGACAAAAGAATCATGGTATAGACTTTTGTGTAGTAGCTAATGAGTTACATATATCTTGTACTGTAATAGGTAAACTTGAATGGAAAAAAAAATTATGACCTAAGTCACGTAAGGTCAGGCTTTAGCGTTTTACTTGGTGTAAATTGACGCACGGAATGCGTACTTTACCGTATACATGCTCTCACTTTGATCATTGTTTGAATCTTTGATTCGATTTGACTATTAGTGGATTCGAATGGACAAAATTTATAACTACAATTATAGTGATATAATATATTATGATGTAAAATTTCAACTTATTTGGCACAATTCTAGAACAAGGATCTTTCACAAAGGTCTTAAATTTATACTATATTTTCTCAACTATTTAAATATTTTGAATTGATAAATTTAATTTGACATCATTTTAAAGAGGCTCAAATAAATGTTACTAAATTACATGCAATTTTGTATTTCCCGCTTCAAAGATTTTGAAAATTTGATTGCTCTTGCAACTTCTCTTACTAATCCTTTGAAAATTTTCTTTGAAGCCTATTATGCTTTTGTAGACAAACATGCATCAATGAAAACAATTTTTTCAATGTACATACCAAGTTACTACTTTTTTCACATCAAGGATAGTTTAGCGTCAAACAATGATCAAAACATTAGCAATGATTTTACGAGATGGATATCATTAAGACCACATTTTTCAACAACTTACCATGAAGTAGTACAGTTTTTTCTTGTATCAAAGTTTCATCAAATAGAAAATCATAGGTAACTTTTTAACTTTGGGGCAAAACTATAAATAAGAATAATGTCATACGATATTCATAAATATACCATAATATAAGAACGTCTTTGGAAGTTAAACTTTTCTTGTAAAACGTTTTACTTTAGTCAAAAAAACCGCGTCCTGTTTGGACAAGTTGTTGCGTGAAAAATTAGCTGCTTGTTGGTCACTGTTTGCGTGTAGAATGTAATATAAGCCGCATGTTGCCTTGGTTAGTTGGCACTTTCCAACTATTATGTCTCCCATTAATCCTATAAAATCAAAAAATTAATATAAAATTTATTATCAAAATAATGCGATTGAATAAGTATCATTGTATCATGACGATTATAATTAATAAAAAAAAAATATATCACCACGGCATGATTTTGGTGAGGTTTCTTTTGTAAAAATTTAGTGAAGGAATAGCCTTTTCTTTTTTAAAAAGTCACATAACCATTCTTGACTCTTTCTAACATTTTTCAATGACTTTTTCAATATTTTTGTATTCTTTCTTGCAAAATTTGCCCAATATTTTTGACATCTTGTTGCGTGGTATTCAATCAATATTAAAACCTCAAAAAAAAAAAATAGTGTTGCAGTTACACCCAACTTTTTCGGTTACTACCTGTATCACACTAAATTCTATATATTTTTTCTAAGTAAAATACTTATGTATTACTTAAATCATAACGAACTTGATGCGACTATCCTACTGAAAGTTTTACTCCAAAGGCATGTAACTTCCTTTGGATATAAGACTGTGTAACTTAAGTTACCCATATTGTTGGGTCTATATCCTATGTAACCAATTGTATAACATCAATAGAATACTTTAGTTTTTTGTTTAAGAAATATAAAAGAATAAAAAAGAGAGCTAAAACCGTGTCACCTATAATAGTCGTCAGTTATATAATGCATGAGATTTACATAGTTCATGTGGATGATAATTTTACATGAGCTCAAAAATATAATATTTGTCACCAATCTTAGTTTATAGTGGGATATATATATACATATACATAATAAGAGTGTTTATCATTTTTAAATTTTTATCTGTCTATTAGGTGGTGCCTTTGTGACAAAACCTATACATCAGTATTTTCAAAATGCCATCTTGAAATTGGAATATTCTATTAACTTATTGTGATCTAATTAAGTCTTATTTTATAAAAAAAATTCCACCAAAATAACGTAACGATTGCATTTGTGTAATTAAAAGCTATCTTAATGGTTACTCGTTTTTAAAGTGATAGATCTCTCTTTAGTCGCATCACTTTATCTACACTTTACATATATTTTTTTTTCCTATTTGTAGAATAGTAGCTAGCCATTTATTATATAAGTCATATTTTTGAAAAAAATTATATTTATTCTACCAATAAATTTTTCTCTTTTTATTAATAAGATTCTTAAACAAGTCATTATGGTATATCTATTGTTTTAATAAAGGTTATGAACTTATAATTATGAGAATAATTAACAATTCTACTAATTACATTTAAGATAGTAGTTTATTTATATTATGCGTATATTGCTGAAAATATGTAAAACTTACATATAATACTATATAAAAAATAGTTTATCTAACGTTTCATTTCATCAAATATAATTCCCGAACTGCAAAATTGATAAGCGTAGACGTGATGTCGGCAATTTGGGATTTTTTGTGAGAGATATTAATTGAAGCCGTTTGGAAGAATCTATTATTGAAAATGCGATCCAAATACTTCTAAACTGAATGGAATCCGTTTGAAAGGATCTGATATTGAGAAGACGATCCAAATAGTTCCAAACTATGTCAAATAAGCGAAGCATTACTTTCTTTCTCCTTTTCTTCTCTCTGTGTCTTAAAGGACACATCCTAAAACCTTTATTTTGTAATTAAGAAGGTAGTGTAGCTGATCATCATCTCGAAAAAGGAAAATAAATTGAAAATGGAATACATAATTTACATATATATTCATTTGGAGTAATACTATATAACCAAATAATAATGTGGTTGAATATGAGTCATTTATTTTAAAGTAAAACATTCATTATAATTACTTTTTAGTTATAAAAATGTAATCACCATATGATTCTGATAGAATTTTTTTTACACATTTGTTTTTGTTGAAAACATAACATTTGTCATTCATTTGTTTTTTTATGAGTTACTCCACAAAAATTTGACAAATAGCTATTTATTTTCTTTTCATTTGCTCAACCCAGCCAAATAAAACAAAAATACAACTTTTTTCACTTTATTTTCTTTACCTATCATTTTTCCTTTCTCTTCTCTGCAAATCCAAGAACCAAATGGACCCTAAATAATCTAAGAAAGTTTTCATAGCGTGTGGTCCCTATATAGCAGACTACCCACTGAAAGTGCCAGTTAGCACCTCCACTAGTTGATCTTGTGATCATCATTAAATTAAAAAACAAAAAAATCTATGTAGAAAAAAAGACGAAGGGAAAAAGTAAGGTTAGAAAACGAGGTCAAGAAAGATACAGTAGTGATTGTCCCCACATTCAAACACAATATTACGGACGAAGACAATGTTGCTACCAAACGGGGACTGAGAGTTGTACGAAGAAAAGGACATAATAAAGCTGTTGTTACCTGGTAAACCCCACCACCCAACTTACCCTAAACAATTCATCTGTTTTTAACTTTTGGATCCAACAAATAGTCAAGAGCTGGCTTTACACTCGGGAAAGAGGAGGCCAAAGCCTGCAATTTATATAGCTGTTATTCTTTCCTTTCACATTTGTCTATTACGCCACTAAAAACCCTTTCACATTTGTTTATTACAATAAGTATTTGTAGAACTGCCCACTATTTAATATTCTTTCCTTTATATTTTTGTATTTTGTATTTGATTGGGAGCATATTGTGGGCCAATTTTTTTTAAATGCATTGTAAGTTTATTATGTGTTGCAATTATTGGCGGACAAAAGGATCATAGTATAGACTTTTGTGTATTAACTAAAAAGTTAGTATGTTTAGTATTGTAATAGATAAACTTGAAGGAAAGAGAGAAAATTAGGACCTAAGCCATTCAATTCTCCTAAGGTCGAGCTTTAGCGCTTCACTTGCAAATTAAGCGCTAATTGACGCAAGGAATGAGAACTTTAGTGTATACATACTATCAATCTGATCATTTATTGAATCCTTTATTTGAATTTGACAATTAGAGAATTTGAATTGATAAAATTTAAAACTACAATTGCATTGATATAATGTATAATGATGTAAAATTTCAATTTATTTGGCACATCTAGAACAAGGTTCTTTCACAAGGCCTTAAACTTATACTAAATTTTCTCAACTATTTAAATATTTTGAATTGATAAATTCAATTTGACATTATTTTAAAGAGGCTCAAATAAATGTTACTAAATTACATGCAATCTTGTACTTCCTGCTTTAAAGAATTTGAAAATTTTGTTGCTCTCGCTACCTCTCCTGCTCATACTTTGAAAATTTTCTTTGAGGCCAATTATGCTTTTGTAGACAAACATGCATCAATGCTAAAAAAAAAATTTGATGTACATACCAAGTTAATGATAAATCTAGCTACTTTTTTTACATGGAGAATAGTTTAGCGTCAAACAATGATCAAAACATTAGCGATGATTTTATGAGATGGATATCATTAAGACCACATTTTTTCAACAACTTAAAATGAAGTACTACAATTTTTTCTTGTATCAAGCTTCATCAAATAGAAAACAATAGGTAACTTTTTAACTTTGGGGCAAAACTATAAATAAGAATAATGTCATACTATAGTCATAAATACACCATAATACAAGGACGTCTTCGGAAATAAAACTTTTCTTGAAAAACGTTTTACTTTAGTCAGAAAAACCTTGTCTGTTATAAATCTAAATGAATTTGAAGCAAGCAAAATATTCAAACACAGTATATAAGAAAACTAGTTTTTCTAAAACTGTCGAATAATAATTAAATAGTTCCTCTGGAACTATAGAGATAGATCTTCTTGATCACCAAAGCATGTATTGCTTTCATAAGACAAAATATAAAGACACTAAAAATTTAAATAGTTTACCTATACTCTTTGCTTTTTCCTTTTTTCTTTTTTCCTCTTCTTCTTTCTCTTCTTTTCTCTCTCTCTCTCTCTCTCTCTCTCTCTCTCTCTCTCTCTCTCTCTCTCTCTCTCTCTCTCTCTCTCTCTCTTTTCTCTCTCTTTTTTGTCTCTTTTTCTCTTTCTCTCTACGTAGTGCCTTTTATAGGCTGTGAATGAAGTAGGCAGCCCCATGTGATAGTTTAGTACAGCCTTCGGTCATCCACCAACACGTTTCATAACACTCCCCCTTGGATGACCGCTGACAAGAAACTTCAGAAAACTTGAGCAAAGAAAAATGGGTGCGCTAAAAACTGCTTCATTAAAACCTTGCCAAGAAAAACCCTATGGAAAAAAAACTGTTGGCGAAGGAAAACGAGTACAGTCTGCGACTCCCCCTCATTCATACATCTGGTATGAAGTTGAAGTTTGTAGCTTCAATTGTTCAGAGCTTTAAGACAATGCATGCCAATATTGTGTACCAATTTCTCAAATGTTACAGTTGGGAGTGTTTTCGTAAATAAGTCTGCTAAGTTGCCACTGGAACGTATCTGCTAGACATCAATATCACCGTTTTTATGGAGTTCATGTGCATAAAAGAATTTTGGCGATATATGTTTGGTTCTGTCACCTTTGATGTAGTCTCCCTTGATTTGTGCAATACATGCTGCATTATCTTCATATAATATTTGTAGGTGGGATTTTTTGGGAAGGCTGGGCCGAGCTCTCAAGCCCAAAGTGGATGAGTCCAAACTTCTTCCTGCAAGACGAATGGGTTAGAATGGGTCGACCCTAGGTGGGTCGATCTCACTTCGAAGGTTAAGTCAGCAAACTTAATCGAGAAGTATGAATGGAAGTTGTGTAAGTCAGGGGTTCATTCTCCATACCTGGCTCTCGATTCCTCGGGGCTTTATAGAGTCCTTCGGGGAGTGTCTTTTTTCTCGGCCTATCAGCAGGCTCTCATGGTCTGCTGGTTAGGCATTATCATTGACGCCGCCTGGCCACCTGCAGCGTCTGGCGCACCGTCGTGGGGGATTCCGGCTGACCAGATGTGCACGTCGACGTTTGTGTGGGCGGCCGCTCGTGCATTAAATGCAAGTCAACTCCGCATTTAATGCTCTAAGACCACCAGCGGTTTGCGCAAACCGTTGGTTGTCCGGGCTACGCTGGGAGGAGGTCGGCAGTTTGGGCTGGCCTTTCCTCATAACTGGTTTGGGCCCCAGGCAGCCCCAACTTTTAATTCGAACAGATTGGGCCTCACCCATTGGGTTGGGCCGGGGGTTATTTCCCCACAATTGCCCCCCAGCCATTGCGTCGATTCAACTTCTGAAGCGGCCAAGGGTTGTAACGGTCACCCGACCGCACAAACGGCGGGGATTTAAAAAAATCTATTAATGAGGCGTTATCGAATCGACGGTCGACGTGACGCTTCGGCAGAGAGTCATGATTAACGCTGTTTTCCCGCGTATGAACCGACGGCTCTGGCGTGTATAAAAGAATGACGCCCTAATTGGTTTTGGGAAAACACTTGCTCTTTTTCTACTTCCCTGCCTCTTGAATCACGAGTGCGTCGGCTGTTTCGGCACCCAACACTGTAAGTGTCCTTCGAGCCCGCAACTCTTTCGCTCTTCACTGTACTTTCTGTGTGTTGACGATTGCCCCCCGATGGCATCCCGTCTTCGTAAAATGTTAGATGGTCCGTCGGCCCTTGCTTCGTTCAGGGCCAGGTTCGAAATCCCAGACGAGATCGGCTTAGAGCTGGTCGACCCTGATGACTTCCGTATGGGCGAGACCGAAAAGGGAGTGCCATTCCCGGTCATCGCCATCGTCGAAGGGGGGCTCAGGTTTCCCCTCCACCCTCTTCTTCATAAGTTCATAGTAAAAAGTAATGTGTCACCTTCCCAGTTAGCGTCAAATGTGTATAGGATCTTCTTTGGTATGCTTGAAATAAATCGGCGACTAGGGGTAAACCTGGGCCTCGCCGAACTGGACTACTGTTACACCCTTTGCAAAGTCGAAGGTAGTTACAAGGTTTACCTCCGGGTAGTAAAGAAGTCCTTAGAGTTAGTGAAGTGTCTGCCTTCCTCAGGGAAGGGCGTTGATGATGTAAGGGTTTGGGTAACTGGTCCATGGGAGTTTGGCAGTGTTCCCGAGAAGGATAGACCGGCGATTCGGTGCCCTAGGAAGCCCGTTGAACTAGGTTTGATGCCGATCTTCTCAGACTGTGTATCAGTTTAAGTTTCAGTCCGCATCCATACTAACTCTCGAACTTTTTTGCAGATACAAGGAAGCGGTCGAAAGCTCGCGATTGGTTGGTTAACTCTGACGACCTCAACAAGGTCTTGAACTACGTTGGTGAAGGTCGGCTACGGTACATAGCTCGGGCAGCACATATCTTGCTCTCCTATCCGCTGCGATACTCGACTTTTACTGCCAAGACTTGAGTCCCCCCGAGTGTACTAGGAAGATTGGCGGACGAAGGTGCCGAAGGGGACTTTGAAGAAATCCCTACTGGCATAGCGATCGAGAGGGCGCGCATCCCTACAGGCGTGACAGTCGCGGTTGCTCCACCGTCTGCATCGCCTGGCGAAGAACGGCAAGAAGAGCGAACCAAATCACACAGTTCGGCATCCACTTCGTCACCATACACCGTACCCGACCGCCGAGTTGTGATTCCCACCCGAACGAGTGATTCGAGCCCATCACCCAACGAGATGGACGACATGAGTCTGAAGGAAAGAATGTTTGCTCTGGCGGGACAGCCGCTGAGGTCGGCTACTCCCACTCCTGCGGAAACTCCAACAGCCGAGCCGGTGGCAGCACTCGTGGAGGAGGCCACAACCGTGCAACAGAGGCCAGAGACACGGCAACAAAGAAAGAGAAGGCCCGATGTCACTCCAACTCATGCGCCCAAGAAGCAGAAAGGCAAAGCCACGGTGGACGAGGTCGGCGAGACAGTGACCATTACTCCGGACATTTTGGGCCGTCCAATGACGACAGCGGATTCCATGATCGATCAGCGCGAGGTCGCTTTTGGTGTTTTGAAAAGCGTCCTTCAGAAAAAGGACGTGGCGAAGCTGGGCGAAGCAAGCGACTCGGCCGTCTTCATAGGCGCTTTCCATGATTCCGTACTGGTAAGACAGCTATGACTTTCGGTGACTACAGTCCTCTTAGGCACTTGACCTAACAACAACCTTCTTCAATTTGTGTAGGGCTGCCTAAATTCCTTGGAGGCGATGACACGCTTCCAAAAGCTTGCCGAGGTTCACCAGCAACTCATTGAAGAGCACGGGCGTCTGAAGCTTGAATGGATTGAAGCAAATAAGGAGCGGATTACCTTCAAGAAACAAGCCGAGCAGGCTTCCGCCGAGCTTTTGCTGACGAAGGCCGACTTCGAGAAGAGGGATAAGGATCTCGCCGACCTTGAGAAAAAGTTTGACGTGCAGTCCGTGGATCTGCACAAGGCCAACGAGGAGGTGGAGACCCTTAAGGCAGAAGTGGCCAAGCTGAAGGCGGAGGAGGAGGCCATATTGAAGCGGGGTGAAGAGAGGGGAGCCAAGAATTTGGCTCAAGAGATGATGGACCTCAGTCGCACCATTTTCCGACAGGGTTGGAATGGTGCTCTTATCGTGGCAGAGTTGGATAAGGCCTCCGATGTGTGGGGTCTTTGCCCGGACTATTTCGACACTACCGAGGATGGCGTCGTTTGTCCGAAGAAAGTCCTAGCCAATGCCCAATATGCACGGGAGCTTAAGTTAAAAGACGCGGCCGAAGCTGCTGCTGCTGAGAAGGAGAGAGTTGAAGGCTTAAAGATCACAGTTGTGCCCCCGGAGGATGTGGTAGAAGTCTCGCCGGGGGTGTCTGCCGAGCCGGGGGAGAAGTCGGCATAGCTTTTCTTTCTCTTTCTCCATTTTTGTAACCGTCAGTACTTTTTTAATGAGAAAAACTCGTCTGTTTGTTTATTACTGGATCTCCTTTATTTGATTTTGTTGTTTAGACTTAATTTTTCTTTCTTCAGCTTTTCTTGGCCGGTCTGTGCAATTTGGGCAGAATTGACACTTGACTTTAGTTTTTCTCTGGCCGTCCTGCCCAACATGGGCAGGACTACGTTTTTACCCTTGATTTTTGCTTTGGCCTTCTTTGGCCGACCTGCCCAACTTGGACAGGACCAAGTTTTTACACTTGGTTTTGGCTTTGGCCTTCTTTGGCCGACCTGCCCAACATGGACAGGACCAAGTTTTTACACTTGGTTTTTGCTTTGGCCTTCTTTGGCCGACTTGCCCAACTTGGACAGGACCAAGTTTTTACACTTGGTTTTTGCTTTGGTCAAAATGGTCCGAGTAGGGTCGTTTGAACAATCTTCATTTTCATTGATTCTTTAGCTGAGCTTTATACATTTCGGGGACTGTTACAGTGTTTGGGGTTTCATATTACTGGTAGAACTTCCTCAAGTTGGTCGCATTCCAAGGTCGTGGCAACGGTCGCCCTTCTTCAACGGTCTCGAGTCTGTACGCGCCGATGCCGACCTGGGATGTGACCCTGTAGGGGCCTTCCCAATTGGGGCCGAGCTTCCCATCTGCCGCCTTCTTGGTTGCCCCCAATACTTTTCGTAAAACCAGATCTCCTGAAGCAAAGTTTCTTGGGCGGACCCGCTTGTTGTAAGAGCGTTTAAGTTGTCGCTGATACTCTGTGAGCTTGATCAAAGCGGTTTCCCTTCTTTCTTCGACAAGATCCAGATCTCTCGCAACCGTTTGGTCATTGACACCGGTGTCGAAAGCTGCCGACCTGATAGTTGGTAGTCCGATCTCTAGGGGGATGACTGCCTCCACCCCGTATGCCAAGGAGAACGGTGTTTCTCCTGTGGACCTCCTTGGGGTTGTTCGGTAGGACCACAAGACATTGGGTAGCTCTTCCGTCCACTTCCCCTTGGCTTTTTCAAGACGTTTCTTGACTCCGTTCAGCATGGTTTTATTTGAAATTTCGGCTTGTCCGTTGCATTGGGGGTAGGCTGGTGTTGAGTAATAGTTTCTGATCCCCAATCCTTCGCAAAATGATCTGAAGATATTACCATCGAACTGGGTGCCGTTATCTGATACGATGGCACGGGGAAACCCGAATCTGGTGACAATGCTTTTCCATACGAACCTTTTGGCGTCAGTTTCCCTGATGTTTGATAAAGGTTCGACTTCTACCCATTTGGTAAAGTAATCGGTGGCCATGATGAGAAACCTTTTGTTGCCCGGAGCCCGAGGCAAAGGTCCGATAATGTCCAGTCCCCACTTAGCGAAAGGCCACGGACTAGTGATGGAAGCAAGATCTTCGGCTGGCTGGTGGATAATGGGGGAAAACCTCTGACATCCTTCTGCATGTAAGGCCACCAGTATCCCTGTGAGATGGCTCGGTGTGCGACCGATCTACCGCCGATGTGACTTCCACATATCCCTTCATGGATTTCGAACAAGACGCTCTATACTTGGTCCGGATGAACACAGTGCAAATAAGGACCTGTAAAAGAACGTCTGTAAAGTTCCTTACCTGGTGACAGCCAATACCTGAGAGATGCATGCTTGATTCGCCGAGCTTCAGCCTTATCGTCTGGTAGCTTGTCTGTGTCGAGGTAAGAAATGATTGGGTCCATCCATGATGGTCCCAGCTTCTCCGCTGTTAAGGCTTCATCCTCCTCGCGGAAAATGCTGGGATTGGCAAGAGTTTCCACGTTGATCGTCCTTCTCGAACCTAATTTCAGAGCCGTGGCCAGGGTCGCCAAGGCATCCGCATGTGAGTTGTTATCTCGGCTAATCTGTCGAAGCTTGTAGTTTTTAAATTGGCTGAGAAGTTCCTTGGCCTTTGCTACGTACAACATCATTCTGTCGTTCTTTGCAACGTATTCCCCTGTGATTTGATTTACGACAAGTAAGGAGTCCGGGTAGATGACGATTTCGGGAATTCGAAGTTCAATGGCTCGACGTATTCCGGCGAGCAAGGCCTCGTATTCTGACTCATTGTTGGAAGCAGTGAATTCCAGCTTGATGGCTTGCTCGATGGTTAGACCATCTGGTGTAACGAGTACGATGCCCGATCCTGCCCCCCGGTCATTGGAAGCTCCGTCCACGTAGAGTTTCCAATGATCAGATTGTTCCTAAAGATCCAAGGGGATTTCGTGTTGCGGTTGGCCAGTGGCCGGGGTCTCTTCTACTTCTGGTGAAATTTCGACAGAGAACTCGGCAATAAAATCAGCGAGAACCTGCCCCTTCACTGCCGATCTAGGCTGGAACTTGATGTCAAACTCTCCTAATTCTACGGCCCATTTTGCAATTCTTCCTGAGAAGTCGGCTTTCCTTAGGAGGGGTTTGAGCTGGTGGTTGGTGAGGATGTTAATGGTGTGAGATCTGAAGTAATGCACCAACTTTCGGGAGGCGACTACCAGTGCGAGTGTCAGTTTCTCCAGGGGTAGATACCTGGTCTCGGCTCCAAGTAGGGTTTTGCTGACGTAATAGACTGGGAATTGTTGCCGATTTTCTTGCCTGAGTAGGACCGCGCTGACTGCATGGTCTGACACTGCAAGGTAGAGGATGAGCTCTTCATGTTGGACAGGCATGGAGAGTAGGGGTGGTTTGGTGAGGTAATTTTTTAGATCGGCGAGGGCAGAATCACACTCAGGGGTCCACTCGAACCGTTCCTGTTTCTTTAGGAGCTGGAAGAAAGGTCGACACCGGTCCGAGGAACGGCTAATGAATCTGTTGAGTGCGGCGGCCATTCCTGTCAATCTCTGAACCTCTTTGGCATTCTTTGGAGCGTGAACGCTCTGGATTGCACTAATCTGCCGGGGGTCCATCTCGATACCCCAATGCGTGACCAGGAACCCCAGGAACTTGCCTGAGCCGACCCCGAAGACACATTTTGAAGCGTTCAGCCGCATTTTGTAGTCTCTCAGGATACAGAGTACCTCCTTTAGGTCCGCCGAATGGGTGTCGCTCAGTTTGCTTTTTACCACCATGTCATCGATGTAGACCTCGACAGTTCTGCCGAGCTGCGTCTTGAACATCTTTGTGACTAATCGCTGATATGTGGCTCCGGCGTTCTTCAGGCCAAAGGGCATAACTCTATAGCAGTAAATACCCCTTGGAGTGATGAAGGCCGTTTTCTCTTGGTCGTCGGGGTGAAGTGGGATCTGGTGATATCCACGGTAGGCATCCAGGAAACTCATCCTTCCGAAGCCGGCGGTTGCATCCACAAGCTGGTCAATTTTGGGCAGGGGGAATGGATCTTTGGGGCACGCCCTGTTGAGGTCAGTGAAGTCTACACAGACCCTCCATTTGCCGTCCTTCTTTTTTACTACTACGGTGTTTGACAACCAGCTTGGGTAGTTGATCTCCCGAATCGCTCCAGCTTCCAAAAGCTTCTCTGTTTCCTCCAAGACAGCGTCCACATGCTGGGTAGCTGTCCTTCTCCCCTTTTGGATAACAGGTCGGCAATTTGGGTTTACATTAAGGCGATGACAGGCAACGTCGGCGGCGATCCCAGGCATGTCATAGGGTGTCCAGGCGAATACTTCCAGGAAGTTTGTCAGTAACTCAATGAGGGATTTTTCCTCTTGTTTGGTCAAAGAGGTGCCGATGACGAAGTATTTTTTCCCTTGCCGATCTATGTATATCTTCTTCAGGTCCTCCACAGCTTTATTCTCGGGCGTCTGTCCCACATCATCTATGGTGGGGGTGTCTTCATGCAGCTCCATCATTTGTACTTTCTCTGATCTTGTCTTGGTCGCACATGCTGTTAGGAAACACCGTTTGGCGGTCACCTGGTCTCCCCTTATCTCGCCAACCCCCGCTGGGGTCGGGAACCGAAGCAGCTGATGGTAGGTGGAGGGAACGGCCTTCATGAGGTGCAACCAGGTTCGTCCCATGATGGCGTTGTAGGGGGATGGTACGTTAACAACCAGGAATTCTATTTGTAATGTGATCCCTCCAGCCGTCACAGGAATCGTCACTTTACCCATGGGCCAGACTGGGTTTGAGCTGAAGCCGACCAATAGGCTAAGCGATGGTTAGAGGTCGGACTCCTCGAGCCCCAATTGTTTGAACAGGCTGTAGTACATAACTTCAGATGAACTCCCTTGGTCAATGAGCAATCTTTTAACGTCACAATCCGCCATTCTTAACGTAACAACCAAGGCATCATTGTGGGGGATCTGCACTCCAGCGAGATCCTCGTGGGTGAAGGAGATGGATGCATGGGTATTGCGACCTTGGCTTTCTTACTGGGTGGTTGTATCTGCATCACTTCCCTTAGGTGCGCAGCCTTCTGCATCTCGGCTCGGTACCTATGTGGGTCTATGGTTCCTGATTCGGCTGAACCGTGTAGCACGTTGATTACCCGAACCGGCCTTACTTCTGGTTCCTTCTGGGCTGCTTCTTGCACTCGTGGCTGCTCGGCTTCGACCTTAGTCTTCTCCCGATCAATGAATTGGTCGAGGTGGCCCGCTTTGGCTAAGTCTTCCAAATGGGTTTTCAGATGCCGACATTGCTCCGTCTTGTGCCCCTTCTCGCGATGGTAGGAACAGAACCTCTTCTGGTCCCTAGTTGCAGGGTCTCCCCCCAGCTTTGGGGGCCACTTGAAGAAGGGCTTATCACGGATCTGGGGCAATATTTTATAGATGGGGTCTTTAAAGACTGTGTAGACCCCATCGGGCACTCTTTTTCCTCGGCTGATGTCCTCTGATCGGGGCTTTTTGGCATCCTTCTTGCTCGTCTTTTCGGCTGCCGCGCTGACCTTAGGTGTCTCCCCTTGGGGTACGTTCTCGTCCAGCCGCGCATAGCGCTCGATCCTCAGCATTAGTTCTTGTATGGTGAGGGCTGGTTTCTTCATTAAGGACTGTCGCAAGCGATGCTCCCTGGGAAGGCCGATCTTGAACTGAGTTACAGCCAACTGCTCGCTGCACTCATCAATTTCGTTATAAGCCTCCCAGTAGCGTCGGGCGTATGCTCGCAATCCTTCTCCTTCCTCCTTTCGCAACGTCAGCAAAAAGTCAACTTCCTTTGGCTGTAGGCTGTTTGCAATGAAACGAGCTATAAAGAGCTCGGCCATTTGCCTCCAGCTTGAAACGGACTTTTGTGGCAATTTGTCGAACCACCGTAAAGCCACGCTCCCCAGGCTGGAGGGGAAGATCCGATACATCAGCATCTGGTCGCTGCACCACACTACCATGAGCTGTTTGTAATGCCGAACATGGTTAATTGGGTCAGACTTCCCGTCATAGAGGGTGAACTTTGGTGGGGTGAATTTTCGAGGAATTGGATGGGATTCAATCTCCTCAGTGAATGGTGTGGATGCAATCTGGTCTAGGGCCTTTCTCATCAGGTCATGGGCTGTGCGCTCCTTAGTTTGCTGCCTTCTATCCTCCTGCTTTTCATTGTACCACTTTTCCCAGTCTTCCTTCCGCCGATCTTCCACCGCTGGGCTGCTGTTTGGCGGGGTTTCACTCCTGTCCCTTCGCCGACCCGTGCGCCTGTTAACGCAACGCGCGGTACTAGGGGTGTAACTCCCTCTTACCGGTGGCGCTGGTTCGTCCCTGGCGCCAACAACCTGCTCCCGATCTGGGGACCCATCTCTCCTATGCCCATTCCTGGCAAAGAATGCCTCCCTCATTACCCGCACCTGTGAGGTGAGGTAGGCTATCTCTTCTCCGCGCCGCCGAATTTCCCTCTCTGCCGCACGGAGTGTATCCTCGCTTGGGACCCGCCCACTGGAGGGTGACGGGGCCAGATTCCGAGGATGGTTCCTGCGGAAGTTTCTGTCCCTGACATAACCCGTATCCCTCCGCATTTCCTCTTGTGTCTCCGGGTGGCTTTCGGCGGACGTTCGTATCTCTGACCTCAGTATTCTTCTTTGCCGACCTACTGGTGTAGATTGGCAGTGTGCCGAACTGGTCTGGTTTTTACTGGAGGAGGCTCCGAAGCCCCTCCCGTCGTAGTTTTCTTTCCTCTGTCTCCGGTTGTTTAGACTCGTGGTTTTTCTAAGCCTTCCCACAGACGGCGCCAATTGTAGGTGGGATTTTTCGGGAAGGCTGGGCCGAGCTCTCAAGCCCAAAGTGGATGAGTCCAAACTTCTTCCTGCAAGACGAATGGGTTAGAATGGGTCGACCCTAGGTGGGTCAATCTCACTCCGAAGGTTAAGTCAGCAAACTTAATCGAGAAGTATGAATGGAAGTTGTGTAAGTCAGGGGTTCATTCTCCATACCTGGCTCTCGATTCCTTGGGGCTTTATAGAGTCCTTCGGGGAGTGTCTTTTTTCTCGGCCTATCAGCAGGCTCTCATGGTCTGCTGGTTAGGCATCATCATTGACGCCGCCTGGCCACCTGCAGCGTCTGGCGCACCGTCGTGGGGGATTTCGGCTGACCGGACGTGCACGTCGACGTTTGTGTGGGCGGCCGCTCGTGCATTAAATGCAAGTCAACTCCGCATTTAATGCTCTAAGACCGCCAGCGGTTTGCGCAAACCGTTGGCTGTCCGGGCCACGCTGGGAGGAGGTCGGCAGTTTGGGCTGGCCTTTCCTCATAACTGGTTTGGGCCCCAGGCAGCCCCAACTTTTAATTCGAACAGATTGGGCCTCACCCATTGGGTTGGGCCGGGGGTTATTTCCCCACAATATTGTTGAGGTATCTTTGATCGATGATAGTCCGCAACTATCTTGAATATGTTGGATCATTGATTTCAACCAAATGCATTATCGACTTGCTTCATGAATTGCGATGATCTTAGAATGATTTGAAGAAATTGCAGTTAGTGTCTGCTTCACAGATCGCCAAGATATAGCAATGTTACCATAGGTAAATACATACCCGATTTATGATCGTGCTTTATGTGGATCAGAGAGGTAACCAGCATTTGCATAGCCAACTAACTCTTATTTTGGTCCCTTTGAATAGAACAAACCCATATCTGTTGTTCCTCGGAAGTAACGGAATATGTGCTTCATCCCTTTCCAATGTCTCTGAGTTGGTGCAGAACAATATATTGCCAATAAATTTACAAAAAATGCAATATTGGGTCTTGTGCAATTTGCAAGATACATAAGAGCCCCAATAGCACTGAGGTATGGTACTTTAGGACCAAGGAGTTCTTCACCGTCTTCTTGAGGGTGAAAAAGATCCTTTTGTACATCTAGTGATCGGACAATCATGGGAGAACTCAATGGATGAGCTTTATCCATATAAAATCGATTTAGAACCTTTTCTGTATATGTAGATTGATGGATGAGAATTCCATTTGATAAATGCTCAATTTGTAATCCAAGACAAAATTTAGTTTTTCCAAGATCTTTCATTTCAAACTCCTTCTTTAAATAACGAGCAGATGTTGTCAGTTCTTCAGAAGTTCTAACAAGATTCAGATCATCAATATAGATTGCAATAATAGCAAATCCAGATTCTGATTTCTTAATAAAAACGTATGGACAAATTGTATTATTCACATATCCATTTTTCAATAGATATTCACTAAAACGATTGTACCACATGCGTCCAGATTGTTTTAACCCATACAGAGATCTTTGAAGCTTGATAGAATATAAGCTTCGAGATTTTGAAATATTTGCTTCAGGCATTTTAAATCCTTCAAGAATTTTCATATATATATCACTATCTAATTCACCATATAAGTAATCTGTCACGACGTCCATCAAACGCATATCCAGTCCTTTTGAGACTGACAAACTAATTAAGAATCTGAATATAATGGCATCCATTACAGGAGAGTATGTCTCATCATAATCAATACCTGGTCTTTGCAAGAAACCTTGTGCTACTAGTCACACTTTATATCTCACGATTTCATTTTTCTCATTTTGTTTTCGCACGAATACCCATTTTTATCCAACTGGTTTTACATCTTCTGGTGTTTGGACTACGGGTCCAAATACTTTGCGTTGTGCTAATGAGTTTAATTCTGTCTCAATAGCTTCTTTCTATTTCGGACAATCACTTCTATGTTGACATTCATCAACTGTCTGTGGTTCATTCTCTGCATTACTTCTTGTAATTGTAAGAGCCACTTTAAATGAAAATATGTTATCGACAACAATTTTATTTCTATTATATTTTTTTCCTGTATTCACATAACTTATTGAGAACTCATTACTTTCCTCTGCAGGGAATATCTCTTCAAGAGGTTTCTCTTCTGGGAATTCTTTTTCAGGAGTTCCTCCTTCTGGAGGTTTAAATACTGTGGTTTCTTTAGGAATATTGATTTGCTTATGCATTTGTACCTTCCTCTTTCTAGGAACTGTGTCTTTTGCACCAATAGGTCTTTCACGCTTCATGCGTGCTTGAGATTCATTTGATGTTATATTAGCAGATTGTCCTACAGGGACATCAATACGTGCTGGGGTATTAGCAGCTGGTATATATGATTTTGTTATCTTCTTGGTGTCGGTAAACACATCAGGTAATTGATT
The DNA here is from genome assembly GCA_033060915.1 of Euryodendron excelsum. Classification (NCBI taxonomy): domain Eukaryota; kingdom Viridiplantae; phylum Streptophyta; class Magnoliopsida; order Ericales; family Pentaphylacaceae; genus Euryodendron; species Euryodendron excelsum. Next base: position 67,324,398 of record CM065377.1, on the reverse strand, counting down.
TGCAATCGTCTGTAAATAAATAATCCTGTGAACTTCTGATTCACATTGATTTGTTCGAGAATCAAGATGAGATACCGTGGAAGCATTCCAAGTAATCTCATGCTGTTTTTCCAGTTGCGTTTTATCTCCCCCTAATGGTGGAAAAAGTGTTTCATCAAAATGACAATCTGCAAAACGTGTAGTGAATACATCCCCTGTTAAAGGTTCAAGATATCTAATAATAGATGAAGAATCAAAACCAATATAAATCCTAAGTTGACGTTGTGGACCCATCTTAGTACATTGTGGTGGCGTAATTGGTACATATATAGCACAACTAAAAACTCTTAGATGTGAAATATTTGGTTGTTAACCAAAAACAAGTTGTAATGGTGAATATTCGTGGTAAGCAGTAGGTCGGACACAGACTAATGATGCAGCATGCAATATGGCATGTCCCCAAGCAGAAATAGGTAATGTTGTTCTCATAAGTAAAGGTCGAGCTATAAGCTGAAGGCGTTTGATAAAAGATTTAGCTAGACCATTTTGTGTGTGTGTATGTGCAATGGGATGTTCAACATCAATTCTTATGGATATGCAATAATCATCAAAAGCTTGAGATGTAAACTCACCAGCATTATCTAGTCATATCGACTTAATCGAGTAATCTGGAAACTGTGCTCGTAATCTAATAATTTGAGCTAGAAGCCTAGCAAATGCAACATTACGAGTAGAAAGCAAATAAACATATGACCATCAAATAGATGCATCTATTAAAACCATAAAATAACGAAATGGTCCACATGGTGGGTGTATCGGCCCACATATATCCCCCTGAATTCTTTGTAAAAAGGTTGGGAATTCAACTATTACTTTTGAAGGAGATGGTCTCATAATTAATTTCCCTTGTGAACAAGCGAGACATGTATAATCACTCAACAAAAGAATCTTCTGGTTCTTTAGCGGATGCCCATGAGAGTTCTCAATTACTCGTCGCATCATCGTTGATCCCGGATGACCAAGACGATCATGCCAAAATATAAAATTCTTTGGGTCAAAACACTTCTGGTGCACACTTCAGGTGATCCCAAAATTCTTATAGTTGTATAATATAATCCAGAAGAGAAGGTAGCAAGTTTTTCTAATATATGCTTATGGCATGAAATAATAAAAGTAATGTAAAGATATTCTTTATTATCTTTATTTGTTATCTCTATATGATATTCATTACTACGTATATCTTTAAAATTGAGCAAATTCCTTATAACTCTAGTTGAATACATAGCATCATCAATATAGAGTTTTGTTCCTTTTGGCAATAATATATTGGCTCTTCCGGAACCTTCAATTAATTTTGTACAGCCAGATATTGTCTTAACGTTATTTTCAGCTAACGTTAAGCTAACAAAATATTTTTTCTCTCGAAGAATTGTATGAGTTGTTGCACTGTCTACTAAACATATATCTCCATTGTTCATCTTGGAAGCTATTAATGTTTTGGTAGATTCTATATTTCTATACAAAATATAAAATTGCTTATTTGATAAGAAAACGAAAGCATTCATTTAACAGAAACATGCTTAGAAAAATATTACACAAGATGATAATAAACTTAAAAGGACAATAATATAAACTAGTTGGTGTGAACATTTCCATCATCAATTAAGTGATCTATTTTTTCATTAGGATCTTCAAAGAAATCTGAAATATCAAGGTGAGTGATTTCTACTAAATTATCAAAGTTTGTGAAATTCATTTCAACATTTTTTTCCTTTATCTTGTGTTGATACTCGGTAAAGATCCACTAATGGTTTAGGCGTACGACATGCCCTTTCATACCACACCTGTAACAAACATCTTCATAAGTTTTGGAAGGTTTATTCTATAAACCTTTTCCCTTTTCTTGTTTTGTTTCAGAGTTGTTCCACGAGTTGTTCCACTGCTTGTGGTGTGGTGTAGTATTTTTAACTCGAGAACTTAAAGAATTATAACTATTATAATTGTTACCTCCACGATAGCCCCCACTATGACGAAAATTATTTCTGCCGCGTCCACGACCGCGGCCACGTCTACGACCATGACCACATTCATAAAATGAGACCGCATTCACTTCAAGGAATGGTGTAGAGCCAGTCGGACGAGACTGGTGATTTTTCATCAGAAGCTCATTATTTTGTTCAGCCAAAAGGAGACATAATATCAATTCTGAATATTTTTTAAAACCCTGCTCTCGATATTGCTGTAGCAGGAGCATATTCGAGGCATGAAATGTAGAGTATGTTTTTTCTAACATATCTTTATCAGTAATAGTTTGCCCACACAATTTCAATTGTGAGCTGATTTTAAATAATGCAGAATTATACTCGCTAACAATTTTGAAATCATGCAACCTCAGGTGCATCCAATTATAACAAGCTCTGGGGAGAAACATGATCTTCTAGTGCTCATATCTCTCATTTAATTTTGCCATCGTGCCAGTGGGTCTTTTACCGTGAGCTATTCAGTTTTTAATTTTTCGTGAATATGATGACGAAGAAATATCATTGTTTTTGCACGATCCTGCTGGGATTCGTCATTTTTCTCATTTATAGAGTTTTCAAGAGCCTTTGCACGCAAATGGATCTCAGCATCAACTACCCAAGATAAATAGTTCTTGCTTGAAATGTCAAGAGCTGTAAATTCTAGCTTTACGTATATATAAATATATATATTATTATTTTTTGTTCATATTATAACTTTCAATCTAGACATCAAAATATAATTAAGTTACATGTCTATGGAAATGTATTGAAATAAGGATTCCAGATCTATAAATATCATAGGCCAAATATTTAAGATCTAGGAGAAATAAACAAACAAAATTTTAAAAAATTACTATTCATCACTATTCATCAACTATGCATCACTATTCACAAACTATACAATAAATATAAATTATGCCATGAAATGCAGAGTGAACAGTAAAGAACCCAAAGTAAAGGTAAATGAACTAAAATATTAATGACATATACATGAAGTACCTTCATTAATATAATAAAGTACCTTGCAGATATACAAGTACTTAGAGATTTGTGCTGATAACGTGTTATAAAACTAAATGAATTTGAAGCAAGTAAAATATTCAAACACAGTATATAAGAAAACTAGTTCTTCTAGAACTGTCAAATAATAATTAAATAATTCTTTAGGAACTATAGGGATAAATCTTCTTGATCACTCAAGCATGTATTGTTTTCATAAGACAAAATATAAAGATACCAGAAATTTACATAGTTTATCTACACTCTTTGCTTTTTCCTTTCTTCTTTTTTTCTCTTCTTCTTTCTCTTCTTTTCCTTTTCTCTCTTCTCTCTCTCTCTCTCTCTCTCTCTCTCTCTCTCTCTCTCTCTTTTCTCTCTATTTTCTGTCTCTTTTTCTCTTTCTCTCTACGCAATGCCTTTTATAGGCAGTGAATGAAGTAGGCAGCCCCATGTGATAGTTTGGTGCAGCATTCGATTATCCACCAACACAATTCATAACAGTGTACTATTTGAACGATTTGTTGCGTGAAATATTGGCCGCCTGTTGGTCACTGTTTGCTTGTAGAATGTAATATAAGCCGCATGTTACCTTTAGGTTAGTTGGCACTTTCTAACTATTATGCCTATAATTAATTTTATGCAATTAAAAAATAAATATAAAATTTATTGTTAGAATAATACAATTGAATGAGTGTCATTCTATCTTAATGATCGTTATTTACAAAAAAAAGTTACTGCAATATTAGTTGGATGAAATTTTTTTATAAAATTTTTGTGAAAGAATAGCATTTTCTTCTCCACAAAGTCACATAATCATTATGGGCTCTCTCCAACATTCTTCTCTCGCATTTCCCATGACTTTTTCAAGATTTTTGTATTCTTTCTTGCAAAATTTGCTCAAAAACAGACAAAAGTGAAAATTAAAAAGAAAAAACAAGAAGAATAAATTACATATACAACCATCACAACTAGAAATTTGGCATCATGTTGCGTGGTATTCAAGCAATATTAAAACCACAGAAAAAAAAAGTGTTGCAGTTATACCTAGGGGTGTTTTTGGAGTCAGGTCGAGGAGTCACCCGTCACCCGACTCGATCAGATCGGATTGAAAAATTTTGAAATCACGCTTGACTCATAGGGTGATTGGGTTGAGTGAAAAAAAATTAAGTTTTAGTGTAAAAAAGGTCTTGTTGACCGGGGTCGGGTTAGATAAATAAAAGCCCGCTATTTGAAACCGAATATACTCTTGGTTAAAATTTATCCGTTATTCATCCAAAATTAACGGATGGAACCACTAAACCGGGTCGGGTTGGTTGGCACGATTTTTTGAACTAACACTAGTTATACCCAACATTTTAGGCACGCCGTACTATTGTATGATACTGAATTCTACATATTTTTTAAAGTAAAATACTTATATATTACTTAAATCATAACAAACTTGGTGCGACTGTCCTACCTAAAGTTTTACTCCCAAGGCATGTAACTGCCTTTGGGATATAAGATTGTATGACATAAGTTAGCCATATTGTCGGGTCCATACCCTATGTAACCAATTGTAAAATATCAATAGAATACTTTAGTTTTATGTTTAAGAAATATAAAAGAAGAAAAAAGAGAGTTAAAAAACTGTGTCACTTATAATAACCTTCAATTATACAATGCATGAGATTTATATAGTTTGTGTGGATGGTGATTTTGCATGGGGACAGAAACGTAGTATTTGTCACCAATCTTAACTCACACTTGTATATATACATACATACATAATAAGAGTGTTTGTCATTTTTTAATTTTTATCTCTCTATTAGGTGGTGTCTTTGTGACAAAACTTATACTTTAGTATTTTCAAAATGCCATCTCATATAGTAATAGAAATTGGAATATTCTATTAACTTATTATGATATTATTAAGTTTTATTTTTGTAAAAAATTCCGCCGGAATAATGTAAAGATTGTATTTGTGTAATTAAAAGCTATCTTAATGGTTACTCGCTTTTAAAGTGATAGATCTCTATTGAGTCACATCATTTTATATACAATTACCATATGCTTTTTTTTCTTCCCTATTTGTAGAATAGTAGCCATTTATTATATAAGTCATATTTTTGAAAAAAAAATTATATTTATTCTACCAATAAAATTTTCTCTTTTTATTAGTAAGATTCTCAAACAAGTCATTGTGGTATATCTATAGTTTTAATAAAGGTATAATTATGAGAATAAATAATAATTCTACTAATTACATTTAAGATAGTAGTTTATTTATATTATGTGTATATTGCTCAAAATGTGTAAAACTTCCATATAATACTATATAAAAAAATATTTTATCCAAGATTTCATTTCATCAAATATAATTCCCAAACTGCAAAAATAAAAAGCGTGACTTGCAATTTTTTTCGAGAGATGTTAAACTGGCAGAAATGAATGGAAGGATTTATTATTGAAAATGTAATCCAAATAGTTCCAAATTGAATAGAATCCGTTTGGAAGGATCTGATATTGAGAAGACGATCCAAATGGTTCCAAACTATGTCAAGTAAGCGAAGCATTACTTTCTTTCTTGTTTTGTTCTCTCTGTTTCTTAGAGGACACATCCTAAAACCTTTATTTTGCAATTAAAAAGATAGTGTGGCTGACCAGCTACTGATACAATAGACCTATATACAAGGAGCTTGGAACTCAAGATCTTCACTTTTTAAGACTTGTCTTTGATTAATTGCTTCAACCTTCGGGTTGAGGCTACAATCATATATTATTCGGGAAAGTATTTTCAAATCCTTGACCATGATGTTCAAACCAATATAAAATATTACCGTGCAAGTTGCTACTATGTTTTGATTCAGATTTGTCCAGAAAAAGGAAAAATTAATGGAAAATGGAATACATAATTTATATGTATTCATTTTGGGTAATATTATATAATCAAATAATGATGTGATTGAATATGAGTCATTTTAAACAGAACATCTATTATAATTACTTTTTAATTACAAAAATACAATCGCCACATCATTTTGATAGAATTTTTTTACATGTTTTTAAAAAAAAAAATGACATTTGTCATTCATTTTTTTTTTTATGAGTTACTAAACAAAAATTTGACAAATAACTATTTATTTTCCTTTCATTTGCTCAACCCAGCCAAATAAAACAAAAATAAAACTTCTTTCACTTTATTTTCTTTACCTATCATTTTTCCTTTCTCTTCTGCGCAAATCCAAGAACCAAATGGACCCTAAAGAATCTAAGAAAGTTAGTTTTCGTAGTGTGTGGTCCCTCTATAGCACACTACCCACCGAAAGTGCCAGTTAGCACCTCCACTAGTGTAACTTAAACACGTAGTGGAAAATGGAAGTGGAGGGGGAAAAAAAGGGGCGAGGCTTGATTAATAGCCAGTAGAGTCATCTAACCTAGATAGATAAAATCACCCTCATTCCAGAGAGCACATGCCGGTATCAAATTTGGTAATATTCTTTTTGAGTGGGGGAATATGATGAACCAAAGTATCGGACTTTGAGACAACGATTAAATTAGATGCTCATTCGATGGAGTTGTTCAATAAAAGCTTACCAAGCCTTGAGTTACCTCATTTTACTAAGTGTAACTTAAACACGTAGTGGAAAATGGAAGTGGAGAGGGGAAAAAAGGAGCGAGGCTTCATTAATTGCCAGTAGAGTCATCTAACCTAGATAGATAAAATCACCCTCATACATCCATTTACATATGTTATTCTACCACACAACACCATTTTGGTTTACTCAATTACTTTTTACATAATATCGACGTATAGTAGAACAAATGGAGAAATTATTTTGTTCCCTTAGAGCACGTCTACCACCCCACATGGTGCTCCCCATCATTCAGAATATGCCATGCTAGCATTGCGTCAATGCCCTCTCTTGTCCTAGACCTCTTGCTCAAATGCATTAACCCTGTTAACATTGATTGAAAGAGCGTATTAAAATGGTAATGAATTGTCAAAATATATATAAATATGTGTGAAGGGTCCTCCTCCATTGCCCATTCCAAAGAGCTATCGATTAAATGAAAGTTTGCCCCACCAAAAGCTGCACAAAAAATAAAATATAAAAAGTAAAAAACAAAAAGTAAACAATAAAAAAAGCCAAGTTTTGATCGGTGATAAGGAGAGTCCACACGGATCACATAGTATGCCTTATGGCTGAATTTTGTTTTTTAGAAAAATAAATAATGTTTTATAAAGCTTGCTTTGTTTTGCTATAGACATGGTCAAAGAAATTAGGAATTATCATTTGCTTTCTATTAGCTGGAGATTTCATTTTCTTACCATTATCTTCTTTTTTATTTTTATTTTTTTTTCTTCTTTTTATACCTAGCAGAGGAGTTGGCTTAGTGGTTGGAGTCATCTAAACTCATGCTTACCCATCTAGGTTTGGAGCCCCAACCCCCTGGGCATTGGTCTAACAAAAACGTATCACGCCTCGAAGATTATAGCATTAATCATCTTGTGCGTTTAATGTAGAAGTGGAGAAAATATTTAATGCAACGGTGATGTCACGTCATTATTACTGATGTGGTATCATAAGCCAATTAAATTCATCCACGTATGTATTATGTGATGAGATGTCATATTGGTTAGTGGAGTAGTGTAGATAAAATATCCTAACTAACTCCTTAATTTTAGATGATGAGGATAAAAACTATATTTTGGTGCATTTCTATTGGCTTGTGATACCACATCAGTATGATGATATGACATCACCGTTACACTGAATATTTTCTGGTAGAAGTGAGGTTTCGCGGGTTTAAATGGTGGGAGCAGTTATACCTGATCTTTTCCAAGTCAAGTCTACTCCGTGTATACTGTACTAGATGGTAACTTGTCAATCCACGAAATTGCTTCCTTTTTGCATGTGGAACGCAGTACAGGCGAGAGGCCTTTATATATATTTTTATAATATATCGATCACTGCCCTCTCTTGTCTGTTCCTTTCCAGAGCAACCCCTTGCGTAGTACTCTCTGTAAGCTTCAAGCAAGCAGTCCTCAATTACACCACTTAATATCCATAGCACTTCCTAGTTCCTACAAACTCCTACTTCCCAGAAATGGCAGAAACAATTCTCTACAGCTTTGCAGGAAAGCTCCTTGGGGAATTGGCTTCCCCTGCTCTCAAAGAAATTAAATCGCTGTTGGGATTCGGAGGCAAAGATGAGCTTGAAAAACTTAAGGACACCGTGTCCACCATCAGGGCCGTGCTCCTTGATGCAGAACAGAAGCAAGCAAAGAGCCATGAAGTTGGAGACTGGCTCCAAAAGCTAGAAGCTGCATTTTACGAAGCAGATGACTTGCTCGATGACCTAAAATTTATGACTCGGCCAGAGAAGGTACTGTTGGAGTTACTTGTCAAATTTTCAACAACTCTTCTTTTTAGTATTATTTATCAAATTTTCAATTAAATTTCTGTTATAGATTTTAACATCATTGTTATTGTGAGGATTAGCTATCATTCGTATCCGCATAATCTTCAGAAATTTATCTTTTACATTTTTTTATGGGCAACTTCAATCGGGACGGTTCATTTTTCTCTAGGAGGATGTGACTTTCGATGATGGGAGTGACGGTCAACAATTGGGTTGAATTTAGGAATCAGCTGTGTGTGTATGTATATATATTTATATTTATGTTTGTGTATAGTGAAGGCGTGCATAAAAAAAAGTCCGGGGGGATGAAAACCTGATGATCCACCTTATATGATGTCCTCCGATCCTGTGAAATACATTTGAACTCTTTTGAATTGTTTTAGGATGGTGACTATTTGTAGTACTCTCTGGGGTTTCTTTGTTACTTAAATGCTACATGTGTTTTTTTCTATTGTATAATTGATGCTGGTAATGTTTACATGATCAACCAAGCTGCAGTGCTGCATTTGATTGTATGTATTAAACGTTATTGTCAAGTATCGTATGTTAGTTTATTAGTCATAGATGCGTTACTCTTCTTCATTTTGCTGGTACCTCAGAGATCTGATTATTCTTGTGATGTTGTACAATTTTTGTTTAGCAATCATGAGGCTTTCTACCATTGAATATGTGTGTCTTTAGTATAGATTGTCTGTTTAAAAAGATAAACGTATTCGACTTTATATTGTAGTTGCAAATGAATTGCATTCTTAAGTACAAACAACAGGCCTTGGGCATTAGTTATCAGACAGTTTAGCCTGCCAGACCTGTATTACCTACTGCCCTGCCCTGTCAAGATGTGGCTGCCAGTGAACTATGAATTAGAGTAGCCCTTATCGGGGTACTAACTTTCTTCTAAAAAGTTGTAGATGTTTTCTTTTATTGAAGTTTTCATGCGAACATTTGGACCATCCTAGATTTCTTTTAGATGCATAACCCAGTGTATGGATATAATTATGATTTATCTTGGTTTCACTTGGCGTCTAGGCACCAAACTTCATAATTGCTTTAGATGATTTTCTTTTACTTATCTAATTGTTTTTATTGTGCATCTACTTTGTTGAATTTACAATATTTTGTGCAAGTTCTCTAATGGGTACGCATTTCTTTTCATACTCAAAACAGGGTTTTTGTCACAAAGTTCAGGTTTTTCGGAAGAAACTAAATGCTATAACAGAAGATAGGAAATTCCATTTAACTGAACGGCATGAAGAGATACGAGGTGAGAATAGGACAAGGGACACTCATTCCTTTGTACATGTAGAGGAGGTAGTTGGGAGAGATAAGGATAAAAATGCCATCATAAAACTTCTGTTGGACTCTAACATTCAAGAGGATATGTCAATCATTCCAATTGTTGGAATAGGGGGAATTGGAAAGACTGCACTTGCTCAACTAGTATACAATGATGAGAAGTTAGATAAAAATTTTGATGTTAAAATGTGGGTGTGTGTTTCTGATTCTGATGTTTTCGATGTGAAACTCATTGCAAAAAATATCACAGAATCTGCGGCAAATAAGAAATCCAACAGTGATCAGATGGATGTAGTTGTAAATGATCTTAAAAAGCAAATTGGTGGAAAGAAGTATTTTCTTGTTTTGGATGATGTGTGGAATGAGAATCGCAACCGATGGCTGGAATTGAGGGATCTGTTAACGATTGGTGCCAAGGGTAGTAAGATTTTATTTACAACCCGAACTCCATTGGTTGCAAGCATTATGGGCACAGTTTTACCACATTCTTTAGAAGGTTTGTCTGATAGCCAGTCATGGTCTTTATTTAGCAAAAGAGCATTTAAGCATAAAGTGGAGCCTGAAGATCCAAAGGTAGCAATAGGAAAGGAAATTCTAAAGAAGTGCGCAGGGGTTCCTCTTGCCATAATAACTGTAGGAGGCCTATTATACACTAAGGATACAGAAAAGGAGTGGCTATACTTCAAAGATAAAGAGCTTTCAGAGATTGATCAATTCGAGAGTGGCATTTTTTCAATACTGAAGTTGAGTTATTATTACTTGCCACCAAACTTGAAACCATGCTTTGCATATTGTTCATTATTTCCGAAAGATCATAGAATTGATAAGCAAAAATTGATCCAAATGTGGATGGCCCATGGATTTATTCATGAAAGACAACACCTAGAGGATGTTGGGGATCAGTATTTTATGGAGTTACTAAGAAGGTCCTTTTTTCAAGATGTTTCTGAGGATGAAGAGGGTAATGTAATTAGTTGCAAAATGCATGATCTTATTCACGAGCTTGCACAATGGATAGCAGGGGGAAAGCGTTTCCCCATTAATTGGGATTTGAAAAGTGTTGATGAAAAAACTCGTCATGTATCTGTTACTGTTCCTACAAATTTTTACAGGACCACAACCATTCCATTTAACTTTGAAGCAAACAAGTTGCGAACGATTCTTTATGCATCTGATCTTTGTGTAGGCGAATTGGAGGGTGCAAAATGGAGTAATGAAATCATCGCAAGTTCGAAGTGCGTAAGAGTGCTGGATTTGAATTCCTTACAATTAGAGAGAGTGTCTAGTTCCATAGGTAAGTTAACACATCTAAGGTATCTTGACCTTTCTTGCAAAAATTTCGAGTATCTCCCAAAATCTATTTGTAGGTTGCTGAATTTGCAGACACTAAAACTCAATGGTTGTACGAATCTCAAAGAATTACCAGGAGAGATTGAGAATCTGGTGAACTTGAGGCATCTTGAGCTTAGTGGTTGTTCAGATTTGAGACATATGCCACGTGGTTTGGGCCAGTTGACTTCTCTTCGGACGTTAAGCCCGTTTGTAGTGGGCTGTGAAGACACGTTACCTGTTGGGTTGAATGGGGGGCTGAGTTTGTTGGAAGGCCTTGTTAATCTACGGGGAAATTTGGAAATTGTAGGGTTGAGAGAGCCCACAGGTGAAGAAACAAGGAAAATACCCCCCAACCACTCCTACTTGGCTAGGCTGGAATTCCTTGAATCGTTGCATTTGATTTGGGAGGATCGTAATGAAGAGTTTAGTTATGATGATGAGTCGTCGCTTGAGAGCCTCCGACCACACCCAACGCTAAAGAATCTGTACATAGAATGTTATAGTGGTATGGGTTTTCCTAGTTGGATGACAATTGATGTTGGTTTGTCTCTCCCAAATCTTGTTCAAATTCGTATAGAGAGATGTTTCGGATGGCAACATCTCACACCATTTGGCCTACTTCCTTCTCTCCGATTTCTTGGACTTTCTCAAATGGATTCCTTGGAGTACATATATAAGGAGGACGAGGAGTATTATGACTCTTCTTCTCCTACTACTTCTTCGAAAGCTCGAGGACTCTTCCCATCCCTAAAAGAGCTCCGACTCAATTTCTTGATGCGACTGAAGGGATTAGGACGTAGGAGGGGGGAAGTAGTACCGACAACCACAGCATCATCCTCGTCGTCGTCAACAGCAAAGGAATTATTGTTAACTTCTTTTTCATCACTCGGACTACTGAAGCCACATCTTCCTGTCCTTGAACATCTTGATATACATCATTGCCCTCAGTTTGATTTATCAGCTGATGATGATGATGATGATGATGAGAAATGCGTGCAATTTCAAAACCTTCTGAGCCTCACTCGTCTTTCCATCATGGGGATGCCCAATTTGGTGTTTCTTACTGCGGTTCAATATCTTACTAGTTTGCAATCTTTATCGATTTTCTTGTGTTCAAAATTGGTGGCTTTGCCAGAGTCGATAGGCAACCTCACATCACTTCGACATCTTCAGATTGCATTGTGTTACTTATTGACATCACTGCCCGACAGCATGCGTCATCTCGCTGCATTGCAAGACTTGGCTATTACAGACTGTCCCAATTTAACCAAGAGATGCCAGAAAGTAACAGGAGAGGATTGGCCTAAGATTGCTCACATCCCATCTGTTATTGTGGAAGACACAGAATGGTAGAATCTGATCTTCTTTCCTCTTTTTCACGATTCTTTTCTTTTTGTTTATGTTCTCGATATTACTCACCTATATTTTTTTTTTGGTCTTATATGCAGTACAGAGAAGCAGAGTTCTTAGAACGCATGAGATTTCACAATTTGTTGTTAGCTTTGAGATCAGACCTTGTGGGCCCTGGAAGATCCGTCTAACAATAACAACAATAAGGGTGGTAACTATCCAATTTATTGTTATTTGTCTGTCCTTTTCCTTCACATACTAATTAAGATAAGACATTAATCAAAACAACGGAATGAATATTTTCCTTTTTTGTTTTTCTCGTTCTTTAGAATCTTGAAGAAACTTATGTTACTAATATACTGCTAAAAAGAGATTATCCAGTTTTTGTGTGGATTGTTTACAATATCAAGGAAAAGAGTATATCGTGTTTTTCTGTATGTCTTATATTTACAGCCATTGTATGAGAAAATATATTCAAAATATCCATTTATTGGTTATATATTATAGAACTCTGCTGAATCTTATAAGGAAAGTCCCAATGTTGTCTCATTTTTAAATTCTAGCTGCTTGTTTGACTGATAACGTAGCAGGTGGTTTACGCTTGGACAATACTCTTCTGTTGTTTGTAATCTGTGATATGTCTTGACAATTGCCACTCTAAGGTGGCAATGTGAAAATTCTAGTAGGCTAATAGTAGATGAAAAATGAGGCACTGTTGGAATAGATTACCTATAAAAAATAATAACCAATTATAATTTATACTCTTTGAAATGATGCTTTAATTTTCTTGTGAGGTTACATATTAAAAACTCTCCTAGACAATACTTAAATTAAGTATCATGCATGTAATGCACGAAGCTGCTTAATGCATTACACCAACATATTCAGATACATGGTCCCCATGCAGCCATGGATTTCAGGCTTTTAACACGTTTAGCTTCTGTAGGTAACTTGTGACCTGGTTTATGTGTTTTGTGGTTATAGAATGCAGATCTTGGAGTGGATATCTTCCTAAAAATCTCGCAAATATATGATTATATAATATCTGAGAAAAATATAGCTCATTAACTAGTGTTTACTCAGTATCTACAATGTGGTCAACATTTGTATCTTATTTAGCTCTTTAACACTATGATATGTCTTTCTACTTTTTTTGCCTGGAATACAACTTTCCGTTTTTTTACAGCTTCTCAGTCACAAAAATTGAATGGATTTATTTTCAGCTGAAGGGCAGGTACTTAGGTAAAATTGTGTACTCAAGCATTTAGTGCTGGTACTCTCTTTTAACCATTTTGAAGGCAGCTCTTTTTCTTTCTTTTACTCTATTTACTAATTCTTAGAAAAATAGTGGAAAAAAGTTATTGAATAGTGGAGAATTTCAATCATGATTGTACCACTTTAGGATTCACTGGCACTGTCGAATCCTCTAGCGTTATGTCTCATTAAAAATGTGACCCATCCAAACAACTTCTAAATGCTTCTCTTTACATGCATTCTACTCTTTGATCCATCTGCTACCTAGTAAATGTCAGCCCATATAACTAATAAGCAGAGCAGTGGAATTAGGTGGCAGCAAATTCTAACATCAACAAGAGAAGAAACAGGGACTTGACTGATAAAACATTCGATCCTATCTCCAAGGATTTCTAAGTTTTTGAAACGGGTGGAATAAGAAAGTCTATCTGTTTACCGGACTTCCTAATTAGGATGTTAAGGGTTAGCACATGGTATATTTTTCCATACTCATATGACCCTCAAGGAAGTCTAGATCTCATCAGACATTTGTTAGCCCATTTGACGTAAATTTTTATTATGTGCTCTCATCAGCAAGAAATAGCATAGCATATGTCGAAATTTCCTCCACATTTTTTTTCTTTTTCGAATGACATTAATTATACCATAAGAACAGCTTTAATATTTTGCTTAGCTTCGTTCAAAGGATGTATTCGGTGGAACATGGCTCTGGATTTTACCCCCGTCTCTCATATTTAACTTGTAAATATAAATCAGCTAATGAATCCCTTTTTAATTTTTCTTCTCTAACTTTCCTTCCCTTCAGAATTTCAGCGAGATGAACAAGTGGTCTGACATATGAAGCACTTAGCATTTTCTGTTGTCCAAATGTTTTCCTTGATGATAATTTAACTTTGTGATGCTTTCAATGCTAACATATTAATGGTAGTTGAGTCACCTTTAATGTGAATATCTTGATTATTCTTACCAGATTTTGATAATTCCTTTAATCCTTCAGAAATTGGGTTTCAACTTTTTTCCAACATAAAATATTTATAAATAACCTTGTACTGCAATTGTAGGGTACCTATGCACTGTAAGTCCATGACCGTGAGGAAGTTAATGTCAGAGAGTTAGGAGTTATAGCTGTTTCACTTCAGACTAGCAGCTGATGAATCATATCTAGTGGATTGCAGGTTACAACAGTGGAGGTAAACAGACACCACAAACCTTTGTTTTAGGCTTCAACATAGGTTGATTTGTGTCTGTTAATTTGTTGTTTGTTGACTCCTCTAGCCTCCTTAAATAAAGGTGTGGAAAATGTTTTGGAATTCTCTTTACAACATTATAGGTTACAAGCATGAAGCAAATTCTGAGCTTACTCACAAAAATAGATACGAAAATGACTGCTGTAATTTGATGATGCAATTTTGTGATTTTGCCCCATAATTGTTTCTGGAGTATCATCTCACACTTTTCACTGTGCAATTGCAGTTCTATGGTACAAAGAGAAGTAAATGACTGAAGTTCTTAAAACAAAAAAGAAGGCTGTAGTGACTGAAATGGGGATGGAAATATTAAGCTAGTCTTGGGTTCAAGAAGTTTCTACTAAGGCGATTGTGGAAATTGGAATGGTAGACAGAGCTGTCTCATTGTGGAAATCTACGTTTTCGTGTCCCAAGTTTACCCATTTGGTTGGAAAACAGAAATTTGCACCCTGATTATGTTGAGTAAGTCGCTGTAACATGGTTACCGAGTTCCTTTAATTTTTAGCATTTGTAGGAGTCATTTCCTGGTAGAAGCTTAATAGATTAAAAGGCCGGATCCTTAACTTTATATGCCAATCTATAGTACATAAGGTAAGCAAGATCCTTTTCCTGTGGTATCTTTTCATATAACCTATGCACCATCATTTGCGATGAATTCTAAATCCTTTTCCTGTGGTATCTTTTCATAGATCCTGTGCACCATCATTTTCGATGAATTCAAAAATATTTGCTGATATGTCTTGGCCTATTTGTTTTCTTGTTTCTTTTTGGCAGAAACGAAGCAAAACCATTACCAAAGCTGTTGCTGTCTTGAAGACTTTCTTTGGGCCTTTGCGGATAAAGTTCATCTTGTGATTTTGTCAAATCCTTTCAAGGGTGCCTTTGAGATTATTTCTATCTTCTTGTGATTTTCTCAAATCCTTTGAAGGTTTCCTTTTAGGTTATTTCTCACATGACACCTTTATTCACAATCTCATGTTTTATAACTCTACTTGTAGGGCACATTGCAGTAAGGTGATCTCTACGTGGGCAAGATATACATATATAATGATAGTCAATTAGAATTCATGTGCTATTTCACTTCAGTTGAGCACCTAACAAGCGTGCAGGTGAATAAACACCATATACCTCGGTTTAGGCTTTAACATATCCACTTTTATGCCTGTTGAAGCTCTCTTTTTATTGAACCCTTTAACTAGGATATGGTACATATCTCATTAAGTTCTTCCTTTTTACAATATTTGTCAGTTACAAGCGGGAAGCAATACAGTTTAGTATAGGAGTAGTTGCTGTAATTAGATTGTGTAGTTAAGAGCTTTACCCCATATGTGAACTTTTACTAGAACATCACTTTATAGTTGTGATTTAATTATTGCAATTCTGCGATACAAGGAGAAGTGAGGAATGGAGGTCACGAAACAAAGAAGAGGAAGTGACTAAAATAGAAGTGGAAAATCTAACCTTGTCTGGGGTCAAACACTGGCAACCGAACAATGACAAAACCACCATTGACTATGATTTGCTCATTAGTGTGCTTGTGGGAATCCTTTATACATATATCATATATGTGCGAGATTTTTCAATTGGCTGGGAATGATTTTCCTTGATTTTGTCAGCAACCTTTTCAATAATTAATGTTTTATGTATGGATCCATTTGGTAGTGGGGCTTTTGTTGCTGATTTCGATAAATAGGTTACTAGGAACACAGCTGTATTTGGATTCAAGTTTCAAGCATACCTGCAGGGCACTGAGTCGAAGAAGCAAGAAACTGTATCCCATGGCCTATCCACTCATCCTACTAACCCAGTCCCCTCCCCCGCGATAGATTTATCAAAGCACAAACAAACCTCTTCATCTACGTGAGAATGGTTGTCAGATCCTAGTTGTGACATTGATGCTAGGGCCTTCAGAGTCACTTCCAATCTTGCAAAGGTGACTTTCCACAATGCTGGGATTCAGGAGGATCCTAGTTGTGGACCCTCTTGGATGTTGTTGCCATCAAAGAGATCTTCCCTTCATGGCCCACAAGATGTAGATATCTATATGTATCAGCTTTCTTAATGGAATGCTTTTATTTTATTTTGTTTGCATAATTTGTTTTCTGGTCTTTAGGATTAAGCTTTGATTTGTGTTTCTTTGGCTTCCTATGCTTTTAGTGCAAGAAAGTAGGCAATTGATTTTACTATATGCTCTTAAGTAACCAAAGTTTTTCCATGTGTTTTGTTGGTTCTAAAACTCACTCAGAAATTTCTGTGGCGTTTCATTGGTTGCTTCTCCAAATCTATGGAATTGTCTATGCTTTTGCTGGAATCACTTTTGGATTTGTGACCGGTTATGTTTCTCTCCACTGATCCATAAAGTTTAACTTGTTCAGTGATCTGGAACATCCACATTATCAACTATCAGGTCTTGGTATCGGGTGAATAATTGATTCACATGGTTTTGTGCAGGCATGAAATCCTTTTATTTTATGAAAATTGTCCTCCCTGATCGACATTTGTTTGTGTAAACTTTAACACTTTTGTCTGCCTATAGATCTCTCAGTTAACTAACATCAGTCACTTGAAAGTTGAAACATTAGCTCTTAAAACACTAGTTTATGAAACTTTCTATGGAATTTAATTTATGCTCACGCGTTTACAAAATCTAACAAAGTTCCTGTTTTTGATCCTTATTTTAATGATATCTTGCAGTTAATTTGGCCAAGAATGGTGATCTGAAGGAGAGTCCTTGTCTGTTGATGAACTCTTCCAATGGTGTTCTCCTCCCTCACATACAGGAAGGTCTCACACCCCCGCTCCCCCTCTGGATCATTGAATGCCTCAAAGTCAAAGCAGTGAAGTTTATTGACTCAAAGCAATTCAATGTCCCCTCTGGACTAGCAGCCGTTGGATTGGTTGCTGGGACAGAAAGTGTCATTGCTCAAATAATCAGAACATCTCCAAACAAAGTTTTACAATCTAACCTCTATCGTAGGAGATGCAAAGAATGGCTACCACGGATCTGTGATTGTTGAAGCATTTGCTGCTAAATATACCCTGAAAGCATCAAGTCCCAAGGAACGGGCAGATTCAAAACTGTTAGCTTCAAAGCTCAAAGCAATTTTAGCCAGAACATACATTCTTCAGTACCTTCTCCCACACAAGGGTTGATGACTGTGGATCTATTTGTGCTCCTGTTCTTGACCAAATTAGTGTTTTCCCAATTGCTAGAGGATGATCCGTTCAACATCAAACTCTAGAGATTATGAGTTAATATAAGTGTGTTCTGCAATGACCATGTGATCCATTTTTTGTTAAGTTAATCATTGATGAGACAAATGTTCTAGGTCTGGTTGTTTGATAGATACTGTTGCTTTAAATGTGATTGTTCCAGAAGCAAGAATTTTGTTTCGGCAGGGCTTTTTCGGTTGGCTCAGGAGGTTTTGAAAACATTTTAAATTGATATGGTAAATACAATCCTTTGTATTTTTTTCAATAAAATTATACATATTTATGAAAAGTTTTAAATTTGTGTTAATACACTTAATTGTTTTGGTATGTGGCGTTGTGTTTTTATGTATTTTTTTATGTTTCGGTGTGTTGTCATAAAAATAAAAAGGTTTGTTTTTTCACTAATGTTTCGTTTCGATCTCTTTGAAAACAAAAATATTTCAGTCATTTTGATAGAAACAAATAGAAACTTTGTTTCTTGTCCAAAAGTTTATATTACACCTAAATCTCTAGAAATTGGGAAATGTGAGGACAAATGTCAATTAAAGATCAAAATTCAAAATCACCCTTCACTTAGTAATAGCATTCATAGCATCTTACTTTAAATTCAGGTTTGTCTGGCTTTAAGTTCAATTTAATTATGCATTAAGGCACCTTTATGAAAGAAACTTTGATTTTCTCAGTTTTCAATAACCAAAAGGGTCATCAAACAACTCTTAAATTGTAGTTTTCTGCAAAAATAATGGAAGGCGACATCAACCAACAAAAATATTTGTTGATAGGGACTGCATAGCGCATATTTAGAAATAAGTTATCTGAAACATGTTTCTGGAAAAGAGTAGCAATATGCTATTCTCAATAAACATGCAATCCCCATTTTCACATCAGCAAAAAACAAAAGTATTCTAGTATTTCTTTGAAGTATATCTTTCTAACTCTAAATTTTAGAACAGTTTGGAAAATAATGAACAAGACTAAACTTTTCATCCCTCTATTGTTTTTCAATAACTTCGACGGTTGAAAATTGTTTAAAAAACGCACCTAAAAATGCATAAATTTTCTCAAAGTTCAATTTTTATTTGATTGAAACAAAATGAAAGGAGGGTATCAAATTTGCAAACCACCCTCTAGATAGAGAGATCATATTTGGCTTAATATACTTTTTTTTTTTTTTCTGATTTTCTTCGTTATCTCTCATGTGAACACTTGAAATGTATATATATCTAAGCTTTCCGAAAAATTTAGGCATGAAATAATATATTTGCCAAGATCTTGAACCGAGTAGTTGAATATTTGCATCGGGAAAAACATGACATTCTTATTATTTGGCTGGAAATTCAATAACTTGAATGAAATGTAATGAAATATTCCTGGGTAAAATACAACCATACTAATGTCAGTTAACAAAATTTTGCCAAAACTAAAACCATAAATAGATTGGGCTTTTTAAGTGTGTAAATTTGTTTTCTAGGGTTAGTTAAGAGGATGACAAATCCCACAACATTAAATCTTAGGGTAAACTATCATTTTGTCCATCCAACTTTGCCTCAGATTTTAATGTTATCCCTGAATTTTGATTTCTTCTATTTTAACTATCTAACTTTTAAAATAAAGTCAATGTGCTCTAAAATTGTAAAATAAATTAGAAAAATTAAAGATTAATTACACTTTAACTCTCTCAACTATGATTTCATTTCACTTTACTCGCTAAACTGAAAGTTGTTATATTTTACCTTAAACTATGAAAATTTAAGGTCGTATTAACACTATTGAAAAAAAGAAAAAAAAAAAACAAATTGAACACTTGTTGCATTTCTGTTCGGATACAATATAAATTTTTTGTCTCTAGTTAACAAATGCTTAGTTTCAAAAATCTCCTTGATATTGTTGTGCTAACTATTGATGGTCCACAAAAATAAATTTTTATGGATCATTTTAGCCATTTTTGTTAGGCATTTTGAGACGATATATAAAATTTCATAACCATGGAATTATTCTTTATTTTCTTGCTTTAGAGATTAATATGAATTTTTTACTAAACAAATCCCTAATTTAAATTTTATAACCGAAAAAATGTACCTATTTTTATTTGAATTGGGGTAAAGTAATATTAAGTTATAGTGTAGAAGGCCAAAATATATAAATATTTATGTTCCTTACTTGTTTTAAAAAATTAGACCACATTGACTTTCTTTTATAAATTAGAGGTTTAAACAGAAGAAATCAAAGTTCAAAGATGAAATTGAAATCTGAGACAAAGTTAAAGGAGCTAGATGACTGTTTACTCTAAATCTTATGATTACAAATTGGACAAAAAAAAATAATTTTGTAATTTGGCTTTCAATCTTGAATTATAAGCTTTGCTGATCCTAATCAGTATGAAATTACTAGTCTTGTTTACACGAAACAAAAAGTTCTCTCATAATTACTTGATCATTTTTTGTGCAACCAAATACAAAAAAAAAATTGGACACAAGCTTATAAAAGATTATTGCCACCCTTAAGATTAGCCCGAACTGTGCCGTAAGAGATTAATTTTTTGTGAATTCTCTAGTCCTGATCTCAAAAGTCTACCTTTGATCAGTAGTCTACTTTGACCAGTTGAGAGAGAAAGTTAGTTGAAGTGTGGGTAAGGTGGCTTGGACGGAAAAAAGTCCACTAGCTAGATAGCAGGTAGACTCAGTATTCATGCATATAAGATTTTACTATGTATTATTTACTGTCTTAAAAGTCTATTTACTAATTATAAATTCATATTATTACTGTAAGCACCCCATTTTTGCCCGCTCGGCAATTTTCGACCCGACCGGGATCGGTTTCTGACATCACAACACATGCAGGTTCAAGATAAGCCTTACAATCTCCAATCCAACCAGCTGGTCGCTTCTCGGGCCCACAAGGACCCGCCGGAGCTATGAGCACCATTATTCTAGGCAGCTTTCCGGACCGGGCGGTTCCGGAAACCAATGCCATCTAGGTAGCTTCCTAGAATCGGGCGATCTCGGGGACCAACACCTCATAAAAAATTCCAGACAGTTCACTTCTGGCGCCTGCTAGCCCGCCAACATAGAATGTCCGTCATTTGGTAGTTCTCCGAGACCGAGCGTTCTTAGGGACCAACACTATCCTTCCAAGTAGCTTTCTGGGACCAAACGTTCTCAGAAACCAACACCACCCTACAGGTAGCTCTCTAAGACTAAGCGTTCCTAGAGACCAACACCACACAGGTAGTTTTCCGAGACCGGGCGGTCTCGAGACCCAACACCTAGGTCAACACCAGCGCCTGCTAGCCCGACTTGGTGAAAAATGACCAAACCTGCCCCTTGGGCCTCCAGGCACGTTTTGCGAAAGTTTAAAATCCCTCAAAACGATAAGTACATCCTTCCAAAATGTTACTAAACCATTAGGCATC
Organism: Euryodendron excelsum; assembly: GCA_033060915.1. Lineage (NCBI taxonomy): Eukaryota > Viridiplantae > Streptophyta > Magnoliopsida > Ericales > Pentaphylacaceae > Euryodendron > Euryodendron excelsum. The sequence goes on along the minus strand of CM065377.1, from coordinate 67,302,892 downwards.
CCCCACACGCCATTTGGTTCAAATCCGGTCCTATTTCGGCTCGCTCTGGTCAAAATGACCGTTTTACCTCTGAACGCCTCAGCACAGCACAAACCCTGTTAAACGGTAAAATACTCTCTAAAAATCATCCCTGAACAGCCCTACACACTTAACATAACATACCAAACCATTCCTGACCATTTTCCAGCCAACTCCAGTCAAAATGGCCGTTTTGCCCCTAGAAGCCCAAAAATGCCCCAAAACAGCACCGGCCTTGGGATTTCGAGCGGAGGGTTTCACCACACGCCCTTGTTTAACCCAAGGAGCACCCTACGACACTAAGCCCACACGACGTGATAAAAGTTCCCTGGAGCGTCTCATAGACGCTCCACCTAAATTGTCTTTTCCCCCGATTCCCTAGTTATAACGTACCGTCAACCGACTTGAGAAATGCATAAATCAGGGAATTCTCAAAAGCTCATCCATAGATCTCTTCATCGATACGGTTCAATCGAATAGATCTCTTTCCGAAGCCCTCCATCGTACGATTTGCAAACTATGACTTTCAGCAACCTTGGAGCGTCTCACAAACGTTTCGCCATGGTTAACTTTTTCTCCGATTCTCTAATCAAAACGCACCGTCAAATGAATTGAGAAATGCGTAAATTTGGGAATTCCAAAAAGTATTTCCAAAGTACTTTCCATCGGAATAGTCCGATCGAATAGATCGTTTCTCGAAGGCCTCGATCACATAAAACGAAAACAACCACTTTCAAACACCTAGGGAGCGTATCACAGACGCTCTGCCAAAGTGACCTTTTTGGCATACTTCCCAAGACAATATCACTCACCTCCAAACATAATTCAAACTTTTTGAAAACATGAAAGCTCATCGGAAGCACTAGGAGAACATCCCGAGTGCGACCGATTCCCCTGAAACCTTCCCGATTGACTCAATTATCGAGGCAAAGTTTGGACGAACCTTCCCGGTGATGGAGCGTATGCTACATGCACTCAAATTTTTATCAGATCGATCGACTTTCGATCAACGGTCGAGATTTAACCAGTACATAGGGTGCCACGTGTCATTCTGGCAATGGAACAGTACCTACACATGTCTTACATGCGCAAGACCAAATTTTGGCCATGCGCATGTAGCACATGCGCAAGGCCTGTTCCAGATTGTCTATAAATAGAGGCCTCCCCCTTTGCATATTCCAGGTCCGAAATTGATACGAAATTCTGCTGAAATCACTCTAGAAACTCGAGTCTCTACATATATTCCTCCCCTCCAACACTTAGGCTAGATTCTACCCCTCCTAAGCCTATACACTCCACATACAAGGCTTTATACACACTTATACACTCCACTCTAGCCTCTCAAGCCTTCTTGAAGTCACTCAAGCTCCAATCAAGACATCCATTGAAGACTACAAGTGTGTTGAAGGTAAAATGTGGTATCCCTTTTACATTTGTGCTCTCCTCCACTCTTCTCTTCTCCTTCCTAGCCTACTTAGGCTATTCTCTATTTTAATCCCCATCTTCAACCCCCCTTTCTTGCATGCTTGAGCCAAGAGGGCTCTTAGATCATACCTAGAGGAAAGCAAGTGAGAGCCACCGTGTAGGGGGACCTCTCACTAGTCTACTTTAAGATGGTATGGCCTAGGAGCCCCTTGTTTATGTGGAATAGCCTAAAAGCCTTGTATATGAATCATGACCCTTTGCATATTGCTATTTTGATCATGTTTTGTGTGCTTGGCTCAATTTTATGCTTATTGTCATGCTCCACAATGCTCACATTGCTCTTAATTTTATGTTATTTCCAAGTTCTACGTTTCTTTCAAAATCGTTCCAAGAGTTGGCCCTTTAAAGTTTAGGATGAGACCTTAGGAGTCATGCCTTGGAAAATCCCTCACTACCCCCTAATTCACATTTTTGTATCATTGCATTACAACTTGCATAAAAGTTGCTTTCAAACTCTCTAATTTTCAAGGTTTCCATTCTCTCAAATTTAGTAGTTAAAATAGCCTCATGGAACTCTCTCTTGAGTGGTCTCCCTTTATATTGGCTATAGGAGCCCTAAATTATTAGAATGGCTCCCTTTTCTCTTTATGCTCGCCTAAGAATGATGTTCAAACTCTTTAATTTCTATTGTTCATATTCTCTCAAGTTTAGTGGTTGGAATGGCCCCATGGAACCCTCTCTTGAATGGTCTCCCTTTTGTTGGCCATATGAACCCTCTCTTAATGGAATGTTCCCCTTGAAAAATGGTTTTCAAAATCTTTCTCAAAAGATGATTTTCGAAAATGCATTCTCTCCATCTTTGCATCAAAAATGATTTTTCAAAAATTGCCATTATTATGTTGATTTTTGGCCCCTTATACTCTTGTCAAGATAGTGGTTATAATGGCCATGAGAAAACCTTCCTTGGAATGAGCTTCAAGCACCACCCATACAAACCATACTCTTGACTAGAGTCAAAATTTTCATGGAAATGATCTTCAAACAGATGGCCTACTAAAGTCCATTGCATAACATGTTTTGTTTTCCAAAACTCTTTCCAAAAATGCACCAAACCACACTTCAAAATCATCTTTCAATCCAACCCTAAGTTAACTTGACCCTAGTTGACCAACCCTAGGTTAACTTGATCCTAGTTCACTCACCTTAGGTTAACTTAACCCTAGTTAGTTAACCTTAAGTCTTTTTAACCTTAGGTCAACCTAACCTAAGTTAGTTAACCTTAGGTTCCCCCTAATCCTAGGCAAACCCAAACAAGGTTAATACACTTCAAAGTTCCAACTCTTGAACCCTTTTTTCAAATTATCATTCAAACTTTCAAATTATCCTCATAATCTATTCCTCCAAAACCTCCTACCCCCATGATTTCAAAAAGCCAACTCCATAAACTCTTCTAATGTCCCTACACTCCATCTTCAAAGTATTTCCAAGAACATTTTCAAAAGGTCACAAACCTAAGGTGTCCCTAGCCCTCTCATGGTTAGGGATTCCAAGGACAAGTAATAAATCAAGAACAACTTCTAAGGTTGTTCATATTAGGATTCCAAACCCTTTGCCCTTTCCAAAAACTACTTTCAAAAATTAATTCATCAAAACATGCCTCCTAGGTTTTCAAAACAAGACTTCAAAAACACTTTCAAGTTCTCTTAAGACATGCCAAAACATTTTTCCAAAACTCCCTCAAGTTGATCCAAAAACATTTTCAAGAAACACTCCACTATTGAATTTCAAGTCAAAACCTCCAAGACCACAAAGGGTCTTCAATTTCCAAAGACCTCAAAGTGTCTTAAAAACCTCCAAAGACCTCAAAGTGTCTTAAACTCCTCCAAATACCTCAAAGTGTCTTAAACTTTTCCAAAGGCCTCAAAGTGTCTTAAACTCCTCCAAAGACCTCAAAGTGTCTTAAACTCTTCCAAAGACCTCAAAGTGTCTTAAACTTCTTTAAAGACCCAAAAGTATCTTCAAACCTTCCAAAAGCCCTAATGCGCCTATTTTCCATCGGGCTCTTGCCCGAACTACGAATGACCTGATTCTCACCAAATGAAATACGTAGGCAACTTAAAATGGTGCGGTCATAACTTTTATTCCAACTCCAATCCCTTTTTCAAAGATTCTAATCAATTCAAAATTCATATTCCAAACTCGTCCAAAGCCTTTACTATTTTCAAACTTCTTCCACAAACATGCATTATGCATCATCCATCCGGAAAGTGATGACTAAACCCTGTTTTTTAAAATTCTAAAGTGGATATTAAGTGGACAATGGTAACCAGTTATTCTAGTGAGTGAACAAAGGGTGATTAGACATGTAGGTACCGAAAGGGCGGGGTAGGGTGATTATCTTAGGATATCTTCCCTACATGTAACCAACCCACGGACCATAGATTTCTATCTTCGAGAGACCAAAAATGGAGTTTTTTTTTTTTTTTTCAAAAAAGGGGCTTAAATATTTCCAAAGGTTGCCAAGCAACCTATTTTCTTAAAAACCCTCTCTTAAGGGAGTTTTCAAAAACTTTTTTTAAAAACTCTAAGTTTAATCTTCGGATTAACGCTTAGTTTTAGGTGCCCTAACTCACCTTAATCAAGTTAGGTGGCGACTCTTATTTTTCTAAAAAGCCCTTAGTCAAATCAATTTTCAAATCTAGTCGCACTTGTCCTTCTAGGAGGACGAGTTCTAGTGACAGAGTTCCATGCTTTAGGGTCTCTGAGCCGAAAGAACCTTGGGCACCCCAAAAACCAGGACGCGACAATTAATATAATAAAACACTTTATATTTCAATTTAATATGAAAATAACACTTTTTTAGTATGGACGTTTGTGAGCGAATAACCCAAAAAATTTTTTTTTTTGTATCCTATTTTTTTCCTTTTAACCGGATGTAGTTGATTCGCTGTCAACAATTGGGCGAAGCACCTTGACTTCTTGTGGTGAAACACACGAGATTATAGCTGCTGCCGGATGGCTTTGTAAAACTAGTTTCAGCACTGTCGGGCACGTGTACTTGATGACATGGTGACCACAAGGAAGGCAAATTTCCTTGATATAGGCAAATTTTTTGCTTATTTTTCAGCCTGGGTGCGGTTTTAACTTATTTCCGCAACCCAGGTTTAGCGCCTTTACAATTGGCGTTTTCGTTAAAACCGCATTTCTAAAAAGCGTTTTTACATTAAATACTTCAATTTCGTTCAGAAAAAATATGAAGGCAAAATACAAGAAATACGCGCAAAAACGCCATTTGAAATGACTTTTCTATCAACAAAACAGATTTTTGCACCTATTGAACTTAACTTCGATAACTTCCAACCTGGGACACCGATTGACGTGCCGTCAACTCCCACACGTCACTCGTGTCACACCGGTGCCTCCCGTCAAGTTTCGCACTCCCCGGACCCTTCCTTCCCATTTCGGTACCCTGAAGCCCGAGTTAACACAACTCGAAAAACCTAAGTATTGAAATTCTAAAACTTTGTATAACTTCCAAACCGAGACACTGATTGACGTGTCGTCGACTCCCACACGTCACTCGTGTCACACCGGTGCCTCTCATCAAGTTTCGCACTCCCTGGACCCTTCCTCCCCGTTTCGGTACCCCGATGCATGAGTTGACACAACTCGGAAAACCTAAGTATTGAAATTCTAAAACTTTGGATAACTTCCAACCCGGGACACCGATTGACGTGCCGTCAACTCCCACACGTCACTCGTGTCACACCGGTGCCTCCCGTCAAGTTTCGCACTCCCCAGACCCTTCCTCCCCGTTTCGATACCCCGACGCCCGAGTTGACACAACCCGGAAAACCTAAGTATTGAAATTCTAAAACTTTGCATAACGTTTGCGGCAAATATTGAAATTCTAAACCTAAGTATTGAAATTCTAAACTGGTAAGTATGACCCAAACTCCAAAAAGAAAATGGCAAATATAACCCAAACTCACACATATTATATGAAAAAACTAAATTTTACATAATACTGAATTACAAATCTTAACAAACTTTATGGACCATGTTCATAGCAACATAGTGGTTTGCCAGCAACGCTAAGGCTACTAGGTAGATAGTTTTGAAAGTCATCGTCACCTTCTTCTTCCAAGAAGTCTAAAAGTTCTGGGTCAGAAAGTAGTAATGGATCTTGAATAATTTCTAATATTCATTGCGTTGGATTAATACATTATATTTTTGCATGCTCTGTAAAATGATATCTATCCAACCTTCGTTGCATTTGATCAATCTCGCGTTCTAGTGCTTTGATGACCTTCTTGTTAGGTGATCTCCTGTTGAACATCTTTGCCGAACGGGCTTTTGGGACACGGAGGCCATGCCATCGGCAATACATTTCTTGTTCACAACGTTTATCAAACAAGTCTTCCCACGGCTCTCTATATATGCATTAGTCGTCGGTGACCCCGGGGGGTGGATGTAAGGACACCTCGCCGATAAATAAATGGCTGACCGGACCCATAGTATCGGGCATTAGGATAGGTTTGTTAAGAAAGTAACGTTTTTGGCCATACCATTTGTTATCGACTGGGTCCGTGTATGTACACACCGCATGGATAGCTGAGGATTGGTTTTGAACTGTCTCGTTGCTTGGAACCGAACGACTAGACGATGTCCCAAATAATCTTTTTCGCTACGACATCTTTGTAAGTATAGTTTAGCACTTATTCACATTTTCTAACAATGTATATATAGCCAATACAGTACAATGCATGATTAATGGGTTCACGTGAATTCATTGGGTTGTGTGCAGCATCAGCCTTCACGTGAAGGGTCAATAACAATTCAGCAACAGTTTTGACTGTATTATTGATGGTTTCAGAAAAGATAAAAAAAAACACGTGAAAATGATCCAGAAGTGACTATTCACTATCGAACTTGCAACCTTCACGTGAAGTGTCAAGAACAATGTAGGCTTTATTGACTGTATTATTGACGGTTTCAAAAAAGATAAAAAAAACACGTGAAAATGTTCCAGAAGTGACTATTCACCATTGAACTTGCAACCTTCACGTGAAGTGTGAACCCATAAGCAAGGGACGCTCACATGGCTCCTCACAGTGGCGCTTTGTGAAGGAGAAAGCAGCACAGGTAAGCAAGCGACGCTGACAGGGCTCCTCCCAGTGGCGCTTTGTGAGGAAGAAAGCAGCACAGGTAAGCAAGCGACGCTGATAGGGCTCCTCCCAGTGGCGCTTTGTGAGGGAGAAAGCAGCATAGGTAAGCAAGCGACACTGACAGGGTTCCTCCCAGTGGCGCTTTGTGAAGGAAAAAGCAGCACAAGTAAGCAAGCGAAGCTGACATGACTCCTCGCAGTGATGCTTTGTGAATGAGAAAGCACCACTGGTAAGCAAAGGGCGCCGACAAGCCTTACCCCATTGGCAAAAAGCAAACCCAATTTCCCAAGACCTCCCATTCCGAGACATCCGATGATGGACACCCCCCATTTCTGTAGGATCGGCATTAATAAATGTTCGTCACTCCGACAAATTATCCAACGATGGGCAACCCCTATTACTCCGATGCTGTTTTGAGCAACCCCCATCTGTCTCCACTAAGGGGTAACCCTCATGACATGATCAAACCCCTTTATTTGTATTACCCGGGCCACCCTTTCCTTGTTTATACTTTAATATTGGGCTACCTCCCTTGACAAGGTTGCTTTTAGAAGGGATTAGTGATCGAATGAGACAATACAACATACGCTTTACTATAAAGGGACCAGTCACGGATTAATGTGATTCACGTGAATAGATTCTTGACAGTCACGTGAATTCATGAAGCCTTCACGTAATTGCTTAAAGTTGAATTTGTACCCCACCATTTTTAAAAATTGTCAAATTTTTTTGTACAAAGTTTCATACAATGAACTACAGCAACAGTAATATTTTATAAAATGACATGATCATACGAAGGCCATATAAAATTTAAACTATACTTTATATATGTTGCAACAATTTTTTTAACAAAATACAATACAAAATGAAAAACTAAATACCCTAAGTACTATACATGACCTCCAGAAAAAGTTTCCATAACAAACTCCACAACAACAAATGGAACTCCAAAAAAGTTTCAGGCACAAAAATAAATGAAAAACTAAATACCATAGCTACTATACATGACCTCCTGTACCACACGGGGGTGGCCTCCTATCTCTCCTCGACCTACGGACATAGACACGTGGTATCGATGGCTGCGGCTGTGCCTCTACCTGTGTGATCTGTGAAGCATCATGTAAGTCATCGGTAGGGAGTGCATTTACCTGTGTGATCTGCGCTACCACTGAACCCTCCGGATGCCCGCTGGTTGACTGGGTAATCAACGATGGCCCCTCTGCATAAGATGGTGGGAAAGGAGGCACCGACTCCGACGACATGACAGGTGAAACCCGACCCTCTGTATGCATAGAGGACGTCTCGATACGTTGTCCTGATGCTAACAATGGGTCATCATATACGTCAGCATCCTCGTCATCGCCTAGTGCCGAGTAAGCAGATCCCTGGTCATACGTAACAGAGGAGCTAATGTGGCGGGGAGCGCGGCGACGCGGTCTGACCTCGTAAGTAGTTGCATGTGATGAAGATGGTAGATCCCGTGACTCATCGTGATATATGTACACTGGCATCATCAGAGTCACATGCGATGAGATGGTCTAAAAGCATCGAAGGACTGTGGCAAGTGATGCTTGGATGATCCTGGGGGGGGGGGGGTGACCGCACGGGAGGGGGAGCTGCCGACTGTCCAATCCGCTCATGCTCACGTAATACACGGAGTAACGTGGCATCAATGTCCCGTACCTTATATAGATCCTGCAATGCAACTAGCGTGCCGTACGTATAAATGGCACGATCTGAGTGCTGATGTATGGATATGACATGGCGGGCCTGCAAAAATGAGGGAAAACATGTATAACTAACTGATGTATACAAGTGATGTTGAAACAAATGAAAATGTTATGGCTTTACTAACCGTAATCTCTACTGTGGAGCCGATCTCAAGGTATCCAGTAGCAGACAGATGAGCAGGATTGCCCACTAGTGGGCGTGTAATACGGTGGTACCACACTATGTATGGATCGTCATATTGCATCTGTGCAACATTAGGAACCCCAGCTACCAGATGATCACGCCTATGCTCCCATCGGTCAACATACTCGGCATGAATGTGGCTTCCATCAGTGGTGCGTCGTCTCCCGCGCATGTCAATAGCATGTAACCTAGGTGAGGTATAGCACTCATCTGGTACATCCTGCCTGAACCCAAACTGTCGTAAGACCCGATCAAGTAAATGTAGCTCAACGACCTTTAAGCATACTAAAGGAGACCGAGTTAGCCATATATCCCTCCCTGCCCCGCAATAAGTTGGCAGTGTATGCATGATCGCATCGTATGGCCTCCACGTGAACTGCAAACGTTTACATTGACAGTATATGTTTTGTAACCAGTGATAGGACAACTAAGTAATATGAATTACAATTTCGAACATGTTATACGTACCTCATCTGGCCGCAATCGGTCTAACTGGTCTCTGTATACGCGGACAACATGGGTGGAAGTAATGTCTGTGCTAAATTTAGATCTCCACCTGACATATACATTAAATATATTGTAACAATGTCAAAACATATTGTATGAATGATAAATGTTATATTAATGATTATAGGTAAAGAAGCGTACGCAATTTTTTCATACCTGGCCCCCCATGGTCCGGCAGGGAACTGCACCCCTCCTACAAGTAATGATTGTTGGGCCTGAGTAGGGTCCTCTATGCGATGCGGGCACATGCGTGGGAATCGCTCACATGCCTATATCTGTACAAAATGGGTGTGTCACTCGCACAACAACTAAGATGAACTAAGTAACATAGGCATTATTATAAAATACTGTAAATTATACCAGCCTTTTTACCTGTACAAGTACGAGTGCCCCTGTAATTTGCTTAGCACCGGTCCTCGCCGCCCGGCACATATACCTGTAAAGCATGGCTAGGACTGCACTGCCCCAGCTATATCTCACCGCGATGGAAAAGTGCTCTAAAAATGCAAGATAAGCCACTCACACATAGGTCTGAGAGTAACCTGGGAATAATATTCCCCCAATCAGTCGCATAATATAGGCACGTGCATGCCGCTGGACTGTGATCGACATCCTCTGGAAGCACCTGGAATGTGTCACGGAGCCAACCAAGCCTGAGACGGCCCTTCCTGAACTGATCTGCGGCAGGGGCAATGCCCAATAACCGTAAACAAAGCTCCTGGCAGTCCATCACTGTAGTAGGCAAGTGTCGCCTTATGATGGTGTCCCCATCAATAGGTAGTCCCAACAGGACAGAGACATCCTGTAATGTGATGGTGGCCTCGCCTACAGGGAGATGGAACGTGTGTGTCTCCTCCCGTCAGCACTCTACTAAAGCGGTAATCAAACTGTGGTCCAAACGGATGGACCCAAGTCGGTAGACACCGTAAAAACCAGCCTGTACTACATACTGCAACACACGCAGGTCTAACTGCACATCATACAGATGGGAGGCACCGTGTCTGCACTGTAAAGGCTCTGTACCCTGTGCGACAATTGGAGTATGAAGTCAAAGGCCTCAACGTTAAAAACTTAAAAATGCACTTGTAAGTAAATGCAATATGTTAATTGATATACCCCATGCTCCCATATGTACGTCGAGCAATGATGGGCCTGCATCATCAGCACCGTGGTCTCGACTGGCCCTGGCAATCCTGTCTCCATAGCCCTTCCATTATGACATGTGTTAGCACATGTGTAAAATATGATTGTCCAGAACAAAGTAAAGCAATAATGTAAAGTGTCTACATTGTCTACAAAATCAGGTAAGGCTGATAGATAAATAAAACATGTCACGGAGAAGGCTAATCTCTGCAGGCCATGTGAATGAGTTGAGTAGTCTCAGCTTAGTTATTATCACTACGACTATTCAATATAGGATGTGAAGGCATTATGTGACTAAAGCCTGAGAAAGCTATTATTGAATGTTAACTGTGTTCAGCCTTGCAAAATTATATCAACTCTACAGAAGTGATTGGCTTGGAAAATTATAACAAGTCCATGCAACATATAGTAATATAATTAAGTTCACATACAGATAGAACTACCCATTATCTGAATTACAAATACAAAATAAGTCTTTACTAGCCAGCTAATTGTCCTTGCAATACATAAGTCAGGCAATCCAGTTTGGACATTTACACCTATCATGGCCTTGTTGCTTGCAAATGCCACAATTATTGGTTTAACGTCTTCTAGAGATGTCCATTTCATTTTCAATTCATTTGTTTTTTGGTCGCCCGGGAGTGGCTTCCCGTTTACGGGTGGGATTTGGAATGACTTTTAGACCATTGTATGAAGTCCAATAATGCTCGTGCACCATCGGTTTGAAATTTGATTCGTACACGTGACCATAAACATTGAGGTTATACTAAAGAGCAATTAAGCCCCATGGCTGTCTGCCTGTTTTCGCGCACACTGCCAGCATGTGCGAACAAGGATAATGATAAGTGACCTATTTTTTGCAGTCACACAATGGAGGATTCAGAGTCACCAGATGTCTGTTGTTCCCTTTCGTGCCTACTGGATTTGTAATAACCTCAGCAGAACCCTGAGCCCTGCAATTAGAATATGGAGACTTATACAAATATATGAATACCCGATATGAATTAAAAACACTGTATAAATTATGTGACATTACCAATTAAAGACATTAACGCGATGCATTGCCGATCGAGCTTGATAAGATTCTATCTTCCTTTGCACTTTGGATGTGTACCTCAACCCATTCTCTACGGCACGACTGATTTGTAATCATTGCTTGGTGAAAGTTGCCACCAAACGGTAGAAAGTAACCTGAACACATGCAGTTACAGGCAAGTCTCGTGCACCTCTTAAGATATTATTATAGCACTCTGAATCATTGGTGGTTAAAACTCCCCAACGATAACCTCCGTCTTGCGCCAATGTCCACTTACTGGGGTCCTCCTTGCATAGATCACGAAATGCTTTTGCTGCCGACTCGTTTATAAATTTTTTATTTCATCCATTGCCTGGTCGAACTTGCGCACTTGACGGGCAGTTCCAGTTTTCCATATAAGATCCTTAACGTTAGCGTTATTGAATTTTTTTTGGTAATTACTTTTAAAGTGCCTAAGGCAATATCGATGGACTCCAGCTGGTTGCCCGTCTCGTGCCCTTCCCAGTAATCTTTGACCACACTCAATATAGCTACATGCCAATCAGAAATCAATGTGATCCCCTCTTTTCCTAGCACAATAACATGCCTAACATGGTAGATAAACCACAACCAATCACAATAGTTTTCTGATTCAACTACAGTGAAAGCTAGAGAAAAATTATTGTTGGCAACAGTTTTGGCCACAACAATCAACAACACTCCAGTATATTTTCCATAAAGGTGGGTACCGTCGATACATATCACTGGCGGACAGTGGTTGAAACCCTCAATGCATGGCCGGAATGCCCAAAAAATTCTGTCAAGCGCGACATTGGTTGACATTCGAAAGTCACGTGTTTCCAAAATCACAGTTGTGCCCGGGTTCCTAAACTGCAACGTTCTCATGTACCTTGGTAACTTTTCATACGAATCATCCCAATCCCCAAAAACCATTTCAATGGCTTTTGTTCTTCCAAGCCATGCTTTTTTGTACGATACTGTGAAACCTACCCCATTTTTTACACTCTCCACTATGGAAGCTATCTTCCATCCAGGGTCTTCCTGTACACGACAACAAATGAAAACTTTAAATTCCACTAGATTATACCATTACTGGATAATATCAAAACATCTTACTTTCAGTTTACAATACATACGAACTTACCGCCACTTATGTCTTAATCATGTGAGCAATGAATGTCGAATTGAGGTTGCGGTGATTCAAACTCTCCATCCCATGTAAACATGTATGAGGCCTCGGGTATTTTGTGATCTCAAAGAAAGCATGCTTCTTCTTCAAACAAGCACACAGTTTCCAAGGGCAATCGTGATTGCACCTCGTGCTCCAAACCTTTTTATTTGTTTCTACAACATAATAATGTTTGTTTCTCTTTACATGATACCAATTACATGCACGGATCACTGCATCTTTATCTTTGAAAACCATCCTTGTTTCAAACTCTGGATTAGAACCTGACCATGTCGGACCGCGATGGTATAAGTCTCGACCAGCTACAGAATGATCTATCCCATCCAAGTTTGTAAAAAAGGGCACCGGGGTGTCATTCAATTCAAGAACGTTGACTTGTTATTGCCCATCGTCATCAAAGTCATCATTATCATGATTTCTCAGTAAAACATCAATATCTTCCTCTTCTTCATCGGATTGAACAATATCTACATCTTCATCTTCATCTTCAACTGCCTATCTACCAATGTCATCAAGGCCCACAAGCCGTTCTATGGGATCCATACTTGCACTCGGATCTCCCACCTCTAGCCCCGAAGCATATTGTGGGTGATATGTGGGTGGACTTTGATAGTCATTTAATTGTTCAACATTACTCTGACGCTGTGGGCAATCCTTGTATGGGGTGACAAGGTTAGACATTTATTGTCCCAGCGCATCGTCTGGGAAGGCTATTTAACTACTCTGCCCAACTGTAAGCATTTCAGTAAATGTTCTCAAGGCCGACACATCACCCCTCCCGGTCAAGATTTCACCGCAGGACTAGACATCTCCCCAATTGACAGCTTAACGACTGATACTGGTGATCATTGTGCTTTCCTCCTTCACAACATAAATCTCAACACAATACAAGTCAGGAAATTTGGAAGGCAAATTTAAGGCAGTTTACAATGTCCTGTTGTCATTCACCGACAACTTCTTATATATTAATACTTCTCCATTTCGTCTCAAAGGGTATCTACATATGAACTTTATATTTGCATGTTCTTCATACTCATCCATCATAGGAATGATCATGTCCCGCAACCCATCAAGTGAGGTTCCCAGTTCTATATCATAACATGCACTATCCTCGCTATCATAAATTATACATTCTCTGCGATCTCCCCCCCAAATAAAACATTACCGTTGTCGTCATGCTTTTGATAATTTCAAAATGAACCTTGTTGAACCTACAACACAGTACTTAAGTATAAGCACATAAACAATGTCAAAATAATATATAACTACGATAATTTTGTTTTTACAAATCACATAAACAATGTCACAATAATATATAACTACGATAATTTTGTTTTTACAAATTCAAGGGCTACCATTTTATATTTCTTACATGAATGCATTGCTTGCTAAAAAATAAAATTTCTTCAATTTGTTGAGAAGATGTTTATGATGAACTAATTTTTTTTTTTTTATGTTATTTGCACACATAAACAATTGTCCTAAAACCCGTTCATATTTTCTACCATTTTTATTTTCTTTAACTTTTTTCCTATTTTATTTTTTCCTATTGCTGTTTGGATCTTATATTTTTTTTCCTTTAAAACAAAACTAAACATTTTCCTTTTTATCTTTACTTTAATAGGGAATGATACTTTAGCCAAAAAAATAAAATTTCTTCAATTTGTTGTGAAGATGTTTATTGAGATAAACTATTAATGTAGGTATTGTTCAATTTGACTACATGACCATAGGTGTTGTTCTGTATATGATTTTTCTTTATATATATATATATAACGTAAAAAAGCATAAGTCTTACAGAAAATCCTTCTAAAATAATGTGACAAGCCCTGGCAAAACTTATATTCTTGTTTACAATTTTTCAAGAACCTAAATATTTTTTTTGTTTTCAAATATAATTTATAAGACATAATTATCATTTAAAGTCTTTATTTAGAAAGAAAATAATTTTACTTAAAAATTCAAATAAAATAAAATTAATCTTAGTGTATGGAGAAATAAAATCCCCTGCAAGATATTGAGATATAACAAAATGTAAAACAAATAAATTCAATGGGATAAAGACCACATCACCCATGACACCAACTAGTGCAAATAGTTTCAAAGGTCGGGGTTCATCCACCCCTCCCAGCATCCCATAATGATGGAATCAACACTGTAACGGCTTGCTTGGCATAAGCAGTTCCTTTTTATTCTAGGCATAGAGAAAATCCCCTGGGATTTCTAACAAATAAACCATCCTACTGACATGACATAATAAGAGATCACCCTCAGAATCCAGTTCAAAGTGCATTAACATCTAAGAACCATTTTTCCTTACGTATATGAGTTTGGAGTCATATTCATAAAGGTCTAACAAAATTAAATGCAGCGGAGAATTAACTAATCTAGCCTGCTTTTCTTGGTCCTGGGACTGGCTTTGTAAAAAACTATAAACAAAGCACACAAGGTTGGAGTATGACATGAACAACATATACTTATCAAGTGAGAAAATTTTACAAAGCAGTTGTAAGATCATCCATGTTCTATGGACAAATTGCTACACATGTTGTTCAGAAAAAAGAAATAGAAAAAAAGAAGAAGATTATACTGAATGTGGATCATGAGATAGATGTGTGCAAGACAAGAACGAATAAAAACATTACCTAATTCTTCTTTGTCTCTAGTAGAACTTAATTCAGAATTTATTACTGACTTAAAAGATGAGATATATACAAATGTTTTATATATATGTATAAATATATATATATATATACAAATAAAGTATACAAATCTACATTTATATATGTATGTATACTTGATGTGGTCGAGAGAGAGACGCGAGAGAGAAAGAGAGACGTGGTGGGATAGAGGTTCGACAGATTTCTGTGTTCTCTTAAATCTGACTGAGAGAGGGAGACGCCAGAGAGGGTGATGTGAAATTAGGGCATATATTGAGCAAAAAAACGCCATTCTTAAAGGCATTTTTTTAAAGGAAAAAATGCCATTTTGAATAGCGCTTTTGTGACCCAAAAAATATTTTTTTAAAAAGCGTTTATACATTTCTATTTTCGGAATTCTATTTGTATTTTAATTTATTTTCTGTTTATATTCTAATTTTATTGATCAAAATACAATGTAAAAATATTTTTTAAAAAGCCATTTTTATCGAAAACACTTTTTAAAAAGACACCAAACTTAAGTTGCAAAAATAAACTAAAACCGCGCCCAGCTAGAAAATAACATAAAAATTTCCCTTCGTCGGGGAAATTTGCCCACAAGGAATCGTTCTGCTGCTGATTGTCTTCTTTGAAAAAGACTTTCCAGTCTGTGCTAGTCTCGCTCTCTCACTCCCTTAAAGCCAGCCAAATTCCTAGAAGCTTAAAGAAATATATATATATATATATACATCTCTCTCTATATTTGCCTTATATAAATCGCTCCTTTCCTCTTTCAATTCATAGTCTCTCTCTCTCTCTAGGTGTCGATGACTTTGCTCCAGAATCTCCAGCATCTACATTGTACTGATAGTTTTTATTTTTTTTTAATCTGCTTTTGGAATATGTTTTCTGAAGAATCATAGCTGAATCGAAATTGCGCTGCCTTTTTGTTTACTTTGATTTGTTGGGGTTGTTATTTATTTTAGATATCGGCCTTGTTGGCGACAATTTCACGAGCGATGGCGAAAGCCGGAGCCTTGGATCTCGCCACTGGCGTCGGCGGAAAGATTGAGAAAGAGGAAGTTCTCTCCGCCGTCGATAAGTATATTCTCTCTCTAGAATTTTTCTGTTTCTTCGTTTGGCTTGAAGAGTATGATGTTAAAATCTCATATTCTACATCTTTGTCTGTCAATTACATATAGAAATTGAATGGTGTGAATTTGCAGGAAGTTATTGAATTACTTATTGATTGTGGTAAATCTACTTACGTCAGTTAATGAAGTAACATAGTGGGTTACATTACTTACATCATGTTGATGTTGGTAAAAGACTAGTGTGGTCCCTAATTTGTAAACTATTCCAGTGAATTATTATTATTATTATTATTATATAACAAATACTTATGCATGATAATCGCAAGGCTACGTTTGGATCTAGAAAGTGAAATGAAATTACTTGTTTATCTTCATTTTTCTACAAGTAACTAAATATATATATTTTTGTTTTGTGGGAAATGCACATTCAGTTTCTTCTATTCTTTAACCCAACCAAAGGAAAACAAGAAATGTAGCTTCTTTCATTTCATTTTTCTATTTCTTTCATTTCCCTTTCCTTTTTCTTTACCTTAACAAATCCAAGAACTGAGCACACCAGTAGGAGATTACATTTCTTGTGGAATAACATTATTAGATTTTTTTCATTAAATCTGGCTAGTAGTTGCACTTTGATCTGTGGTTGCTTACTGAAAACATTATGGAAGGAAAAAGAAATTTGGTATCTTTCAATTGTATACCATTGGGAGTTTGAATGGCAGTTGTGAAATTTTGTAGTTTTATATTCATTCTAATTTGCATTGATCCTCTAGGAATATAAATAGAACAATACCTTCTGTGTAAATTGAAAACAAAATAACGGAAATTGTTGCACTATTATTTATCTACAAAAAGAACAGAACTACATTGCTTTGTCTAGTGCGTGATCATATTGACCGTTGAACTTTATTCTGCCAAAGTTTGTCCACGGTAGATGTATGGAGCATGTATGGAGAACATATCCACAAAAAAAAAAATAATAATAATGGAAAAAAAGAAAAGAAAAAAAAAGAACAGGAAAAAAAGAGAAAGATGTAAGGAGCATGTATAACCCCGTTATATCTCACATATGAAATAAAGATGTATAACCAGTATATTTCTAGCAGAAGCAATCTGAAGACTTACACACTTTAGAGATTTTTTTCATTGACTAGGTGTTTTTTTTTTGGGTGGGGGGCAACTATATACAATCTTCAAGTTCCCTGAATGTGTCGGTGGATGTGCTGACATCATGATATATTTTTCGGTTTACTGTGTCTACTGTCTGTCTATAATTAACATGTACTTTGATGATGTATAATTAAACCACATTTATATTGTCGTACTGTGCAGTCTGTTTTTCCCTTTCCCTTCATTTTGTAAATTACAGAAGGCGTTAGGAATACTAGTCAGTTTTATAGGCTGCATACATAAAAGAATGACATTCTTTTTCTTCATAGCCCTTAATATGGATAATATAATGTCCAATGCTTTTAGTCAACTTTAATGTTGGAGGTCCTGGGTCTTGTTCGTTGGCTCTGGATCTGCATCCTGTGCTTAATATTTCAAGTGTATTTGGATCCTTTGGTAAAAGTATCTTTATAATGGTTCGGGTATAAGAAGTATTACGGCTACTACTGAGGCGAAGAGAAAGAGAGAAAGGCTAACTACACTGACATGGTAACCGAATTCCATTTTAACCTTATTTACATATGACTCTACGACAATCATCTTTTGTACTGCCAGCTATATATTTGATTCAGTTCCTGTTTAAAATGTTATATTTTAGAATTATTCTTGAGTTGGCTTCTGTAGAAATGCTGCTTCACTGGAATCATGGGATTTACATGTTGCTTTCTGTCATTATGAGGCTACTTTATCGTGTTAACTCATCATTTTAGATACAACTTCCGTCATCCATTTCTCTTGGTTTCATGTATTCATGATTCTGATGCCTTGATACATCAGCTTATCAGCCCACAGAATATAATTTGTGTGGGGGAATAACCCCCGGCCCAACCCAATGGATGAGACTTAATCTGCGCAAATTAAAGTTGAGGCTGCTTTGTTAGTCCAGATCAGAATTAGAGAGAAGGCCAGATTGCCGACCTCCTTAGCAGCACAGCCCAAACTACAAAAAGCGGGCCCAAACCGCTAGCGGTCTCTGCGCATTAAATGCAGAGTTGACTCCCAATAAATACGCATGCGGCTGCCCACGCAACGTCAATTTGCACGTCCGGTCAGCCGGAGTCCTCCGCGACGGTACGCCAGACCATGTGAATAATCAGGCGGCGTCAATGATGACGCCTACCCAGCAGGCCATGAGAGCTTGCTGGTAGGCCAAGGCAGAACATACTCCCTCAAAGGTTCTATAAATACCCTAGGCACCGAGAGCCAGATATGGACAGTTAACTCAAAGTATTAACAACTTTCATTTATCTTCATCGATTAAGCTTGCTAACTTAATCTTCGGAGTGTGATCGGCCCATTACGGGCCGACCCATTCTAACCTCTTCGCCTTGCAGGAGATATTTGGACTCATCCATTTTTGGGCTTGAAAGTTCGGCCCAGCCTTCCAGTAAAATCCCACCTACAATTGGCGCCGTCTGTGGGAAGGCGTAGAAAAACTATGAGTCTAGACAACTGGAGACGTAGGGGAGAAAACCACGACGGGAGAGGCTTCGGAGCCTCCTCCAGTAGAGACCCGACCAACTCGGCGCATTGCCAATCTACACTAGCAGATCGGCAAAGAAGGAGAACACTAAGGTCGGAGATACGCACGCCCGCTGAAAGCCACCAGGAAGCACCAGATGAAATGCGGAGGAATATGGGCTATGTCAGGGATAGAAATTTCCGCAGGAACCATCCTCGGAACTTGGCCCCGTCACCCTCCAGTGGGCGGGTCCCGAGTGAGGATACGCTCCGCGCAGCAGAGAGGGAAATTCAGAGGCGCGGAAAAGAGATAGCCTACCTCACCTCTCAGGTGCGGGCCATGAGGGAGGCATTCTCTGGCAGAAATGGGCGTGGGAGAGAAGGGTCCCCAGATAGGGAGCAGGTTGTTGGCACCGGGGATCAACCAGCGCCGCCGGTAAGGGGAAGTTACACCCCTAGTACCGGGCGTTGCGTTAACAGGCGCACAGGTCGGCGGAGGGAAAGGAGCAAAACTCCGTCAAATAACAGTCCAGCTGAAGGAGATCGGCGGAAAGAAGACTGGGAGAAGTGGTACAACGAAAAGCAGGAGGATAGAAGGCAGCAAACTAAGGAGCGCACAGCCCATGACCTGATGAGGAAGACCCTTGATCAAATTGCATCCACGCCATTCACTGAGGAAATTGAATCTCATCCAATTCCTCGAAAATTCACCCCACCAAAGTTCACCCTCTATGACGGGAAGTCCGACCCAATTAACCATGTTCGGCATTACAAACAGCTCATGGTAGTGTGGTGCAGTGACCAGATGCTAATGTGTTGAATCTTCCCCTCCAGTCTGAGAAGTGTGGCTTTATGGTGGTTCGACAAATTGCCACGTAAGTCCGTTTCTAGCTGGAGGCAACTAGCTAAGCTTTTTACAGCTCGTTTCATAGCAAACAACTTACAGCCAAAGGAGGTTGACTTCTTGCTGACATTGCAAAAAGAGGAAGGAGAAGGATTGCGAGCATACGCCCGACGCTACTGGGAAGCTTATAACGAAATTGACGAGTGTAGCGAGCAATTAGCTGTAACTCAGTTCAAGATTGGCCTTCCCAGGGAGCATCGCTTGCGACAGTCCTTAATGAAGAAACCAGCCCTCACGATACAGGAGCTAATGCTCAGAATCGAGCGCTATGCATGGTTGGACGAAGACATACCTCAGGTAGTATCGACCAAGGCCGACGCTGCAGCCGAAAAGACAAGTAAGAGGGATGCCAAGAAGCCTCAGTCAGAAGATATCGGCCAAGGAAAAAGGGTAACTGAGGGGGTCTATACAGTCTTTAAGGACCCCATCTATAAAATTTTGCCCTAGATCTGTGATAAGCCCTTCTTCAAATGGCCGCCAAAGTTGGGAGGAGACCCAACAACCCGAGACCAGAAAAGATTCTGTTCATACCACTGCGAGAAGGGACATAAGACGGAGCAATGCCGGCATCTGAAAACTCACCTCGATCAATTCATCGATCGGGAGAAGACGAAGAATGAAGCCGAGCAACCGCGGGTAGAAGACACAGCTCGGAAAGAACCAGAATCAAGGCCGGTACGGGTAATCAATGTGTTGCACGGTTCGGCTGAGTCGTCAACCGTCGACCCACATAGGTACCGAGCCGAGATGCAGAAAGCGGCACACTTAAGGGAAGTGTTGCGGATACAACAACCCAGCAAGAAAGCAAAAATCGGCAATGGCCATGTACCAATTTCTTTCAGCGATGAGGATCTCGTAGGAGTGCAGACCCCTCATAACGATGCCTTGGTAGTTACGTTAAGAATGGCAGACTGTGACGTTAGAAGATTGCTCATTGACCAGGGGAGCTCGTCTGAAGTTATGTACTATAGCCTCTTCAAACAGTTAGGACTGAACGAGTTCGACCTCCAACAGTCACTTAACCCACTGGTCGGATTCAGCTCAGACCCAGTTTGGCCAATGGAAAAGGTGGCGATTCCGGTAATAGCTGGCGGGATCACATTGCAGACCGAATTCCTAGTAGTTAACGTACCCTCCCCCTATAATGCCATCATGGGACGAACCTGGTTGCATCTCATGAAGGCCGTTCCATCGTCATACCATCAGCTGCTTCGGTTTCTGACCCCGGCGAGTGTTGGAGAAATCAGGGGAGACCAAGTGGCTGCCAAACAATGTTTCCTAACAGCATGTGCGACAAAGACAAAGCCTGAGAAAGTGCAAATGATGGAGCTGCATGAAGACACCCCCACAATTGATGACGTGGGACAGACACCCGAGAATAAAGCTGTGGAGGACCTGAAGAAGATATACATTGATCGGCGAGGAGAAAAATACTTCGTCATCGGCACCTTTCTGTCCAAACTAGAGGAAAAATCCCTCATCGAGTTGCTGACAAACTTCCTGGAAGTGTTCGCTTGGACCCCTTACGACATACCAGGGATCGGCGCTGACGTCGCCTGTCATCGCCTCAATGTTAACCCAAATTGCCGACCTGTTGTCCAAAAGGGGAGAAGGGCAGCTACCCAGCATGTGGACGCTGTCTTGGAGGAAACGGAGAAGCTTTTGGAAGCTGGAGCCATTCAAGAGATTAACTACCCAAGCTGGTTATCAAACACCGTGGTTGTAAAAAAGATGGACGGTATGTGGAGGGTCTGTGTGGACTTCACTGATCTTAACAGGGTATGCCCCAAAGATCCATTCCCCCTACCCAAAATTGACCAGCTTGTGGATTCAACCGTCGGCTTCGGAAGGATGAGTTTCCTGGATGCTTACCGAGGACACCACCAGATCCCACTTCACCCCGACGACCAAGAGAAGACGGTCTTCATCACTCCAAGGGGTATTTACTGCTATAGAGTTATGTCCTTTGGCTTGAAGAACGCCGGAGCTACGTATCAGCGACTGGTCACAAAGATGTTTAAGACACAACTCGGCAGAACTGTCGAGGTCTACATCGATGACATGGTGGTAAAAAGCAAACTGAGCAACACCCACTTGGCGGACCTAAAGGAGGTACTCTGCATCCTGAAAGACTACAAAATGCGGTTGAACGCTTCAAAATGTGTCTTCGGGGTCGGCTCAGGCAAGTTTCTGGGATTCCTGGTCACGCATTGGGGCATTGAAGTGGACCCACGGCAGATTAGTGCAATTCAGAGCATTCACGCTCCAAGGAATGCCAAAGAGGTTCAGAGATTGACAGGAATGGCCGCTGCACTCAACAGATTCATCAGCCGTTCATCGGACAGGTGCCGATCCTTCTTCTAGCTCCTAAAGAAACAGGAACAGTTCGAGTGGACCCCAGAGTGTGACTCTGCCCTTACCGATCTAAAGACCTACCTAACCAAACCACTCCTGCTCTCCACCCCTGTCCAGCATGAGGAACTCTTCCTCTACCTTGCAGTATCAGACCATGCAGTCAGCGCCATCCTACTCAGGCAAGAAAACCGGCAACAATTCCCGGTCTATTACGTCAGCAAAACCCTTCTTGGTGCCGAGAGCAGGTACCTACCCCTTGAAAAACTGACACTCGCACTGATAGTGGCATCCCGCAAGTTGGTGCATTACTTTAGAACTCATACCATCAACGTCCTCACTAACCACCAGCTCAAACCTCTTCTAAGGAAGGCCGATTTCTTAGGAAGAATTGCAAAATGGGCCGTTGATATCAGGTTCCAACCTAGATCGGCAGTAAAGGGGCAAGTTCTTGCGGACTTTGTTGCTGAGTTCTCTGTCGAGATACCACCAGAAGTAGAATAGACCCCAACAACTAGCCAACCGCAACACGAACTCCCCCTGGACCTTTGGGAACAATCTGATCATTGGAAACTCTACGTAGACGGAGCTTCCAATGACCGGGGGGCAGGATCAGGCGTTGTGCTCATAACACCAGACGGTCTAACCATCGAGCAGGCCATCAAGCTGGAGTTCACTGCCTCCAATAATGAGTCAGAATACGAGGCCTTGCTCGCCGGAATACGTCGAGCCATTGAGCTTCGAATTCCTGAAATCATCATATATTCGGACTCCTTACTTGTCGTAAATCAAATCACGGGGGAATACGTCGCAAAAAGCGACATAATGACGCAGTACCTAGCAAAGGCCAAGGAACTACTCGGCCAATTTAAAAGCTACAAGCTTCGACAGATTAGCCGAGATAACAACTCACATGCGGATGCCCTGGCGACTCTGGCCACGGCTCTGAAATCTGGTTCAAAAAGGATGATTAACGTAGAAACCTTTGCCAAGCCCAACATCTTTCGGGAGGAGGAGGAAGCCCTAACAGGAAAAAAGTTGGGACCATCATGGATGGACCTAATCATTTCTTACCTTGACACAGACAAGCTGCCAGACGATAAGGCTGAAGCTCGGCGAATCAAGCATGCATCTCTCAGGTATTGGCTGTCACTAAGTAAGGAGTTTTACAGATGTTCCTTTACAGGTCCGTATTTACACTGCGTCCATCCGGACCAAGTACAAGGCGTCTTGTTCGAAATCCACGAAGGGATATGTGGAAGTCATGTCGGCGGAGGATCGATAGCACACCGAGCCATCTCGCGGGGATACTGGTGGCCTTACATACAGAAAGATGCAGCTCAGTACGTCCTGAAGTGTGACAAATGTCAGAGATTTTCCCCCATCATCCACCAGCCAGCCGAAGATCTTGCCACCATCACCAGTCCGTGGCCTTTCGCTCAGTGGGGACTGGACATTGTTAGACCTCTGCCTCGAGCTCCGGGCAACAAAAGGTTTTTCATCATGGCCACCGACTACTTTACCAAATGGGTAGAAGCGGAACCTTTATCAAATATCAGGGAAATTGATGCCAAAAGGTTCGTATGGAAAAGCATTGTCACCAGATTCGGGTTGCCCCGTGCCATTATATCAGATAACGGCACCCAGTTCGATGGCAACATCTTTAGATTATTTTGCGAAGGATTGGAGATCAGAAACTATTACTCAACACCAGCCTACCCCCAATGCAATGGGCAAGCCGAGATTTCAAATAAAACCATGCTTAACGGAGTCAAGAAGCGACTGGAAAAGGCCAAGGGAAAGTGGACAGAGGAGCTACCTAATGTTTTGTGGTCCTACAGAACAACCCCAAGGAGGTCCACCGGAGAAACCCCGTTCTCCTTGGCATACGGGGTGGAGGCAGTCATCCCCTTGGAGATCGGACTACCAACCATCAGATCGGCAGCCTTTAACACTGGTGTCAATGACCAGACGGTTGCAAGAGACCTGGATTTTGTCAAAGAAAGAAGGGAAACCGCCTTGATCAGGCTCACAGAGTATCAGCGACAGCTAAAACGCTCTTACAACAAGCGGGTCCGCTTGAGAAACTTTACTCCAGGAGATCTAGTTTTACGAAAAGTGTTGGGGGCAACCAAGAAGGCGGCAGATGGAAAGCTTGGCCAAAACTGGGAAGGCCCCTACAGAGTCACATCCCAGGTCGGCATCGGCGCATACAGACTGGAGACCGTCGAAGAAGGGCGACAATTGCCGCGACCATGGAATGCGACCAACTTGAGGAAGTTCTACCAGTAATACAAAGCTCCATGCACTGTAACAGTCCATGAAATGTGTAAAGCTCTATTGAAGAATCAATGAAAATGAAGCTATTCAAATGAATCTACTCTGAGCATTCTGTGAAACCCAAAAACCAAGTGTAAAAACTTGGTCTTGTCCAAGTTGGGCAGGTCGGCCAAAACAAAAACCAAGTGTAAAAACTTGGTTCTGTCCAAGTTGGGCAGGTCGGCCAAAGAAGACCAAAATAAAAACCAAGTGTAAAAACTTAGTCCTGTCCAAGTTGGGCAGGTCGGCCAAAGAAGGCCAAAACAAAAACCAAGTGTAAAAACTTGGTCCTGTCCAAGTTGGGCAGGTCAGCCAAAGAAGGCCAAAACAAAAATCAAGTGTAAAAACTTGGTCCTGTCCAAGTTGGGCAGGTCGGCCAAAGAAGGCCAAAATAAAAACCAAGTGTAAAAACTTGGTCCTGTCCAAGTTGGGCAAGTCGGTCAAAGAAGGCCAAAGTAAAAACCAAGTGTAAAAACTTGGTCCTGTCCAAGTTGGGCAGGTCGGACAAAGAAGGTCAAAACAAAAATCAAGTGTAAAAACTTAGTCCTGTCCAAGTTGGGCAGGTCGGCCAAAGAAGGCCAAAACAAAAACCAAGTGTAAAATACTTGGTCCTGTCCAGGTTGAGCAGGTCGGCCGAAGGAGGCCAAGAAAGAAATCAAGTGTAAACGACAAAGTCAGATGAGACAGATTCAGTTCACAGCAAAAATCAGATAAGACAAATGCAGTAATAAACAACAAAACGAGTTTTTTTCATTAAAAGGCATTGATGGTTACAAAAATTAAGAAAAAGATAGAAAAGCTATGCCGACTTCCCCCCCGGCTCTGTAGTTGCCCCTGGCGAAATCTCTTCCACATTCTCGGAGGGTTCAGCAGCGGCCTTGAAATTTTCAAGCCTCTCCTTCTCAGCAGCAGCTTCTTCGGCCGCGGCTTTTAACATAAGCTCCCGTCTGTATTGAGCATTTGCCAGCACCTTCTTCGGACAGACGACGCCGTCCTCGGTAGTATCAAAGTAGTCCGGGCAAAGACCCCACACGTCGGAGGCCTTATCCAACTCTGCAACGACAAGGGCACTATTCCAACCCTGTCGGAATATGGTGCGACTAAGGTCCATCATCTTTTCGGCCAAACGCTTGGCCCCCCTCTCTTCATCCCTCTTAAGTGTGGCCTCTTCTTCCACCTTCAGCTTGGCCACTTCAGTCTTAAGGGTCTCCACCTCCTCATTTGCGTTGTGCAGATCTACAGACTGCACATCGAACTTCTTCTCGAGGTCGGCAAGATCCCTATCTCTCTTTTCAAAATTTGCTTTCATCAGCAGAAGCTCGGCGAAAGCCTGCTTGGCCTGTTTCCTGAAAGTAATCCGCTCCTTATTCGCCTCGATCCACTCGAGCTTTAAGCGGCCGTGCTCTTCAATAAGTTCTTGGTGAACCTCGGCAAGCTTTTGGAAGCGCGTCATTGCCTCCAAGGAATTCAGACAGCTCTGCACAAATAAGAGAAGGTCGTTTTTAGGGCGAGTGTCTAAAAAGTCTGTAATCATCGAGAAAGTCAGTACCGACTTACCAGAATCGAGGCATGAAAAGCTCCCATAAAGACGGCTGAGTCGCTTGCCTCACCCAGCTTCGCCACGTCCTTTTTCTGAAGGACGCTCTTAATAACACCAAACGCAACCTCGGGCTGGTCGATCATAAAATCTACTGTCGTCATAGGACGGGCGAGAATGTCCGGAGTGATGGTCATGGTCTTGTCAACCTCGTCCACCGCGCCTTTACCTTTCTACTTTTTGGGCGCTGGAGTTGGAGCGACATCGGGCCTCCTCTTTCTCTACTGCCTTGTCTCTGGCCTCTGTTGCACGGGAGGGGCTTCCTCCACGCGAGTTATCACCAGCTCGGCTAGAGGGGTTTCGGCGGGAGTAGGAGTGGCCGACCTAAGCGGCAGGCCCGCAAGAGCAAACATTCTTTCCTTCAGACTCATGCCCTCTATCTCGTCGGGGGATGGGCTCGAATCACTCGTTCTTACAGGAATCTTTACTCGGCGGTCGGGCGCAGTATACAGCGACGAAGTTGATGCCGAGCTGTGCGATGTTGTTCGCGCTTCTCGCCGTTCTTCACCAGCTGATGCCGATGGAGGAGTAACCGCGACTGTCACACCTGTAGGGATGCACGCCCTCTCGATCGCTATTCCGGTGGGGATCTCTTCGAAGTCCCCTTCGGCCCCTTCGTCCGCTAATCTTGCAAGTACACTCTGGGGAACACCCGTCTTGGCAGTGAAAGTTAAGTATCGCAGCGGGTAGGAGAGCAAGATGTGTGCAGCCCGAGCTATGTATCTTAGTCGACTTTCGCCGACGTAGTTTAAGACCTTGTTGAGGTCGTCAGAGTTGACCAACCAGTTGCGAGCTTTTGACCACCTCCTTGTGTCTGCAAATAGTTCGAGAGTTAGTTTGGCTGCAAACTGAAACTTAAAATGACGCACAGTGTGAGAGATCGGCATCAAACCTAGTTCGACGGGCACTCTAGGGCATCGAATCGCCGGTCTATCCTTCTCGGGAACGTTGCCGAACTCCCATGGACCGGTTACCCAGACCTTAACGTCGTCAACACCCTTCCCTGAGGAAGGCAGACACTTTACTAACTCTAAGGACTTCTTTACTACTCGGAGGTAAACCTTGTAACTACCTCCGACTTTACAAAGAGTGTAGCAGTAGTCCAGTTCGGCGAGGCCCAGGTTCACACCCAGGCGCCGATTTATTTCTAGCATGCCAAAGAAGATTCTATATACGTTCGACCCTAACTGGGAGGGCGACACCTTATTGTTTACTATGAATTTATGAAGAAGAGGGTGGAGGGGAAACCTAAGCCCCCCTTCTACGATAGCAATGACTGGGAACGGCACCCCCTTTTCGGTCTCCCCTATGCGATAGTCCTCAGGATCGACCAACTCTAAGCCGATTTCATCCGGGACTTCAAACCTAGCCCTAAACGTGGCAAGTGCCGATGGACCATCTAACATTTTACGAAGACGGGATGCCATCAGGGGGTAACCGTCAAAACACAGAACACAATGAAGAGCAAAGGAGTTGCGGGCTCGAAAGACACTTACAGTGGTGGGTGCCGAAACAGCTGACGCACACGTTATTCAGAAGTCAAAGGAAAAAGAGCAAGTGTCTTCCAACTAATTAGGGCATTGGTCTTTTATACACACCAGAGCCGTCGGTTCGTACACAGTAAAACGGCGTTAATCATGACGCTCTGCCGAAGCGTCACGTCAGCCGTTGATTCAATAACGCCCCACCATTGAATTTTTTAAAATCCCCGCCATTTATGTGGCCGGGTGACCGTTACATCTCTTGGCCGTTTCAGAATCCAAAACGACACAATGGTTGGGGGGAAATTGTGGGGGAATAACCCCCGGCCCAACCTAATGGATGAGGCCCAATCTGTGTAAATTAAAGTTGGGGCTGCTTTGCTAGCCCAGATCAGAATTAGAGAGAAGGCCAGACTGCCGACCTCCTTCGCAGCACAACTCAAACCACGAAAAGTGGGCCCAAACCGCTAGCGGTCTCTGCGCATTAAATGCAGAGTTGACTCGCATTAAATACGCATGTGGCTGCCCACGCAACGTCAACTTACACGTCCGGTCAGCCGGAATCCTCCGCGACGGTGCGCCAGACCCTGTGAATAATCAGGCGGCGTCAATGATGACGTCTACCCAGCAGGCCATGAGAGCTTGATGGTAGGCCAAGGCAGAACACACTCCCTCAAAGGTTCTATAAATACCCTAGGCACCGAGAGTCAGGTATGGACAGTTAACTCAAAGTATTGACAACTTTCATTCATCTTCATCAATTAAGCTTGCTAACTTAATCTTCGGAGTGTGATTGGCCCATTACGGGCCGACCCATTCTAACCTCTTCGCCTTGCAGGAGATATTTGGACTCATTCATTTTTGAGCTTTAGAGTTCGGCCCAGCCTTCTAGTAAAATTCCACTTACAATTTGTATTAGGACAGCTTAGAATATTGCTGCAAGCAGAGACATTTTGCAGTCTACAGTTTCCTAGAATGCAACAACAGGCTTCCATGATGGAGGAGTTACAAAAACCAAATTCAGACCAAAAGCAAGAGAATGTGGTATTTATTCATTGTCTTACTTTTCCGCAGTTATAAAATATTCAGATAATGATCGGACTCCCAAACTGGCTGTAAATTTAAAACTTTACAACCATGATACCACCAAATTGACGATGCTTTTGTTGAAGCATGCAATCTCTAACACCCAGCTGATGTGTTGCAATCTTCCGAATTATGAAGTAGTCTTTTGTATACTATTTGGGTGCGAAGTTACTTGGATTTACGAAGTGGCATCATGTAATCTATAAAATTTTGTCCCCACGGTTTCTCTATTTCACGCCCGAGCAATTTACACCACATAGTCTACATTCTTACGCGCCTTCACAACTGCTGACAATAGAAACATAAACATTATCATGATATCTATGTCTGTAGGTGGAAAGGGGAGTCTCTTAAAGAGAGCATTAAGAGACACGAGCACTTCCTTGCTTTACAGTTAGACCTAAAACCTGGACAGAAGGTCTTTCTCGTTCAAATGATTGTGCAGTAGAATATTGTAAACCAATAATGAATTGACTTATTGCGAGTTATTGGTTGGGATTGATGATTTTAGCTGTCTGTTGATTATGTAGGTGTTGGATGTTGGGTGTGGAATTGGTGGACCATTAAGGGAAATTGCTTAGTTCAGGTAAAAAATTATTCATGAGTGAACCTAATTTGTGCTCGGATATTGCTGTTGCTTTTGTGTTTCTGTTGTCTTTCTTATTTATGTTATTGCTTAGACAAATATGTTATCTGAGTGATGCTTTTAAATCATTTGCATGGTGTGCATAGTTGTTTATCATATTTGCTAATGCTTTGCAACTTTTAGTTTTAGGGTAAATTCCACCTGCCCCCTCAAGGTTTCGGAAAAAGGCACTTCCCCCTTCTTATTTCAAAATTACTTACCTCCCTGCCGTTAGCAAGCCCACATGGAAATCTTTTATCCATTGCAGTTGACTTAGCTGACCTTTTCAAAATGAAAAATATTAAAGTGGAATAGAGCGGATAGGACCCGTGGTCATCTAACTCCAAAACCCATCATAATTTTCGCTTTAATAAAGCCCATGGTTACTCCCTTTGTAACACAATCCATAAATCACCACCACCTTTTGCCAACTGTGTGACCACCATCACCCTTTGCTATGATCATCTCCAATATTGCCACCGCCACCAATTATCTTGCTTGGCCTCCTCTTTCTCTCTGAACCCCCATTCCTTATTCAAGCAATCACACTTTCTATCACCGTGGCCACATTAGAGCTGGCAAACTCAAAGGTAGTCCCAATCCACGACTTTAGCTCACAATTTCAAACACATCGCATGACCACCACCATGGTAGACCCAGCCAACATTCCATTAACTTTATCACCACTTAGAATTAAGGTTGTAAAATATATTATTAAACAATTGTCCAAATGACAACCACAGAGGCTTTGGCTTGTGTATATGTACACAATGGTGGCAATACATATTGATAATGGCGAGGAGATAAATAGCAGAACCATCTTTCTTTTCTTTTTATTAGTGGCAACGGTGTGCCTCATTGGTGGTGGAGATGCAACTGGGAGTCAGTTCAAGTTTGATGCAAATTTGGTGTCCTTGCCTAAGCATTAGTGTCGGTGGTTCTTGGTCAAACAATTGAACTGAATGGTCAAACAATTGAACTGAATGGTCTGAAATCTGTTACTTATAGAGCGAGAGAGAATCATAAAAAGTTATGGATAATTTCTATTTACTTTGTTCTTTTTATTGTTAATTTTATTCAACATGCAATTACTTATATGCCCCTCTTGAATTGACCCATTAACAAGGGAAGGTAAATGAGTGATTTTGAAACACAAGGGGGGAAGTGCATTCTCTGAAAGCTTGAGGAGGATAAGTGAAATTTATTATTTTATTATGTGTTTCATGGTAGAATGCCAAATTGTTTCTGGAGTTCCTATCAATAGTGATACCAATTTGGAGCATTAGTGGTGTTTAGGATCTATTTCTTGAATTTATGTCTACATGCTATACAAATAACCAGTGCAAGGATCCATCTGGAGTTTAGCATAGGTTATGGATCTTGTAGTTGATCTGTTTTGTTAAATGATTAGGATAAATATGGATACTGTGTAGTAGCGGTCTTTAGTTGTTTCGTGACTATGACAAACATCATCTCTAATTATTGATAGGGCTGTCAATGGACCGGGTCTGGTCCAGATCCAGTTAGCTGCGAACACGATCCAATCCAATAAAAATAACAGATCCGATCTGAAACCGGATCAGACCAATTATATCAGACCCGATGCATTAATAAACGGTCCTCGATCCGAATACCAGACCAGACCCGATCTCTCTCTCTCTCTCTCTCTCTCTCTCTCTCTCGGAAAAAAAACTTTGTGAAACAAGGCTTGGATACCTGGGATCCCTAGCTTGTTGGTTTTGATCCCTCCACTGCCTTAAAAAATTTCAATTGAACATTCCCAAATACACCCAAACAGCCACCACAAAATCATCATATCTTCCCAAAAATCCAAATGCCTAAAAACATATAAGTACAAACACAAAAGTGAGGAGGAGAAGAGTAGAAATCCATTTTCTTTGTGTAGATGCATCATCAGGAGTCTGAACTTCAAATCAGAAAAGAAATTAGTGGCCTGACTTTCGGTTTCAATTCAAGCCAACTTGTTTCCCTTCTTCCAATTCACCAAAAACACTTTCAAATTCAAACCAAAAACCAGTCAACCCCACAAAACCCCAAAACCATCTCAAAATCAAATTGGCCCTTGCTCTTCCCTTCAACGCCCATCATCTATTCTATCAAGACTAATCCGTCAAAATTTCAGGCAGATCTAGTTTCAGAATAAACCCACTTGTAAGAACAAAACCCTTCTTTCAAGCGCTTTCCTGCAATCTTTCCTGCAACGAATCTCTTCTCTGATCCTTTCTTTCTCGATCTCGTGTTGAATTGCTTGGCACACATCGCTAGGGTTTTAAAATAACTGCTAGGGATTGTAGTACTATATATATGTATATACATATATCGAGAGAGTGGAAGTGGGATTGTTCTAAAGTACTTTGAGATGAAGAAGAAGAGAAAGAAGACCAGATGCTGTGGTGGCCGACGATGGTGGAGGTGGTGAGGAGAGTGAATTAGGGTTGATGTAATGGTTTAATAGGCAGCTAAACAGATTGGATCTGATTTCTAATCGGATCTGAAGGATTTGTTCGTATCCATTCTGAAATAATCGGATTTGTCGGATCTGGAGCTTATCGGATTGTCAGATCGGATCTTATTGATTGTGTCCGACCATTGACAGGCCTAACTTTAGATACCCTATCGCGATGGTAGTGCTGTTCAATGTTTTAAAAACTAGACTATTTGGCAAATCGGAAAATGACTGGATTAAGGATCACTAGTTTAATTATTGGGTCAATCGGAATTTAACTGTGATGTCATATTTATGTTATAAATATATAAATAAATATATGTTTTTACAACACAAAAGTTTTAATTTCTTTTCACATTTTATCGAGTTTTTTATTCTAAGTGTCATACTAGTAAATATTAATACATAAAATTAATAAACAAAAGGTGTAATGGGTTAAGTGACTAATGGGCCATAACAAGCTTACAAGAACAATGTATTTATAGTGTAATAGATTGAGAAAGAAAGAGGAATATACGTGGGTCCCATGTATATGTATATCTCTAAATATATTTATGTTTGTAGAGAGTCTCAGAGTTTATGATACATTAATGTGAGAAAGAGAGAGAGAGAGAGAGAGAGAGAGAGAGAGAGTTTTTAGAGGGTATGATAATTTAATCAAAAAGAGGGAGTGTAATATTTATTACAGGGAACACCTACCAAAAAAACAGCTGTCAACCATCAATTCAAAAGAGTTGGAAAAGCTCGAGCAGTTGAAAGGCCAGCCGGCTAGTTCTCCCATTTTGGTGTGTAGATATTTGTGCAGCAACATGTGCCAGTAAATGATTGGTTTATGAAGCATTAAAAATTTGGACGGTTCGTCCAAACCCTGAATGGGTGCCACAGTTCCCTGGTCAAACCGTGATATGAATGGTTTTTGACGGGTTTCTCTATAGCATGGTTAAGAATTCCAGACTGGTTCCCGGTTTTTCTGGTTGAACTGGCCAATTCGGTCCGGTTTTTGAAACAGTGGTGCTGGTATTAGTACTTTTATATTTATGTTGATTTCAGTTTTATTCAGAAAAATATTGAGTAGTTGTATTTATATTTTACTATGTTGTTTTCAAGTGTTGGCTCTGAGAATATGTTTGTTTGCTGATATCTGGCAGCATGACGTCCGTTACAGGCCTGAACAAAAATGAATATCAGATAGCAAGAGGAAAGGTATAGGCTTATGTGTTACCATGTGATGATAATTACGTATAGCTATAAGGATGTTCCATAAGTACAAAATAATCAACTACTGAAATTCTGTATCCTTCCTGTGGCATAATGCTTATGTGCTTCTGTTATCCTGTAGGCACTGAACCGCAATGCAGGAGTGGACAAGACTTGCGACTTTGTGAAGGTCAGTGGTTCTACAAATTACTTTCATGGTTTTGTTCTTAGCTTCCTTTTTCCAGGCTTTGATTTTTGTTTCTTAATGATGCAGGCAGATTTCATGAAAATGCCATTTCCTGACTATAGTTTTGATGCAGTATATGCAATTGAGGCTACCTGCCATGCTCTGGATGCGGTAGATATATCTAACATATTTAGACTTGGTTTAAAATTTTCAAAAGTATGCTTCGGTTAGGATAAAAACATTAGCTTTTCTCTAGTGATGTATAAAGTTGGTTTTGCTTTTCTTTTCTCTTTTTTCATTTCCTATTAGTTGAACTTACGTTTCCTTTTCGAAATGCCCTTTATTTATTTATTAATCTTTATTTCGTAATCTTCTGGTCTGAAGGTTGGGTGCTACAAAGAGATTTATAGAGTATTGAAGCCTGGTCAGTGTTTTGCTGCGTATGAGTGGTGCATGACTACTTCCTTTGACCCCCTTAACAAAGAACATCAAACGATCAAGGTTTTTTAGAGCACAACCAAACCTGCTATTAATTATTTTTCACTGTGAGTTGAAATTGATCCTTGTGGTTATACCAAAATTTCATTGAGACAGGCAGAAATCGAGCTTGGTAAAGGCCTCCCAGATATCAGGTTTACAGGAGTACGCCTTGAAGCTCTGAAGCAAGCAGGTTTTGAAGTGAGTACCAAATTGCTGGTTTACTAAATCTGTCCTATCTGATTCTAAACAGATCAGACAAACGATGGAATAACGGACACTTGTTTGTCTATCAGGTTATATGGGGGAAAGATCTTGCAGCTGAGTCGTCCCTCCCTTGGTACTTGCCCTTGGATAAAAGTCACTTCTCTCCGAGTAGCTTCCGTCTAACAGCCGTTGGACGTTTTGTTACCAAAAATATGGTATGTGCTGTACATATGCTACCACCAGTTTGTTCTTATCTAATTTTTTGTGCTTTTATTTTTAGTTGTTTGGGAAGAAGGGAAAGAAAGAGAAGGGAGGGGGTTTGGACCACCAATTTTAGCATGACTGGTGTCTCCTGCCCCTGACAACCCTGAAGTGGGTGGTTGGAAGAGAAGTGTGATTTCTGTACTCAACAATAACACGACGTTTTGCAAAGTGCCGTTCATGTGGTTGTGTGTAGGGCATCAATTAATTAGTGTTTTGATTTTTGTATAAAGGTCATGGCTCTTGAATATGTAGGACTTGCCCCTAAGGGAAGTCAAAGGGTTCAAGCTTTCTTGGAGAAAGCTGCAGAAGGGCTAGTTGATGGTGGAAGGTGAGAATTATTCCTGCTCATAGTTTTTGTCTTTCTTTTCATATCCCTTTAGAATTTGAATTGACCACAGTGTTCTTGCATTGTGTAGAAAAATTAACCTTTGTTAATTTCGTGGCCATAATCAGCATGAGTTGGATGAATCTGGGTATGTTCTTTGTTAACTATCTGGTATTAGTAATGAATGAATAATTGTTTGGTAGCTGAGGCTCTTTCTGGTTCTTGGGAAGATTCTGTTCATACAGCTTCTCTTCTTCGGCATTTAGAATTTTTCCTGCTTACCCTCATCTTTTCTTACGACCAAAAGGAGAGCAAAAGGTACCACCACGGTTATGCCTATGAGCTATTGTCATCGCATGTTGACCCTAAGCTTGCAAGACATAACAACATAACTTTTGGTGCTTCAAATACTTCTGAGTTGTGTGTCAGAAAAATAAATAAATATAGTATTTCTAATATCCTTTTGGATTATCATCTGAAATTTGATTAAGAAAAATTGAGACAGGAGGTTTCTGTTGCTTACTTCTCGTATATTTTAACCCGAGCCTGGAGACCTCTAGAGATTTCTGACTCACGAGATTCCTTTTCTGGGTATTTCGGGAAGGAGATCTTCACGCCCATGTATTTCTTCTTGGCTCGGAAGCCTCATTTTGGATAGCCAGTAATGCTGAAGAACGAACTAAGCAATAAGTTGCTGTATTCATTGAGTCATTCTGGGAATGCTGATTGGCCCACAGAAATTTGTCAGAATCGGGTGTGAAGAGGGTAGGGTGGGTTTGAGTTGCCAGTTGCATGTTTGGTTTTAAGATTGTTAAGTTGCTTGTCTGTATTAATCTCCTGTAAGTTCATTTCAAGCTTGCTATTTAATCAACTGTAATTTCCGCTTCCTGGTTTATCAAAATTCAAAGATTATGTAATTTGTGAAATTTTCCTCACCTTAGCTGGGACTTTGTGCTTGCTTTATTTATTGGTTTGTTCTCATTTTTAGGTTCTAGTATTCTTCAGATTTGTAATTTTATTTGATCAACAAGTCGGTAATGAAATTTGGCAATTCATAATTAGAATTGGCACCAAATATAGAACGTATACAGAGGTTTACCGGTTTAAGGGCATTTTATTTCTCAGGCAGAGGTACAGATATACAATATGATTAATTGAAAGAGTAGATTTTTAGTTATGCATGTACGATGATGATAATGCCACGTCTGGGCAATGTATGAGGCATCAGCTTTGTATTTGATAGCATCTTCTACTAATATTTTCTTATCAAATGGCATCCGAAAAAGCAAAATGATTCTTCCCATACGGTAATAGATACTATGATGATCTTGTAAAGGAAAGAAAAAGAGTTAAATGAAAGTAGTTAAATTTATTTATTTTTATTGTTGAGTTAACAAAATGGACAAATATTTTGAAAATTCTATTTTTGTTTGTTTGTTTGTTTGTTATTGACAAAATTATTTATAAGTGATTTTATTTTATTTTATTTTTTTTGTCGTTGACAAATTCAAGTTTCAAACGTAGTGTTAATTGTGTTTTGAAAACGTTGAAGACATTAAAGAGACAGAAA
Organism: Euryodendron excelsum; assembly: GCA_033060915.1. Taxonomy (NCBI): domain Eukaryota; kingdom Viridiplantae; phylum Streptophyta; class Magnoliopsida; order Ericales; family Pentaphylacaceae; genus Euryodendron; species Euryodendron excelsum. The sequence goes on along the minus strand of CM065377.1, from coordinate 67,267,073 downwards.
TAAAAGTTGACCAAAGAAAGTAGGTAGTTGTTTGAGCTTGACCAAGGAATGGTAACCAGGAAAATTGGAATAAGGGTTAGTTTGGTTTGCGTGGCACTCATTTTATTCTGAATTAGCTATTGAAAATTAGTCAATCTGTTATGAGTTAGTTCAAGATTTCTATAGTTCCAAACAAAATAGTTTATTCATCTCCCAATTTCAGATTAGTTAAATACATGTGTAGAAAGAAATGTTTAGATTTTGTAGGTTTTGTTTTATTTCTACAACCGAACACATGAAACTATCTAATTCATAAATGAGTCTGCTCTTCATGAAGACATGTAGATAAATGAGTCGATTAAAAACTGTCAAAATCACAACTTTTGTCTTTTGAGACAACCAAACAGGTAACTAAACAAATGTTTCAGTACCAAATCTCCTTAATTTTAGGAATAAGCAGCATAAAGATAACCATTGCTAGCTCACGCTTGGTAAGCTCGTTGCAAATTAGTGTTGTCACCCATTAGCTGTCACAAAGTTTGATCCCGGTCAGATTGAGTAAATCTTATTCAAGCCCAACTTAATCCCTTATATTCATCCTATGTTTGGATATAAAATTATTTGACGAGGAAAGAGAAAAATAGATAAGTGTTTATTCATTTTCCTCCTCCATTTTCATCCTAGCCACACAGAAGTAAGAAAATTTAGTTCTCACCTTCCATTTTCCTTTTCCATTTTCCTTAACAAATTCAAATTGGCCCCATAATCACAGCATCCATTAAACGAAAGAAAGAAAAAACATCTTCTACTTTTTATGATAAAAATAAATAAATTCGAAAAGGAAAAGAAAAAAATATAGGAAAAATTTTCATTGTGTTTGTTTAAAGAAAATCAAAATCAAAATAATTAATAGAACCCTTGAAATCATCAATCGAAATAACAGTACAATTGAATCTGAAACATATTGTTATTTGCTTTGCGAGACATTTTCATCATCATCAACATCAGACAACAGAATAAAGAATGAATTCGGTGGTGTCAACACCCACGACCGCCTTGGGACCGGTGTTGCCGCGGGACGCGCCGCCATGTGGGTTGTCGTGGTGGTGGTGGTCAGGGTGGTTTTGGTGGTTGTCGCTGTTCGCCGGAGGGTGGTAGTACATCCGGGCCGTCTGAGGGCAGTGGGAATGAAATCTTGCAGCAATCCGCACCCCTGCATCCAACAATTCTGCGTACTTCGACATCTCTTTCTCTCTCTATATATCTTTCTCCCTCTCTCTTCCTCTCTCTATAGATACAACTTTGATTCTAGGAGAGAGAGAGGAAAAGAAAAAGAGAAAGGGAAGGAAGGGAGACAAGACAACGGAAGAATATGTTAGAAGGCGTCCCAAATGTAAGAGCCCATGAAATGGAGAAGAGACCCGGCTTGCAGGGAAAGAGGAGGCCAATGCCTGCAATTTATATAGCCGTCCTCTCTCTTTCCTTTATTCTGTCCTTTCACATTTGTCTATTACACCACTTAAACCCCTTTCACATTTGTTTATTGCAATAAGTATTTGTAGAACTGCCCACTATTTAATATTATTTCCTCTTTCTTTCCTTCATTATTTTTGTATTTTGTATTTGCTTGGGAGCATATTGTGGGCCAGTTTTTTGAAATGCATTGCAAGTTTATTGTGTGTTGCAATTATTGATGGACAGAAGGATCATAGTATAGACTTGTGTATTAGCTAAAAAGTTAGTATGTTTGGTACTGTAATAGGTAAACTTGAAGTGGAAAGAGAAAACTAGAACCCCACTCACGCAATTCTCTTAAAGTCGAGTTTTAGCACTTCACTTGCAAATTAAGTGCAAATTGATACATAGAGTGCGAACTTTAGTGCATACATACTATCAATTTGATCATTTATTGAATCCTTGATTCGATTTTGACAACTGGAGAATTTGAATTGATAAAATTTATAACTACAATTGTATTGATATAATATATAATGATGTAAAATTTCAATTTATTTGGCACATCTAGAACAATGATATTTCACAAAGGCCTTAAACTTATACTAAATTTTCTCAACTATTTAAATATTTTGAATTGATAAATTCAATTTGACATTATTTTAAAGAGACTCAAATAAATGTTACTAAATTACATTCAATCTTGTATTTCCCGCTTTAAAGAATTTGAAAATTTTGTTGCTCTCACTACCTCTCCTACTCATACTTTGAAAATTTTCTTTGAAGCCAATTTTGCTTTTGCATACAAACATGCATCCATGCTAACAAATTTTTTCTTTTTTGATGTACATACCAAGTTAATGATAAATCTAACTACTTTTATCACATGGAGAATAGTTTAGCGTCAAACAATGATCAAAGCATCAGCGATGATTTTACGAGATGGATATCATTAATTTTTTCAACAACTTACCATGAAGTACTACAGTTTTTTCTTGTATCAAGTTTCATCAAAGAGAACAATAGGTAACTGTTTAACTTTGGGGCAAAACTATAAATAAGAATAATGTCATATGATATTCATAAATGCACCATAATATAAGGACGTCTTCGGAAGTAAAATTTTTCTTGAAAAACGTTTTACTTTTGTTAAAAAACCGCGTCCTGTTTGAACAATTTGTTGCGTAAAATATTGACCGCTTGTTGGTCACTGTTTGCGTGTAGAATGTAATATAAGCCGCATGCTGCCTTTTGATTAGTTGGCACTTTCTAACTTGCAAGTTAATGTTATATAATAAAAAAATTAATATAAATTTAATTATCAGAATAATACAATTAAATGAGCATCATTTTATCATGATGATTGTTATTAACAAAAAAAATAAAAATATCACTGTTATATTATTTTAGTAAGAATTTTTGTAAAAATTTAGTGAAAGAATAGCATTTTCTTTCCCACAAGTCACATAATCATTCTCGGCTCTTTCCAACATTCTTCTCTCATATTTCCATGACTTTTTTCAATATTTTTGTATTCTTTCTTGCAAAATTTGCCCAAACACATACAAAAGTGAAAATCAAAAAGAAAAAACAGGAAGAATAAATTATATATACTAGAAATTTGGCATCATGTTGCGTGGTATTCTAGCAATATTAAAAAGGCAGAAAAAAAAATAATGTTGCAGTTATACCCAACTTTTTCGGTACAGCGTACTACCTGTATGCTACTGAATCTTGTATATTTTTTAAAGTAAAATACTTATGTATTACTTAAATCATAACAAACTTGGCGCAACTATCCTACCGAAAGTTTTACTCCTAAGGCATGTAACTTCCTTCGGGATATAAGACCATGTAACATAAGTTACCCATATTGTTGGGTCTATACGCTATGTAACCAATTGTAAAATATTAATACAATACTTTAGTTTTATGTTTCAGAAATATAAAAGAAGAAAAAAGAGAGCTAAAACCATGCCACTTATATTGCCTTCAGTTATACAATGCACGGAATTTACACAGTTCGTTTGGATGATGATCTTGCACGAGTTTAAAAAAATAGTATTTATCACTAATCTTACTTCACATTGGTATATATATACACATACATAAAAGGAGCGTTTGTCATTTTTTTTTTTAAATTTTTATCTCTCTATTAGGTGGTGCTTTTGCGACAAAATCTATACTTTCGTATTTTGAAAATGCTATCTCATTCGGTAATAGAAATTGGGATATTCTATTAACTTATTGTGATCTAATTAAGTTTTATTTATAAAAAAATTCTACCAGAATAATGTAATGATTGCATTTGTGTAATTAAAAGCTACGTTAGTGGTTACTCATTTTTAAAGTGATAGATCTCTATTTAGTCATATCATTTTATATACAATTTACATATGTTTTTTTTTTTTTTACCTATTTGTAGAATAGTAGCCATTTATTATATAATTCATATTTTTGAAAAAAATTATATTTATTCTACCAATAAAATTTTCTCTTTTTATTAGTAAGATTCTTAAACAAGTCATTATGGTATATCTATTTTTTTTAATAAAGGTTATATACATATAATTATGAGAATAATTAATAATTCTACTAATTACGTTTAAGATAGTTGTTTATTTACATTATGTGTATATTGCTGAAAATGTGTAAAACTTCCATATAATACAATATAAAAAATATTTTATCTTGCGTTTCATTTCATCAAATATAATTTCCAAACTGCAAAAATAAAAAGCATAGACGATTTGTAGGCAACTTGGGATTTTTTGCGAGAGATGTTAAACTGTCATTAATGAATAGAAGAGGTTTGGAAGGATCTTTTATTAAAAATGCAATCCAAATAGTTCCAAATTGAATGGAATCCATTTGGAAGGATTGAAAGGATTGAGATTGGGTTTGCTTGGTATAGTTTTTTTAAAATTTTTTTGAATTATAGGCAAAAAAGTTAAAAAAAAATTTCAACAGTTATTTTTTTCTTTTCTTTTCTACTTACCTTAACTTATAAAAGAAAAAAGTAAAAAAAATTTAACTTTTTTTGCTTATAAATAATAAAAACTAAAAACAAACTGTACCAATGAACACGATCCAAATAGTTCTAAACTATGCAAATAAGCGAAGCCACTTTGTTTTTTGTTTTGTTCTCTTTGTTTCTTAGAGGACACATCCTAAAACCTTTATTTTGCAATTAAGACGATAGTGTGGCTGATTGTCATCTTATACCAGCTACTGATACAATAGGCCTATATACAAGGAGCTTGAAACTCAAGATCTTCACTTTTTAAGGCTTGTCTTTGATTAATTGCTTCAACCTTCGGGACTTCGGGTTGAGGCCACCATGAATATACAATCATATATAATTGGAGAAAGTATATTCAAATCCTTGATGATGATGCTTAAACCAATACAAAATATTACTGTACTCGTTGCTGCTATGTTTTGATTCAGATCTGTCAACAAAAAGAAAAATAAATTGAAAATGGAATACATAATTTATATATATTCGTTTTTAATAATACTATATAACTTAATGATGTGGTTGAATGTGAGCCATTTACTTTAAAATAGAACATTCATTATAATTACTTTTATTTCAAAAAATGCAATCGCTAAATGTTCTTTACATTTTTTTATGAGTTACTAAACAAAAATTTGACAAATAACTATTTATTTTATTTTCATTTGCTCAACCCAGCCAAATAAAAGAAAAATATGACTTCTTTCATTTTATGTTTTTTACCTATCATTTTTTCTTATTTTTTCCTTTTCGTCCCCAAATCCAAAAATCAAATGGAGCCTAAAGAATCTAAGAAAGTTAATTTTAATAAGTTTTCACAGTGTGGTCCCTATGTAGCAGGCTACCTACCGAAAGTGTGTGTTAGCACCTCCACTAGTTGATCTTATAATCAACAACATTAAATTCAAAAACTAAAATAAAAAATCTATGTAGAAAAAGGACGAAGGGGAAAAATAAGGTTAGAAAACGAAGTCAAGAAAGAAAGATGTAGTAGTGATGTCCGCACATTCAAACAAAATATTACTGACGAAGACAATGTTGCCACCAGACGGAGACTGAGTTGTATGAAGAGGACGTAAACAAAGCAACCCCACCAACCAACTTACCCTAAACAATTGATCTGTTTTAGACTTTTGGATCCAACAAATAGTCAAGAAGGTGGGTTTACACTCAGGAATTTTATTTTAACTAATACCCAATCTCTTATGAGGCTTACTGCTGAATAGATTTTGAACCCCTTTGGTATCCCTTTTTCGTTTACTTTTTTAAATTTATAAACAAAAAAGTTAGGTGTTTTTTTGGTTTTTTTACTTTCCTATTTTTTTTTTTCCCTTCTCATGGTTAGCTAAAGCAAAGTTTAAAAAGTAAAAAAATTAAAAAAACTTAACTTTTTATTTGTAAACTTAAAAAATAATTAATAAAAAAATTTGTTCTCGTTTGCAGGTCAGTGGAGGAGGAGCATGGTGTAAAGAGTGTCCCATTTTGTCCTGTATTTGATTCCTCAATGTGTGTTAATGGAGTGAAGGCCTCGTGCCGTTAGTCACGCTGAGGACAATTTTTTGCAGTGACAGGACTACTTGAATTATGAGGGCCCTGACCCCTTATTTTGACAAAATCTTTCAGAAGCCTTATTAATTTGAGTATTTATGAAAAGAGAGTGTGTATTGGCCTAATCAAAATTTAAAAAATTTATCTCAAAAATTTTTGACTTTTTAAAATTTAAAAATTTTTACCTTAACCCCAACAAAATTTAAAAAAATTACCTCAACCTTTAAAAAATTCAAGAATTTTAACATTTGCCCCAATAAAATTTAAAAAAATGTTACCTCAACCTTCAAAGTTCAAGAATTTTTTTTTTTTTTTTTTTTTTATCTTAGCCCCTCAACATAATTCAAAAAATTATATCTTGGTCTTTCATACCCCTCAATAAAATTCTTAATTCCATCCATGACCGTTGTCTCAATTATTCGATGTCGTATCCAAAGTTGGTGGACTGAGTGTGTTTGCTAGCCTTTGGGGTTTGAGTACGAAGGGTTCCTGGCCTGGTTTAATTCTCGGACATCTTTAAAAAAATAATAATAATAATAAAAAGAAGGCATGGAGGCCCTATTCACCACTTCATCCCAGAGAGCATATGCCGGTATCAAATTTGGTAATATTCTTTTTGCGTGGGGCAATATGATGAACCAAAGGATCGGACTTGAGACAACGATTAAATTAAATGCTCATTCCATGAAGTTGTTCAATGAAAGCTTACCAAACCTTGAGTTACTCATTTTACAAAAGTGTAACTTAAATACGTAGTGGAAAATGGAAGTGGAGAGGGAAAAAAAAAAGGGGTGAGACTTGATTGGTGGTTTTGTAATTTTATTTAATGAATTACAAATTAATCCCTTTTCGTAATTGTATTTATTGAATTACAAATTAATCTTCAAGTGATTTGGGTAAAAAAAATAAAAACTCATCATGCAAATGAATTAATCTATTTTTTTAATTTATTTGAAAATAAAAAATGTGAGAGGGCTTAAAAAACAAGCATCACTAGTTGGGGGTGCTATCTTATTATAATAGTGTACTTATATCTGTATACCTATATATGTTATATATAATATTATAGCATATGAAAAACTCTAGCATCAGCTGTGAGTGTACGATGATAATCGGTTGATGTTAGCCATATCAGCTTGAGCCCATCACCTAATTGTGGACCCTTATTGATGTAGCTAGTATCAGGCGACTGTCGCACAGTCGCTGTTGACGCTAGCTGCTCTCTATGACACATTGTTTAATTTTGAGCCTCAAAGTTTTAACCATTTTCGCTATGTTTTCCAATTTAGAAAGTATAAAATATTTGTTACAACAAAATTTGCTCCTTAATCACTAGGGAAATAAAAATTAAGTAACGTTAACTCATTTAGCATAATTTAAAGTAGTTTCGAAGACTTTTAGCACCATCTTGCCACCAGCCATAGCCAACGGGACACTACCGCCACCAACTACCTTAAACCTATCATAATTCCTATAAGATCAATAATCATCATTACTTTAGAAGCCGCTAAACCAATATCACCAAACCTCAAACTCCTTCAAACACGACCACAGTTACTTAGAAAATAATGGAAAAGGTAGAGGATGGTGGCATATGTCTGATTTAAACAGGAAAAAAAAAAAGACTTAAATTTACAATTTAACTCCCACGTGTGCAATACTTAGACATTTTTTTTTTTGGTCAATTTCTCTTAGGTACGTTTTCAATTGTATTATTTATAGATAATTCGTTAAATTAAAGGAGCTAATTAAAGAAATTGAAAGTAAAGGAACAAATCGAGATATAGACAAATTACAGAGATTGATTATTTAATTAATACTTAAAACATTTACTGTTGTACCCTTCACGTGTGTGTCACGAGATTATTTTCTGTAAGTTTCTATGATGTCCATTTTCAATTAGGCTATTTGTGCATATTTTACTAGATTAAAGGATCTAATGGATGAAATTGAAAGTATAAGCACCAAATTAAGACAAGGAGTAAATTTTAGAGGCCAATGGCGTATTTAACCTTTTCTTTTTTTATCTCATTGAAAGTAAGTTAGTTTTCAAACTTTTGTATCATGGGAGTTTTGGATTTTCTTTTCATTACTCTCCCAAATTACACCTTCTTTTCCCACTATATTCTATATTTCGATTTTAGATTTGTAGAGAGAAAGAAAATGAAAAGGAAAAATAAAATTTTTAAGAAAATGAAAAGAAAATAAATAATTTTTTGTTTGGTTAATCATAAAAAATGAATATTTATAAGAAATTTCATTTGTATTTCATTTTCCTTTCCCTTAAGCCTTAACAAATCTAATGTTTAAATATATCCTCCAATTATAGCAGTAACTGGCCTTGGTTAAACCTCAAGGGGCACCCTTAAGGTCTTTGGTCCGGTAATTACTCGATTTGTGTTTTACGAGTGGGTTATACAGACTCCAAAATTAGTCAAAGTGTGCATAAACTGGGCAGGAACTATTTTCCAATCTCCCTCAAGTTTTAAAATTTTTTTTATTTATTACATTCTCAGTCAAGTTGCCAAAACTGTTTGAAGTGCGCATTGTAAAGTAAATACTTGATTGGTCCACTTTAAACCCCTCGCACAAGTAGTAACATGAATGGAAATATTTGTAAACAATAAATTTGTCAAGAAACTTGCAAATATAATATTGGTTAATTATAACAACACTTTTAAAATATTACTCAGTATTATTAAGTCCCCTTAAATTTTAAAATGTAACACATTGACTCTTTGAATTATCATTTTGCATCAACTAATACTTTTATTAGCAATATATTAACCAATTTGTTAGGAAAGTAGATGAAAAATCATCATGTAACTTGCATATGTTCACAAAAGTATGATTTTAAAACTAAAATTAATATTATTTTTTTGTAATAATTGTCTGATGACTAGAAATTTCACTGAATTGCTCTTATATTTATACATTATTTCAAAAGATATTTCATTTATTAGGCAATTATCATAATAAGAGAATATCAATTTAGGTATAAAACTATATTTTTTTTAATATGTGCAAGTCACTTAATAATTTTTTATCTATTCTCCTAATGGATTGCTAATAAAATGTCTTAATACAAATTGGTAGTTTATGTGGTCAATATGTTACGTTTTAGAGTTTGAGGAAATTTAGTGATACTAAGTCATAGTTCAGAGAGTGTTATTATAATTCACCATATAATATTTACTCAAACAAACATGAAAGTACTTTTAAGAGAATCAAATTTTATTCTAATCCTTTTTTTTAATTTCTTTGCGAATTGACATGAAAAAATAATTGGCTTGCGATTTAGAACAACATAGCAAAAAAAGAAACAGGATAAAAAATGTAGAAAGCTTTCTAGAAACATTACGAACTTGGCAAACAATCAAGGTACAAGAGTAACTTCCTTTTTTCTTTGGCAATTTTCTAAAATTAAAATACAAAAAACCATCAAATTGAAACCGGTGTATAACAGGTATGCTTCATGTTGGTGCTGGGTAGTGCCACCCGCAAAGAGTTGGTAGACTAGCTAAAAATTCGGAATTTTTCTTTCAATGCTAGAATTCGAGTTTTCATAGCCGCTCGATAGAGTTAAACATACTCTTTAATGTCCAGAGTACGTGCTAAGATCTAAGTTTCGACTATGATATAGTGGGGTCTCTCATAAATGGCTGTGTGGTGTTGTCGATTAATGCTTTCAGACAAATATATAAAATAATATATCTGCATATTCATTTTAAGTATAAAAAAAGAAAAAGAAAAAAAAAAAAAAGGTAGTGACTACTGTTAGACTTTGCTTTGGAATTGTTGATCTAGCCAATTTCTTTTCTTTTTTTTTTTTCACCACAAAAGGGTAAATAAAATAAAAAAAAACTCTCCCTTACAGCAGAAGACATCAAATCTGCGAATTTTCTCAAATTATTGTGATTAGACAAATAAAAATATCACACAATACCCATCATTACTCTTAAGTATCTTGTTTGTTATTGTAAACAAGATCCTTTAATAATAAAAACAGGGTCATATTCAAACACGTGTATAGAACTTGCTAAATGTTGGTGATTGCTAATTCCAATAGCTTTGTTTGTGATTACTGACCTAACACATTATTTTTTTAATCCCAAAAGGCCTTAAGACCATTCAAACACGTGTAAGACCGTTCAAACACGTTTATTAATCCCAAAAGGGCTCTAATATATAATAAAACTATGTCACATTCTAACACGTGTATGGAATTTGCAAAATGTTGGTGCTTGTTGCTTGCTTGTGATTACTGACCTATAGCACATTATTTTTTTAATCCCAAAAGGGCTTAAGACCATGCTTGTTTGGTCGGATAAGACCGTGAAATTGGGTTGCTAATTTCGTATTTAGGCTTATCTTGCATTTAGTTACAAAAAAGAGTATTGGGATAAACATTTTATGGGGAAATAAGCAATATGGCAATGTGAAATTGGGGTCCAAATTACTCTCGTGGAAATTCGTAACCCGAAATTGACTGTCCCTAAATTCCTTAATCCCTTGTACCATTTTGCAAACCAAACGGCCTAAATTTTTAAATTTTTGCAACTGACTCAATTGTAAGATGTCCGATATAATACCATTCATTCGGCTTGAATACCTTGTTTGTTGTTATAAAATAGATCCTTTAATAGCATTTGTACCAAAACTGAGTCAAATTTCAACAAGTGGGTGGTGTATGCTTAATGTGGGTAATTGGTAACGACAATAGTTAGTTAATATTTTGCTTTGTGTGATAATGTTGACATAGCCAACTATTTTTCTGCTCACGAAAAGGGCTCAATCGTATGCCTGATGAAGAAACCACAACTTACATGATAAGGGTTGAACTCCCCTAACCCATCTCCAGGGTTTAACTCCCCTAGCCCGTCTCCATTTATAGTAGAACGTTCTCATCTGTCTCCACCACTTGACCCCGTGTAAACTAATTGGGTTTTGGTTAAGTGGGTTAGGCAAGTAAAATCCGCATAAACCCTCAAAATATAAAAGTAATGTTCCCTAAAATAAATAAAAAAATATTACAAATTATACAAACATAAAAACAATATAAAATTAAGAAATAAAGAAACCAAAACATGAAATAAATATAATATCAAATCTTTAACCTTTACTTACAAAATTAAGTGTATTCCGTATGAATTTTCACTAAAATATAATAGGGGAGCTTTAAGGTTTTTTAAAATATAATTGAAATAGAGTAACATAAACCCTACTCTGCTCAAAACTTACTGCGGATTATATTTTTCCTCTTAAAACCCATGCTTAACCTATTTATTTTTCACACCAAACCTATTCTATTGGGGGAGGGGCAAGATCCATCTATAAGAGTCTAGAAAAACTTTAATACAAGACTCTGCATTGGTTTCTAGTTTTTTTGCTTGAAACTAGATCCTTTAATTGCATTTGTACCCAATTGTCGTTTCCACAAAACCATTCAAAGTAAAGAGAATGTTTACTCAATCAAACTGAAATGTTCAACAATGTACTTTTTTAGGGTAACATATTGCTCATTTAAAATTCAAAGCAATGGAGACAATAATTGAGCCCGATGCAACAAAGAAATTAAGAATTGTTCTTATAAAAGATTATTATTATTATTAATAATTTGTACTTCTTGTTTCCTTGATCTTGCAAGATACCAATTAGTTTCACATCATTAATGTTTACTTATGCAATTGTCTGATATTTGAGGACATTTTTCCCCACAAATGATTGTCGCTATGCAAATTAAAAAGAGTACACTAGAAAATTCCTAACTCGAGGCTAATATATATAATCTTCTGGTAGGTAAGGCTTATATATCGTGACAAAACTAAGAATCCTTAATGATCATGTTGCGCAGTAAGACAAACATTGTTGCTACCTATAAAAACCCCAAACATGTGAGTGTTTGAAATGCTTGTTTATCAATCAAATGGTGTCGGTCAGTGGAGGTTTATATAACCATTTAGTAGCATAATTAATTTGGACCAAAAAAAAGATCCGACAATTGACTGCCGAACTACAAATAATTTTTTTTGAATCTCCCAACTAAAAATTTGAAATTTCATGTCCTTTTCTTTTTGCTATTTTTTTAATGGGAAAAAGAAAAAACAATGTTTGATCCAGCTCTTGTTTTTCACAAAAACAAAAACATTTGGGTCGCTGGACCATCAGTTCAAGTAGTCTACTATTGCTAAGAGCCTAATGACCAATCCACCAGCCCAATGTTCCCAACCACTATCACCTCAACCTTTATTTATTTATTTATTTATTTATTCTCTACTTTAGAAATTGGAACGATTGTAAAGTCGTTAGTTGGATGAAGCTTTTCACTAATTTTAGTTTTGGATTTTAATTTTTTGTGAATATTTTTTCAACTAAAACTACATTTTTTTAAAATTTTTTATGGACTTTTTAATTTAATCTTCGTCTATTTGTTTAACGAAAATAAAAACCAAAACAAGCCACAAAAATAAATATAAAAAGGTTATCCAAACGAGGCTCATCGGTCCATTGAGTCTGACGTCATTCACTAGTAAAAAATAATGGGCCAATGTGGCCCTTATGGGCATCTTGGATCCACCGTTACGGGTCCACGTAATTTCTTCGGTTTGGGTTCAAGCATTGTCTGGCTCGGTCTACTATGATCATTGTAACTTGTAACTCCAAACACTGACACCCGTTAGATTACGGTTTGGTTCATATTTACTATTTTCGTGTTTTGAAATTCGTAAAAATTGAGTTTGGTAAACTGGTTTTGCTAGACAGTATCTGGTAAATTAGTTTCGGAACTTATTTTTAAAAAATATTAAAAATAAAAAATAATCAAGTTTTAAGAGAAAAAAAAAAGTATTTTTTAAGTTTTCAAAATTGTTTTCATGCAAAATTAAAAACGGTAGGAAAACGGTTGTGTTTTTACGGTCCTAATTTTTATTTTTTGTAAGTTAAATACTTAGAAGATATATTATTCTTGCAAGTTATAAGGCAATTTAACTAGTCATGAGACAGTTGGATGCACATGGATAGAATGGTAAACTATTCTCACGTTGCTTTATTTAATATATAGTTATAAGTTAATTACTTATAAGATAAGTGATTTGAACCTTGTAAAGGATGCTTTGCAAATTTCCAATTCACAGCTGCAGAGCTAGGAATTTTGTTAAGGGGCCAAAGTGGAGTAATTCTTACTACATAAATGCCATATTTTATACAAAAACATAATAATTTACTGTTAAAAAGATTTAATACTAGTTATAGTTTACATTAATCATATATGTAGTGGCGCTAAAGTATAATGATATAAAACACTTGCTTATCAATAAAGAAATGGGATATTGGAAAGAGAGAGGAAGGAGGTATTAATGCATTAATCAAATTTCACTACTACTTATATCCAAAGAAAAAGATCTGAGCTGGAGTAATGTCCAAATTATAAAGATTTAGATAACTAGCTAAAAATATTGAAATGATTAAAATTAAGATCAAATTTTGCTAAAGGCATTGCAAAATTATGCAGATTTTGGGTGGGTTTTTTTTTTTTTTTTTTTTTTTTGGGGGGGGGGGGTTGTTGTTGGAGGGTCAAAATATTATACTAAAAAGGTATAAAAACCTATGTAGAATTTTCAGAGGTTTCCGAGAGGGCGTGGTGAGAAAATAGGTTTGATAATTGAAAAATGCTACCATTAGTTGTAGCTGATGGTAGCTGTCCTCTTGATATTTACTTTTGGTCTTATATTTTTTTCTCTCCTTTTTTGCCCTTTTTTTTTTATTTGTTTGGGCTTTGGGTCCGGGTTTAGAAGTGGGCTTTTCTAGTGCAGCTTAGGTGGAGGGTGAACATTACCCCCTTCCAGCGGCACGGGTTAGTGAACAATTTTAAAATAGACTCCATCGTGTTATAGAGAAATTGGATTAATTTTGTTTATTTTGTAAAATTATAAATAAAATTATTTTAATGGAAACTAGAGGAACCAAATTATAATATAGGACAAACTATAAGTACTACCAGTGCAATTAGCTATTTTTTCTATTTGGGATATTCTAACGCTCTGTTTAGAACTCGGATTTTCGGTGAAAAAAGAAAAAGTGAAGAAAAATAGAACAAAATGAAAAAATAATTTTGTTATATTTTCTATCACGTTTTTCTTTCCTTTTATTTTTCTAACTGAAAATCTGAGTTTCAAACTAAGCATAAATCCTAATTCGTTTTAAATCCTCCTTGGGTTATATTTGTTTTTCCATAACCTTCCCTAAACCTGGGACTTGGTTTACCCAACGAATTAGCTTCCCTACTAAAGGCAATCTATCAGTATGATAAACCAAAATTTCTATTTCGCATCAAGAGTACCAACATACTTAATGCGGAATTACTCCAGTATACTTTTTGATGTATCCAAAGCAAATCTCTCCTGCTTGGTCCTGTTTGTGTTTTCTTTTTTCCTTTTTTTTTTTTTGTTCATTTTGCAAATGTAAGCACATAACTGTTTTATTAATAAATTAGAGTTTTCCCCTTTCAAAATGATGTATGCACATAATGTATATCATGTGCAAATAAGAATTTTCAAAGAAGCTGGCGTGCTTAACTTGTTACCTTCTGGTCAATGTGTTTATTGTCATTGATAAATATCAAATGAATGGATAAAAGGGGTGATTTCTAGTCACAAATCTTGGCCTAATGCATGGTATTACTGTTACCCATCAAGATCTTAGTCTTATTTTCTCGTGAAAAATGTGTACAAAAATATGAAAGACAAGATTGTCCCAGCCATTTTAGTAGTCCTCAGAAATGAGAGGGCAAATATTGCTGCCTGCCAAAATGGTTAAAAGTTCACAATCATTTTCTAAAACAAAAGAATTTTCCTACAGTATGGGTTGTAGAATTTCTATTGCCCTATGCAGAAGCTAGTATATTAAGTGGTCACATGTTAAAAATTATTAACACACCTATAATGTTAGTTTTTCAACTATTCTCCATCCGTAAACGTTGATTTGAAAAGGTATGTTTTTATTGGTAAAAATCCCCACATAGCAGGGTTGTAGGAGGCCTTTTGGACATCTTTATCCTCATTTTCAGGACAGTTTTGGAGCATTAACAATTGCCCCAAAGTGAGTAATTCTCAAAGAGAGATTTCCCATTATAACCTCATATGAGAGGATACTTTGTTAATTTAAAGTTCTGATGTTTAATTGTTGTCCTATGGTTCTTGAAAAACATTAGCACAAGTTTGTTAATGGGGATAATATATAGAAATCATAGCATTTTGGCAGGTCAGCAAAAGTACAATAACAAAGTCATTAGTTGGGATTGCACTGGAGAATTCATAGTCAAAACTCACAAAATTCTCCAGCAGTGGGCAACATTTGAAGTAGACAACCAAAGCCTAAAACTAGAAGCTTCTAATGGAGCAATCAACCGTCCAAGACTGTGACTGGAACTAACAGAAGCAATCATGATAATGGACTCAAAGATCGCCATTGAAGAGCATCATTTCATGTAAGAAAACCCTACCATTTGACCCTTGTCCTTCCACCTAACAGTGTAGGACAAAAGTGATTAGAAGTGGAGGGAGGGGTCAAGTCCAAGACTCCCAAGTTATAGATCATAGTCACCGAAATTCTCTTTGAAAGGAGAAACCTGCTTTTTCAAAAATTTGCTTTCAGAATAAATAAAAAAAATTTCATAAAATTTTAAGAGAAACATATAGGAAACGATTTTGAAGCGTTTTTGAAACTCTAATATAATTTAAAAAAACTTATTAGAAACACTTAATAAATAGTATGTAAACTCTTTAAAAACTCATTTCTCATAATCTATAATAATTTTTATACTGTTTGACAATAATCTATAAAAATTTTTTATTACAAAGTCTATAGATATTGTGTAATATTAATATTTTACTATCATAAAAGTATTTAAATACTGTATATTATTTTTGTAGAATTTTTAATATATATATTTTTATAAATATCATATTTAATTTTATATTACTTATCATTTCTCATTTTTCATAATTTTTTCAAATCACGTTTGAATTTCTCGTATCGTTTTTTCGCTTCCACTTCTCTTTTTTGGCAGCTGTGGTAGGAGAATTGAACTTTTAGGTGTTGAGATAGTCCACCCCGAACCTGTTCGAGTTTGAAATTAAGGAAGGCAATTGTGACAGGTTCATCACTTTCGGGCGGCAGAGCGAACCGGTCGGTCGGACCCATGTAATGATACCAGAAGAAAATGGTGATCATGGTACTTAAATCAGTTGGATGAGAAATGAAAACGACGATTTTGAAAACTATGTCCGGTCACTTCATCGGCCGCTTTACTAATGATTACCTCTATAAGAAGTGGGGGCTCCAACATAATTGCTACAATGTTGGTCTTGCAAAGTTGGTTGTGATGAAGAGTTATCAATCCTTTAGCTACGTTAAAGATATTGGTTAACATAGAGTTTAGTGATATTTAGGGTTACTTGAACACTCTATTATGTAATTATATATTTATGTAATTAGGGTTCGTTGGATCAAACACTTCCATGTTTGGTTTTAAATTGCAGACTGAAAATTCAGCTTAGGGCTTTCAGTTCCACTGGCTGTGTGAATGCATCGAATTCCGACAATAATGTATGGTGATTTCTTAGCTTCAACGCCACAGGTGCCATAACACAGCCGAAGTTTTGAAGTTTGAAGTACCAAAATCTCCCACTCCACCCTAAGAGTCTAAGGCCACCACATAATCATGTAAAATGGAGGATGGGATTAGATAAGTTATTTCTTTATTTCTTTCGTTTTTTCCTTTCTCTTTCTCTTTTTTTCTTTTTTGGGGAAAAGTTATATGGATTGAACTTTCTTCTCATTATTTAGTGACTTTTATGTATCCTCTCTTATTTTTTATTGTCCTTAATTAACCTAAAGATCAATACTCATTTTAGAAATCTAGTTTTATCCTTCCAAAAAAAAAAAAAAAAAAAGCTTTATCGAGCTCTTCATGTATAGAAGCAAAATACCCATAATAAACACCAATTTACTCACCAAATACGACTGAAAGATTTGTAGTAAATTAAATTGTTTGATCACGCCTCTTGTGCGTATTTAGTGGGATTCAATCCATGTGCAAACTTTCATCAAAGCACCCACAATCCATACACACATCAGAGAAAAAAGCAATACGCAGATGGTTCCTACCCCGTCTATCTACATGCTTTCTTAGGCAAATAATCCCTTTGAACATACAAAGCCAACTATAGAATTTCAATTGGTTCACTATTTATAAGCAAAATCTAAAAATTTCACTCCTCTCACAATTAGGATTTCTGTCCCTATTTACAAAAAAACTCCAAAAAAATTTAAATTTTTTATACAATTAGAAAACCCATATTATTGGATTTTCAGTGGACTACGTACACCACACCTAACACACCTAACCCAATCATATGTATAACCTAATTAAATGTCTCCACAGAATTATGGCACACACCCAATAGTATAGGCATATCTATGATTTTATTTCATTGACGGAAAAAGCCCTTCACATAACTGCATATTACACTGGAGGCAACGTTGTGGAGTCGGTTGCCGCCTCCAATCCATTACTTGAACGAAATCATAGCCTTGCGAAAATTGTACCGTGCATGTGACCATTATCTTTCCGACCCCAATAGTTCAAGACAAATTGATTAGAAATGGAGGAGGTCTACTCCAAGTTCTTGTTCGGAGAGCCCACCTGAACCCAATTTGAGTTTGAAACTAAGGAAAGCGATTGTGACAATTCCATCTCTTTCGCAGAGCCAACCAGCTTGGTCGGACCCATGTAATGATAGGGGAGGAAAATGGTGATCATGGCCTTAAAATCACTTTGATAAGACACCAAAAATGATAACTTTAATGACTGCATCGATCCATCAGTTATTTTAGGACTGATGTCATCTATGAGTTATGAGGCGAACCCCAAGATTTGTGTTGAGTCGTGGCTAACGTAAAATTTGTTAAATTTTACAAGGAATAAAGTAAAATTTTTTAAATTTTGAAGGGAAGGGGTTTAATACCTATATTATACGGAAAAATACCCGAAAACCTATAGGAGTTACAGAAAATTTTTAAACTTTTAAGGAGGGTCATGCCCCCGCCTGCCCACACCTCATTTGCCTTGGAGCTAGGAGTTACGAATCCTTAGTTCTTAAGGCTCTGATGAAAGGTAAAATAGGGCCAAGTGTGATTTCGGGTTTCTATATTTCTGTTTATTTAATAGTTTAATTATGTATCTTAGGGATGCTTAGATCTAAACTTGATTTTGGATCAAAGTGTAGACTGGTAAAGAGCTTGACGGCCATTTCCAGTAGCCGACTAAACAATCAGATGTGAGCAAATTTTCTCCCTCTGAGGCTCAGTGCTGGACAATATTAGAACTATAGTTGCTTATAGAATGATTACAACTGTAATTATTTTGAGCTCCAACTTCACAAGTGCCATTACTCTCCCCATAAATTTTGAAATTTGAACTACGTACCAACATCTCTAACTTTAGCCCCTTTAATGGTTTGGGTCCTATCAAACAACAAAACCACCATTTCATCATGTAAACTGGAACAAAGGTTAGACAAACTTTTTTATTCCTTTGTTTGATTTTTCCTTGGAAGTTTAATTGACATCCAAGTTGTACGAAGAATAAGAAGTGGAACTTTCTTCTCCTTTAAATTAATTAATAGCTTATTGCAATGTTTTGAAAATCGGATCGTTGAGCGAACCGAAAAAGAGGTCAGGTCACTGGTTACTAATTCAACCGTCAGGTTAACCGTTATTGATTCGTGACGTCATAATTATGTCATTAATTTATTTATTAATAGTAATAAAATATATTTTATTTTTTTACACTAGTTTTAATACTTAAAATTTAGAATTTTATCTTAAAAGTTGAACCGACTGGTTCAATTACCAATTTTAATGACCGGGTCACGGTTCAACCGCGAGTTTGACCGAGTTTGACCGAATTTTAATCAAAACGGGTTTAAAGGATTAACCGGACCGTTACTTAGTCCGTTTCCGATTTTTCGGTTCAACCGGCCGGTCCGGTCCGATTTTTAAAACAATGGCTTCTTGTAACCTTTCTTTTTTAAATTGTTCTAAATTGACTTAAAGATCACTCTCTAGATGTCTAGTTTTTGCCTTTAAACATACTAGGAATAATAAACGACTAATTACTCACCAAATTAGGGTTAATTACAACAATACCTCCTCACTATAAGAAAATTGGCTTTTCTACTCAATTTCCCTTGCCCATATATTTACACCATAATAAAGAGCATTTCAGTCATTAGACAATTATCATTTAGGTATAAAGTTATATATTTTTTGAATATGTGCAAGTTATACAATAATTTTTAATCTATTTTCCTAAGAGATTGCTATTAGGTGTTGATTGATAGGTAGTTTAAGAGAGTTAATATGAAACATTTTAGATTTTAGTGGGGTATAGTAATACTGAGTCATAGTTTAAGAATGTTGTTGTAATTAACACTAACAAATTATGGTTAAGACATGCACTCATGTAATTAAATGCTTTGTGGCCGCTTGTGTTTGTTGTTGTGGTTTTCTGAATACAATTTTATATAGTGCATCCACGATTAATTTGAACAAAATCATCATATTTTTTGGGTTTGGGTTATCCTCCTATCCTCGACATACGTCCGAAACTATTCACAACTGGCATGAACATAATTTACTCGCAAACAATCTATCAAAAAAAATATTAATAAATTTACTCGCAAACAACATTTGCAACATAATCATCTTAATGTTTTATTTTTTTTATCAATTTTATTATTTGCCGGTTTTATTTCAGCAGTGTGTCACTGTTAAAAATGTTATCAATTGCACAATGCATGCTGAAAAGGAAATTAAGAAGAAAATCAAGAAGACCACCACTTTGTCACATTAGCATCATGAGAAAAATTTACAAACCAAAAAAACAAACAAATAAGCTAACAGTGACAAATGTTTATATACATATATGTATATGCATGTGTATATATATATACGAACGGCATTGATCTTTTGCTTTTTGCCCTTTGCAATGTAGCGATAGTAGTGCATAAAATGCGAACTATTAGTAGTAGTAGGTGGTCACTATTTAATGGACTTCTATGACTTGGAGGATAATTCTAAATCGTAGTGCTAGATTTATGCATGTGTATGCGCACAACAGGAAGACATTTTTGTTAGGCTACTAATACTTGCTCTGGTATTTGGTCCAAGCTTGGCTGAGAATGCGTTACAGGCGAAGAACAAAAAAAGAAAAAAAATACACTGATGGCCCGGCATGCTGTGTAATGGTTCTACCAATTTTTTTTTTTTTTTTTTTTTCCAGTCTAGGGACACTTTCTTGTTGTATTATGAGTTAATAAAACATATTTACATGTGTGTTAAAAATCATTGTCACTAAGAATGTTACTTCAATTGTAACTTAATTTGGAGAAAAACGTCTCAACTAAGAATGTGATTTTAGGTAACTAGGTTAAAATTTGACATGATTTTTATTGGCTGACGATACCATGTCAGACAATATTATATAACCGTTACACTGAAAACCTTCTCCAGTTTCATAGGGATGAAAGGTTAATCTACATTAATGTTTTGAATTTTGTTTGTATTCGGAGACAGTAAAATGTTTCAAAATTTCATTCCCATTCTATTTTAGTATATTACAGTCCTCTTCCACAATATAATGTAATATATCGTAATATATACACATATATACTGAATACATGGATGACAGTAAGCTGGAATAAATATTTAGTGATGTGGCCACTTAGATTTAAGAGGGGCGGAGCCACGTTTGTAACTGGGTTGTCATGGCACATCTAACTTTTGTATAATATCCTTATATATAGTATAAATTTCTAATGTCTAGATAAAATTTTAGTGTATTAGCACCTTTCAAATTTTGTACAACTCTCCTATACATAGTATGTATTTATAATTTTTTTTTTAAAAAAAATTTGGCACCCTCTGAAATAAATTCAGAGCTCCGCCACTGGATTTAAGCTTTATCGTAACAGATGCATCAACCTAAAATCACGGTACTCTACACCTTTCTTTTGGAATTTTTTATTGACGAAATAGAGATAGAGGGCAATGTGAGAGAAAGAGAGCCGAGCAGTGGTGGTGTTGTATTCATCCGCAAGGACAAATACAAGATGGATTTAGGTTTTGCCCTTTGCCGCTTGTAAGGATACGAACGGAACAATGCATTAATTGTTTGGACTTTGGAGGCAGAGACCGGTGATGTCTGGCTGAAAAGGAATAAGCATAACACGGCATTTTGGGAGGGCCAATGGGGAAGGTTGATGAGAGAAATGGCAAGCAACACATCCACTAGCTAGCATAGTGTTGCATGTGGAGGCTAAAAGATTGCACTGTTCTTTGCTTTCTGCTAGGAATCGAATAGACAGCCCACATATGGTCCATGGAGAGATGCTTTACACGGAGTTGAACAGTGGGACTGTGCCGAATAACCCAAGGAAGACTTGTCGTTGTGGGAGGAGATAATAATGACGTTTGAGAATAAGACTCTGTTTGGATCGAGGGTTTTGCGGGAGAAGTGAATGAATTGGAAAGTTGAAATTAATTATATCTTGTTTAGATAATTTTTAATGAGGAAAAGAAAAGTGGATTGACGGTTGAAACCGTGAGAGGCTCCAATTTTTAAGTATTTTTTTTTCTCTATTTTTCTCCAAAATTAAAAGAAAATGAACAGAAACTGAAGTGATTGTTGCTATTTTATTTTAAACACTCATAATACCTATCAATTTATGATTTAAAAAAATTAAAATTTTTGTACACACAATATATATAGTAGTAAAACTGTATCGTACACTTCTCCGTTTATTAATTATTATCAACTAAACAAGAGGAATGGACTATCACTTGCTCTTTTCTGTTAGTTATCTAAACAAGATGAGGGTATTTATTTTTTATTTTTTATTTTTCCTTCTTCCTTTCCTTTCTCTGGAAACAAGATGAGGGTACAAGATAGGAACATCTATTTGCTTATAATATCATCCAGAATAATTAATTTAATGAATTACATCTAATTTCATATTGTTCACATCTTGTGCTAGTCCTAAACAACTTTATCAAGCCAGCCATGGTAAAAATCTTTACATTATGTTTGGATTTTGGATTTTTAAAAGAAATAAAAGAAAAAGAAAATATAATAAAGTAAAAGATTTTAATTTTTTTTCTTGGGTTAAAATTAAACATGTCTAAGTATGTAATTTCATTTTCATTTCATTTTTTTCTTAGACAAATCTAAAATGCAAAGTTGCAAACATAGCATAATAATAAATTCCCTATGTATTCCTCTCTTTTCCCTACTACCTTGCAGGCACTATTGCCATTTGCCGCTATACCACATATTCACTATTGCCATTTGCCAGTATGCTATTTGCCAAATATTCTACTCTCTCCCTCTCTCTCTTTTCCAAGGGGACCATCATAATTCTTTTCTGGACCAGCATTGACCATTATGCTACATCTAGAATCAAGACTTCAGTTCACTAGCAATGGTACAAATTCTACAGGAGATAAGAAAGTTAGAATTATAAAATAAAAAAAAAATGCTTGGAACCCCTTTGTTTTTCAAGTTTCCACCGAATATCCATTATGATAAAACAACCAAATGCACAACATGAGTCAACAGTGGAATATAATAAGTTTCTTGTATGTATGAACAAGAAGATTTCTGGCATCAAGACCCCCATGGACCACGAGGAGTTAGAGCTGGTCATCTTGGAACCATTAGGTTGGTTGGTTTTGAAAGCAACTTGAAATAAGAATTTGCACACAAAGGCATACTTTAGAAGAATTTTTACTAATTTATTTGGGTCACATGCATCTTCTGGAACTACCCTTAATTTATTAATCAATCGATCTTTTTTTAAAATTATTTACTTAATTTGGTTGAGGAGGAGCATTATTACAAGTAATTATGCCATCACTTTCTAAAATTTCAAGCCTTTTATAGACATGTTCACATCTCATTTTGGTCATGGTTTTAGACCAAGTGGGTGTTTCAATGAAACGAGCATGGTTGCTTTAACCTTATCAAGCCCTTGTTCGACCCTAAAAGGAAAAAGAAAAAAAAAAACCTTTTGTTTATTTTAGCGGTTAACTTTCAGGTGTGGAAACAGTTTGTACTATGAATGTAAATCGAATCTATTTGCAAAGATTTGGCGTTGCTAATTAATTAGTTATTACTTTGAACATGATTAACATGATTTCTGGTCTACATTACTTTGCCGATGAATTAAAATCATCACACATTCAAAGCATAGTTTGCCAAATTATGAGTTGATCCAATGAATCAAGCTAGCAGAAGTTTAAAATCAGTGTTAGTATGATTCCTTTCCGAAGTGAAGAGATGAGAATGCAAATCACTGACAAGGAATTAAGGAAGTATATAATAATGCTGCTTTTTGAAAACGTGAGACTCATATTCTCTACAATTAAAGAAACTTACACTTTCTAAAATATTAATGTTATACTCATAATGATGTGACTAAGTTGTGAATAAAGAATCCACTAATATACTTGTTAATTACAAAATTGCAATTGACACATTATTCTGATGCAAAATTCTATAATATGGAAGAATATCATTTTCCTGTGCATTATGGATGAAGCTAACCTTTGGTTCTGCCTTCGATTTAAAATGATTTCTTCGGGTTTCATGAACTTCTTTGTGAAGAGTAACAGTCAACTTCTTCGGGTTAATCAATTTTTAAACAAACCTCATCAACCATGTCATTGACTCATTGCATATTACCAAACAATACTCATCAATATATTGTATATGAATACTTAAAAAATTACTTTTTCTTGAACAAATCACTTGATTATGCATGTAAATTACATACATGTCCATGCTAGATTTCTAGGAGTTTCATACTTGATGACTTCATGCTTGTTTTTCATAGAAACAAGTTCGATTCTTTCATTGGTAAATTGATTTTTATGAAACCTAATGTTATCAAATCTGGATTTCAAGCTTTCCACATCAAATTTACAATTGATTGAACTGTCTTGAAATTCGAAGGCTTTGACCCCGGCATAAAAAAGCTTGAAGTAGAGAGTACTAAAATACTACAAAGTTTTCAAGCAATTGAATTGGTTATGGAAAAAAAAAAAAGGAAAAAGAAAAACTAGAAGGGAAGAATTTGCCTCATCCACCTTAACATGTGAGTAAAAACTTTAGCAAAGAAAAATCAAGAGGGCGATGACTTGATATTTTTTTTGTTTATAACATTTTTGTGTTGCTTGACATGGTTGGCCACACCTTTTCTGAGCAGAAGAAAATAAAGAGAAGGAAAAAGATTCTACCTTTGAGGTGGTGAGGAGAATTAGTTTGAGATTAACAAGGTTCATTTATTTTCAAAATTATACATAGATTCAGCAGAATCAATTCTATGATAATTTACAATGATGTTATATGCAAAAACTATTGATGTAATTGTCAAATATCAGATTCCATTTCAAGCATACACTTTCACAAAAATTACATGCTATGCCTATTTTTCAATATATAGAAGGCTGTGAAATCATGATGACTTTTAGTAAAACAATAATTATTGAGGACTACATGATTACAAATTATGTCTATTTCTAAGGCACAAAAAGGCTTTGGGATCTTTTTATAATGACTTTTGCTTATTGCATACCTTGATTCATTACTTTACAAATAGCATTTCCTGCTGTGGTTAGAGCACCAAAAGGTGTCCATCTTCTTGTACACCTGAATCCACAAGTACAAGCAGATAAGTGTTAAATTCTAATTCTACAAATGTTATTGTGTAATTCTTAATAATAATCATTACAAGATATATTTACAATAATATAATAATATGTGCACATAGTAAATGGAGATACTCATTAATCTATGAAAACTTTCAATTTTCCCTCTTAGGATTGGAATAAACTCGGCAATGTATCACTAAATATTGGTGACTTTCTCTATCTAATAAATGGGGAGTCTGCTTTAAAACCATCTACCTTGCTCCCATCCAGACGTGCTTCAACAAATATCACTAAATATTGGTAACTTTCTCTATCTAATAAATAGGGAGTTTGCTTTAAAACCACCTATCTTGCTCCCACCCAGATGTGCTTCAACAAGAATCACACAAAGGTATTGATAGGTTAATAGTTTTTTTTTTCCCCAAAACATTTCCTCATTTTGATTCTAATTATGGACATGGGAAGGAGTAAAGGAGATTAGAGATACAATATGTCATATGTTTGTGCGACTAATCCCTTGCCCTTTCTTTTCTCCTTCTTCCCCCCCCTCTTTTTTTACCGAATGAGAGAGCAAGGAAGAATGAGAAAGAATAATATGATGGAACTCCCTACTTCAAGAGACAGGGCAATCGTTACTTTGCTCCCACTGAGCCAAAACTATTTTTTTGCTTCAAGCCAATCAATAGGAGACAATACATTAACCATGACCCCAACTATGCGGGGACTTAAACATTTCGATTATACTGGTAAGTGAACTCTTAATCTTAGCAACCGAAATATTTAAGCCATCAATCAGATGCCATTGGACCACATGGGTATTGACGGCCAAGCTAAAGCAATATGTTTATGTATTGATGTTATCTAGTTAACCAAAGTCATCATCTAATAGCAGCCATGTTGCTTCAATTTCTTCTCTATAAATTAAATATTATCCCCAAGAATAAAATGTCTGTTAGGCTTGTGATCTATGTTCATATCTTTCCTCAATACAAATAGTTGCAGTTGATGATTGATGCAAGGAATTAAGCGTGTAGAAATAGTGATGAACAAGATAGAGTTAGTTGATTCGTGCACAAATATAAAAAATTAGGCTTTTTTTTCAATTTATTGATTTCACAGAATACTAGAATAAAAGTATCACCTAATGGTTGATTCACAAAGAATATTCAAAGTCGAAAAATAAGAAATTCTCTCAATTCTTATTCATCAAAAGCTGTCTTGGGACAAAGCCTATACATTCGTTTATATAGAAAAAGACCCGAAACCTTAATTGAGCTCTAATTGTGTGAAAATTAAGAAATCACAAAAAATTACCAAAAATAGCAAAATGAAACTAAAATTGAAAACCGCTAATTTAGGACACCAAAATCATGCCAAAATTGACGGAGTCGAATTATAATGTCTACAGAAAAGGATATTAAAAATTTAAAAGTTAAAATAAATGGCAAAGTTACTTATTTAAGACTCTAAACGATGGAATTTATCGAAATTCTAGTGTTCATTATTGCGACGGGTCTAATTTGCCTTTGAATTGGTGTAGTTTAATGCCACGTGTACTACTGCATCAATGATTGTCAGAAAAATAATAATTATTAAGGATTAATTAATATTACAGGCATGATGGTACTCTGGAGATTTGTTTTTATTTACCAAATGTTTTGAAATTTTCATGAAAGACAAAACCATCTTTTTTCTGAAGGCTAAACATTCACAGACACATCACCATCATAAGGATATTATTTCTACCCCAAGCTGGAGCATATAATTTCGCATCAGTTATTATCAATCAAAGCTTTGTTCCAACATGTATTAGGAGTCTAAATCAAGTGAAGTCATTTTCAGAGAAATAGGACAATAATTCCAAGAAATATAAATAGTCTTTAGATAACTTGATCTTCATGTTCATGTA
Source organism: Euryodendron excelsum (assembly GCA_033060915.1). Classification (NCBI taxonomy): domain Eukaryota; kingdom Viridiplantae; phylum Streptophyta; class Magnoliopsida; order Ericales; family Pentaphylacaceae; genus Euryodendron; species Euryodendron excelsum. Next base: position 67,240,392 of record CM065377.1, on the reverse strand, counting down.
TGAGGTTGTTTAATTGTATGGAATCTAATCATCCAGTAAAGTTTATCTAAATCATACTTACTAACTAACATTAGTCAATTAAACGACGCCAATTGGTTGCCAATCAAACCTAACTTGATTTGGCAAATTTTTTTATTAGTGTTTGGTATCCTATAAAATATCAAATCATTCGTAGGGTTGTTAATTGTCCCCCTTAAACATCGATGTGCCACTTAAAGATATGTTTGGAATTGCCCTTATTTTTTTTTTTTGGAAAAATAACTTTTAAATGTGAAACCAGCTAGCTTTTGCATTAATCAAATGCCCCTAGATTGCCAACCATGGTCCCAAATTCCTAATTAGCCTAGCCATTCACTCTAACTCCGTTTTTTTATCAACACTTACAGCTTGGCTAAATAATACATCGAAGGGCCCTTTTTTTTATTTTTTATTTTATAGTCAAGCTTTATATTGACTTCTGTCGTGTAGAGAGGTCGTAATGAATTTCATTATGTAAAATGTCCTGATCAGTGGATATATATAAAAGTAATGATGTGAACTCCTTTTGGCATTTAGAAGTAGAAAATTTCTCATATGATCCTAGAAATGCACCACAATTTAATTAATATAGGATGCTTAGGCTTGAGAACTAATTTTAACAACAATTGTTAAATGGGAGAAAGTGTGTACGTTTCTGCAAGTCTTCTCCAAAGCATACAAGGCTTCATTCATCTCATATAATGCATAGTCTTTACTTGGCACACAAGCAATGATCACAATTTTGCATGCTTTTTCCAACAATGCTTTTTTACTAGAATTTGGGATTTCAATTTCCATTTGAAACATACGAAGACCACATATATGAAATGGACTTGTCAAAACATAATGGGTTTGGGAGATTACAAGTATATATGCTTAAATTCAGTAGGGCTTGTAAAAAAACATTGTGATATCGATCAAGTAAATATTGATTGAAAGATGCTATAACAAGCGAAGGAAATCAAAACCAGAGGATGAGGAACACATTTTCTTTGTTGGTTATCTCTTTTGGTTTAAAAGAAAATGTAGCGCTTAGGATTTAAGAATTTGTAAAGCTAGTTGAATTAATAAGTATAGCGCAGAAATCTCATTCGCCAATGCAGGATAAGAGCTTGATTGATTTTCAACAAAAATGAGAGGTTGAAATTTTCATCTCATCGCCTCTAGGTTAATTTCTACTGTCCTAAAATCATATCAATGCAGATCTAAAATTCCACATCAAAATTCTTATGTTGCCTCAGATTAAAAAGAATGGGTTGGTGCTGTTTGAACCCTACCTAGCGTATGATATTATTCCAATATTTATTAATTATATATACTTAAGGGTCAATGTAATGACCTAAACTTTTTAGGTCATTACAGCACCACTTGAGGGGGAATTTCTTCTACCTAAAGACTTCTAAACATGCCACTGGTAGCAGATGATGGTGACCGAAATGAATAATAATTAGCAGATTGTTTAGACATGTAATTGTCATCAAAGCATGAATGCCACCATTGTGTTTAAAAAAAGGCCAAGCCTAAAAGGACCATATCAACACACTTTTTCTCTAAGTAGGGCTTCTTATAGGGCTCAATCTTACGTAATCTCCTAACTACATGACTCAGCAATCCCTTTTCTTTTTTCTTGTGCAGAAATCTGCAACTTTTCTATAGCTAGCCTTGCTGGTTTCTCTTTCCTAAAATTATGGGATTTTGTCTTGGATGATTGTATATACCTTTCTCGACCTTTTGCATTGCACAATCGTTGGAGAATGAACTCCATTCCTTTGTTTAGAAGTACTTGGAAAGCTCCAACTTTTGGTGCAGACTAAAAGGTGACTTAAGAAACAAAGATAGCTTAGCTTGGTAAAGTATGTTGGTTATATTTTGTAATATCCCACGTTTGGAATTAAATGTTTGAAGATTCTCTGTTTAGCATCTACACCAAACTCAAATGCACATTTTCTCCGAAGTTCTAAGTGTCAAAATATGTTGGTAACGTTCAGTGGTATTCAGTTGAATGGATTAGTATCTCGGTTTATTGTTCAAGATCTTGATTTCAATTTTCCAAGAGTAGATGACGGTGTGATTGTTGTTGTTGTAGGCTCGTAGCAAACTTAGTACTTAGGTTATTGAGGCATTAAGTTCGACTTTCTTGGGGATGTGACCAATTGTTGCTGTTGCGGACCTGTGCTAGCTACATATTAATGTCCCCAGTGTAATGCATTTCTCAGGGCCTTAATAAATGATCTCCTACCGACTGACCAAAACTAGAAAAACTTGGCTACTCAAATTTTGTTAAACTATAAATATCTTATCATAGTAAATTGTTTAAGAGCAAAGCTAGCATGAATCGTGATTTTTGCCCAGCTGGCTGATGCTAGAGGCACTCATTGTTTAAATTATTTTGTTTTACTTCCCTACATAACACAATCATCATATCATCATCATAGTAAATTGATTCCATAAAGTTCTGACAGTACATCACTCAGTCCTATTTAATGAGACATATTCTATAAATATGGTCATTATACATCACAAGTTTTAAAGCACATAAACAACTTCTTCGTACACAAGATAAAGCCATGAAATTTAATATTTTATTATGATTTTGAATAGTAATTCCAAATTCAAGTTGATTATATTTTTCCTCTTCCTTAGAGAAACATGATCGCTGATGATGTAAAAATGTTTTTTTTTTTTTTTTTTTTTTTTTGTGTGGGATTCATGGAGAATCAATAAACATCTTTTCTATTGTCGAGAGAGATAGGCTCGTATTTCCTTTCTTATTTCTCTTTAAAGTTCTTTACCATCATTTATAATGAATAAAACTTTGCATTTTAGAAGCTGCTCCTAAAGGGCCCAACGAATTCCCAATTGGCTGGGGGACATTTTTTTAATCGATTCACAATTAAAATAGTTGGCCCTACAACCTCATGATAAATGAGGATTAATAAAGCAAAAGGCAAACTTACTGTTTGAAAAGGAAAAAAAAAAAAGAAGAGAAAGCTACACTGTGAAAGCAAATATAAATAAAAATGGAAAGTGTTCTGAAGCTTCAAAGATGGCCCCGAAGTGTAGTTTCCTCCTTTCAACAACTGGACCTATGGTCATCGTGTCGTTTTGTTATAAGGAAATGATTTATCAAGTGAACTTGGTGGGGCACAGTAGGCCTCTGCTTTGGATAAAAGATGGATTACAAATTATTATTATTATTATTATTATTTTCTTTCTTATTAGGGGAAGAGAGAGAAAAATATTTAGTACTCAAAAAGATACTTAGTGCTCCAACAACCCAATTCATTTGTTGGTTGGCTTGAACACAAGCACATAGTAGCGAGACTAAGATGCATTGTGTTTGTTAGAGCACTACTTGTTCTTTTTTCAAAAGTACTATATAAATTTTCAGGGTGAAAAAAAGAGTTAGAGACTGCTTTTTTACAACTAGTTTAATTTTCAAGCCAACTCAATATGAGAATTGATGGATGAAATTTACACCATAAAAGGCCTCGTCCATTGAATCATATGGAATGAAGAATTTATAAAAGATTTTGTTAAAATTGTAAAAGAAGGTCGAAAATGAGTTTGTTATATATAATGACTTCCTTGCTCTTTTTGAACAAAGGTCTAGTGCTAGCTTCAAAATTGTCAAATTCAAATTTTACAAATTTAAACAAATCAATTATATCAATTTATGAAATATTTAGACTTAATTAACCTTGACATTGTATGAGAGTTTCATGCACTGAATTGCTTTTATTTTATCACAGATGAAGGTTACGTGTTTTAATAGACCATCGATCCATTTCAAAATTATAATCTACTTTGCAACATCACAATGCTCAAATTGTAAAAGCACACATCACAACGATTGACCATGCTTTCTCTATCCCAAAATTTTCCTTGAGTCTTCATGTTGTCTTTTAACATGTATCACATTGTAATGCTTTGTAATGAAAGATGTGGGGAAGTTTTATGGTATCTTCACAATGTTCACATTGACATTCATCAATGAGCAACATATTCAACCATGAAATTACGTGATTATAATAGTAAAAAGGAAGTACAAGGCTGATGCATGCCTCATCAATGGGACTCGCCATCAGCGCGCCTGTCCAACAAAAACGAGCAAAATCCTTTAGTTTAAGCCTCTTTCGTAGGTCACATAAGTGAAAAAATGGAGACATTGTATCACAAGCTTCCTATTACAAATTTACAATGCACGGCCACGATTCACTTGTAACGACTCCTATGTCACAGCCTGCTGTCACGTTAGAATCGTCCCACGAGCCACGATTAAAACCGTCACGTGCGACGTGTTTAAAACCATCACGTGAGGAACAAGCGACACCTGTGCTGGGCAGGCCCCCTCTCCTTCCTGCCGCCGCTTCAATGCTCTTCACGATTGACCACACGGCTTTCACACACACAAAAATTACCATTGTTCCCTAACTATCCTCGTAAAATGACTAAAATACCCTTTCTCCTTCCCGACCCACCTTCTCCAACGGTTCAACGAATCAACACCCGTCAATTCAAAGAGAAATAAAACTCATAAAACTAGTAGTTTTAGAGACAGAGAGAGAGAGAGAGAGGGGCGGAACGAAACTATATAAACAGACTCCCGCTATTTCTGCCTCTATCGCCAACGAAACACCAACACTAACACAACGCAATACACAGTTACACACGCAGCTCTCTCTCTCTCTCTATATATATATATCTCACTTTCTCTCTCTAAAACGTTATCATGGAATCTCCAGTTCGTAGTTGCGTGATCATTGTCGGAGCTGGTATTTCAGGTGTGTGAGAGAGAGAGAGAGAGGCTGCACTTTTCCTTCTTTTCAAACCATTGACTTGAGTTACTTATTTTTTATATTTTTTTATATGTGTGTGTGTATATTTATGTATAGGTATATCGGCTGCAAAGGTGTTGGCGGAGAACGGTGTGGACGACATACTGATTTTGGAGGCGTCGGACCGCATCGGCGGGAGGATCCGGAAGGAGGATTTCGGAGGCGTGTCGGTGGAACTCGGTGCTGGTTGGATCGCCGGAGTCGGCGGCAAAGAATCCAACCCGGTTTGGGAACTTGCCCGCAAATCGGGCCTCCGGACTTGCTTTTCGGACTATAGCAATGCCCGTTATAACATTTACGATCGAAGGTTCTCTCTCTCTCTCTCTCTCTCTGTGCAGCATCTGAGAATTCGCTATATTGCGCCGGAGGTGGAATGTCCATTGAACTTCCGTGTCGAAAGCTTGCGCTGACGATGGAGTTCAGTGTTTGTGTACTCGTTCCGGTTAACTTACGCCGGGGGGCATATGGTTGCAAATTAAGTTCTACACTACTGCGGCGCAATTTGGCATTGCTCGTTTTGAGTCTAATCTCCTTAGTACTGTTTGGGTGGATAGTGATTCTAACTATCGTTTTTGTGTGGAAATGATTTCCTTCAGTGGGAAGATTTTTCCGAGTGGAGTCGCCGCCGACTCGTACAAAAAAGCTGTAGATTCGGCAATACAAAAGCTGAGGAACCAAGAGGCCTCCAACAATGACGATGACCTCTCCCAACTTTCTGAATCGCCATCGTAAACACTCTCTCTCAAGTCCTCATTGGTTTTACACACAGAATTTAGCTTTTAAATCCTTCAATTAACGTCTTCTTGTTTCCTTTCTGGTTGTTAACAGTGCGCCCAAAACCCCAATAGAGCTGGCCATTGACTTCATCCTTCACGATTTCGAAATGGCAGGTGGGTCTGCGCTCATTCTGATCTGTTCCCTTTTGCGTAATTCTCTGTTTGGTTGCCAAGAAAACCAGAAGTAGGGAAGGCCAAGTTTAGTGAAGGATTCAATATTTTATTTTCTCGTCAACCAAACAAGTGGTTGTATAATTTTTCAATTATGAGCTTTCAAAGTGAGAATTGGGTTTTGTTTACAGAGGTTGAACCAATATCAACTTATGTGGACTTCGGGGAACGAGAGTTCTTGGTTGCAGATGAAAGAGGGTACGAGTATTTACTTTACAAGATGGCAGAAACGTTTCTTCTTACCTCAGAGGATAAAATCGTGGACAATCGTCTAAAACTCAACAAGGTAAAATATCTTTGTGGACTTTGTGTTTGTATGTCTTTTGGTTTTCTTGTGGTGTGATTTGTCTGTTATTGTGTTCTTTATGAGCCAATCATCAGATGAAAAACAGAGGGATTAGTTATCTAAAGAGAAAAAGGAACAGAAAGTTCTAGTGCGAAAAATCCGAAACTCTGTTTTGTTTGCATGCACACTGCACACCCACCTCTCTCTCTTTGTTGCTGTTATTGTGGAGATTGATTGACCCACCTTTAAGGAGTTCTCCAGATAACGACGTTTACTGAAAGCTGTTATCTTTTTGTATTCTATTCTCTTTCTCATATTATATTGTAGTACAGTCCCAAAAATAAATATTTTATTATGTTTTATTAATATAGATATAGGTAACTGTGAGGGATTATTATCTTTCTGAGTTATCTTTTACAAAGTGAATCTTTTCAATCATGGTGCCTGACATTGGTTGCTGAGGAATTTCCTGCTAATTGTTATGGACTTTCTGATCTCTATGAACACCTAATGCTTGTTAAAGTATGCTTGATTATCAATTTGGATAGAAATTTTCCTATTAAATTGTAGCATGGGAAGTGTGTTACAGTGTTAGTTGTATCCAAAACTGAAACGAAATGAGAAGGAAGCATCAATCAATGGCTCGGATGAGTTTATATCAGATGTGTTATTAAAATTAAGTCATCTTAAATTAAACTTTATTTCCTTATGTATAGGAACAAACTCATTTACTTATAAAAAAGTTTTAATTCTAGTTGAGTTGACATCATCGTATTCCTTCATTATTATTTTAAATATGGGTTAACAATATAGCAAAGATCTCCATTTCAACCACAGAATATGGATAGATTCCAAATCTTTGTTGATATTAGTTGTTAGAAGTGGGTTTTTTTTCTATTTTTCTTTTCTTCAAACTCTTGAGGTGCCTCTCAAGTCCTGATTAGGGCAACTTTGGAATCACGAGACTTCTGTGTAATATTGATATAGAAAGGGTGCTTATATCTTGAAATGTGAAACTAACCTAAAGGTTCATTTTAACTTTTTGAATCTTATCTTCTTAATTGTTTATGTTTTTCATTTCCTTTACACTGTAATAGAATTTTCAGTATCTTCCTGTAAGGTTCTGAAGCTTTTTTTTTTTTGGTTTTTTTGAGAAGGAATAGTTATATCAATGCATATCTAGAACTGGGGAAGTTGGGAACTATTCATTTGGTGGGTCTTTGACCATCTCTGCATATTTTCAATGCATTCACTGCAGTGATAAGAGAGAGGGGACTTTTTCGAGGACCCCTCCATACAGTCATAATTTGACCTGCCAAACGTTTTCGATAATCATGGTCATGAACTGCTAAAGATCTTTCACCACTCGAAGCCCCTTGGCCTTTACTTCTCATTGCATCAGATGTAGGTCCCAATCTCCACTCTCTAAGCAGTGTGTATATGGACTCTGGTTTTTTTCCCATCAGCTAGAGCTGGCCCAAGACATGAGGTTTGAGGTAGGAATAGGATAGGACGTCATATCACTCAAAATAGTATAAAGGGTCTTTGTCATTTTCCTCATTTAAGGGGTGTGGTTGTATGCTTTCCCCAATCTCTGCAAGTTATTGTCGTATTGAAATGAACTGTTTTTCAACACTTTCTACCATTATTCATATAGAAAATTGAGGAAACTAACATAAATGGCTTATGGGTACCTGAATATCTGCAGAGATTCCTCATAAATATCACCCAATCATATAGTTCAATATATTCTGAAATGAATTTCTTCTTTATTTTTTTTGCACAGATTTCCTTGGTTTGACTGCTCAGAATTTTATGGCTGTGCTGAGCTGGTGGTTGCCTTGTCTTTTGCTTCTTGATCTTTGTTTATGCCAGTTTATGTGTAGATATATATACACATGTTATTGTAGACATACAGATATATGTATGTCTAGCTGTTTGCGTCTTTGTTTTGATTCTTTTGAATGTACATAGATGATACAACTGTTTGGCAGTTTTGTTTTTGGGTCAATGTGTAGCTAACTGTAAAAGCTTTTGTTTATCCTGCAAAATGAATTAATGAAAAGCCTATATCGAGTTGCTTATTTTTGGAATATTTATCATGGAATTGGGGCAGGTTGTTCGGGAAATGCAACACTCAAGAAACAGCATTACGTTGACAACGGAGGATGGTTTCGTTTATGAAGCCAATTACGTGATTTTGTCTGTTAGTATTGGTGTTCTCCAAAGCAACCTCCTTTCCTTCACACCACCCTTGCCCGTACGTATCCTACTTCTTTATTTCTATATAACTATTGTATCTATCTCTCTACGAGCACGTATCCACTGTGGAAGTTAAATTGCATACCAAAGTGTTGATTTAATGATATGACACTGTCTCGTTGAATATGCATACTTGAAGAGAACAGCTCTGGTCTTCACTTTGGCCCATTGTGGAGGTGTGGGGCCCCAATAGGTAGAGTACCACGTTGTACACTTTTGGGTTACAATGTATTAAAGGAAAAATAGGTTGAGAGGTATCCTCTGTTTTAGTTTAGCCTCTGGGCTCCATCTCCACGAATTTAAAAAAAAATGTTGAAGAGTTAAGCAGTCATATAAATTGAGCCTGAACCTAGTTTTTAATTGGAGTTCACTGGTTGATGATGCAAAAATTAGATATTCAAGCTGTCTTTTACATGCATGTACCATGGTTTGCATAATCTGTATTATTGTAATCCACTGGTTCCTCAATGAAGTTGCCCTATGTGCTGGACTTGACCCCTGGTAGGCCAAGTTGGCAGTGTTAGGTAGCACTGTATAATTTGTATCTGATGACAGCTGGTTTGTCTCTGGACTCTAGAGACAAGTGCATCAACTTGGTAGTCACCCACATAAAGAAAGGGGTTGATTGCTCAATGACAAAACTTCTATATCAATTTAAATTGATAAAATAATCATGACCATTTTTAATTAAACACTAAAGCAAAATTATGTTGTATCAGTGCCCGTGAATGTTGAAAAAGCTTTTATCATAGTCCTAAAAATGGTGGATTTAGTTTGCTTTATTCTTGTTCTAAAAGAGATACCACTAAAACATCTTCTAAAACAAACAATGGTCAAAAGATAGTGGATGCTGCGGAATCACTTTGGAAGGACATCTTGTTAAGTAAATCTTAGCTGTACGTATACTAGTGAAGATCTTGAGACTTTGATGCTTAGGCCCTATACAGTGACCATGTGACAGTAAATAATGTGGTGATTGTGGCCTTCAATAGTAGCAGATGCCATCATTAAGTTTTGAGTTGTTTCAGTTAACAGCAATGCTGAATAATGTGTTTTGGATTGTTCAACGGCCAGCTTTTGTGCCCAGAAATACTTTGCAGGAAGTTGCTAAACCAGTGCACATGCATCACACTAATATGCTTAGGCAGTTATATAATATGAAGTACTAAAATATTTGACACTTTTGGTTGTTTGTTTGTGTTACCTTCACCTAAGAAAGCTTGCAGCTGTGAACTTTCAACTTTCGTGCTATTCTTATATACTTGTGCAATTTAAAAAATTAACAAATGAAGAAAATTATCAAACAGAGGTGGAAAACGGAGGCAATTGAGAAATGTGATGTGATGGTGTACACAAAGATCTTCTTGAAGTTTCCATATAAGTTCTGGCCTTGTGGACCTGAAAAAGAGTTCTTTATATATGCACACGAGCGGAGAGGGTACTACACATTCTGGCAGGTTCGTATAATTTATTCAGAATTAGTGCAATTGCATGCTAAAGTTCATATTATATGTATATATATAAATGTTTTCTTTTGTTAGTTACTGTTGCAATTCAAGTTATTTGTAATGGGTTCGGTTGTTTTGTGGAACTTGAATCATTCAACTGCATTTGCCCGTATGATTGTTCTTTGCATTTAGATTGAGTCTATAGATGGTTAATCTAGGATTGCATACAAAGGCATTAGTCCAAAATCTTTAACTAGTCTCAAGGTGACAGTGTACTGAGTGTAGCAGTTCACACATTATGAATTTGTGCCTTCAAGTATTATGGGAAACAAAGTGAGCTAATTCAAACTCCAGAGGATCTTACATTGGTCCGTAGCTAACAATTGGTGTTTGTTAATGTTAAAACAAGGGATCATGAAGTTAACCTTGTTCTGATCTCATATTGGAAGAGAAAAGAAAGTTATGTGCTTGACTGCCTTGGTTGTTCGTCTAATAGATGGACAAATGCATTGTGCACATTCAGCCATTCAAGTATTTCAATATTTGTCACCTCTTCAACCTATTTCAATATGGGCTGATTGGGAAAGTGGGGTGTTTCATCAATATCAAGCGATCTCAGCATGCACATCCTCCATCGGGTTTAGTAATTGGGGAGATTACTCTCTTGATATTTGAGTTTTGGAAGGTGTTACCAGTTATTTAGATGGATGGAGCCTGTCAGTAATCCTTAGTTACTTGTTATCTTTTGAAAAAAAAGAAAGGAATTGGATACTTTTGATTATACAGACCCTTCGGCCGTATGTATCATTGTTCTTATTTTTAACACGTTATGGGATTGGATATTGATAGCCTCGTTATTAGGAAACCTTAAAGAAATGTTATCTATTGATCATCTGAAAGACCCCTACGAGTCCATTACTGAATCACTCGACTCTGCAACCTGTTTGTAATTACTGTAATACCCATTTGCAAGTTACAATAATGACCCTTGAAGTGTGCTCCATTATTTTCCTGTTCAGTCACAACTACTACTACAAGATATAATAATTATGAATGAATAAATATTATTCTTGTGCAGATAGAGATACATTGTCTGCTATATATTTTATTTTGAATTTTTCTTCCTTGCATGACTATGTCATGTTTCTGTCACTCTCCTAGAGCTGGCAATTTAGTTGCACCATAAAAACTAATTTCTACGTCAGTCATATCTATTTTTGAATTCCTAGTCTAAAATATTTCATTCGGCCTTGCTAGGAGATAAGTGACATTTTCTTCGCCACACGTGGGCTTCTGTGGAGACTTTTTGGGATCTTCTTGTCCTTGTCATCTTCAATTTTTATTCAATAAAAATAGATTGTGAACTTATAATATCTCTGAATTAACTGTTATTCATTAATAACTCACTACATATATTATTGATTGGATGATCTATTTGTTCTTACAACTCACCAAATTGATCCAAGTTGGTTGTTGATCTGTTGCTCTGTCATCAGCACATGGAGAATGCTTATCTGGGGTCCAATATTCTTGTTGTAACGTTGACAAATGGAGAATCTAAACGTATTGAAGCTCAATCAGACCAAGAAACGCTGAAAGAAGCCATGGAGGTGCTAAGAAACATGTTTGGGCCTGACATACCTGATGCCACTGATATTCTTGTGCCACGCTGGTGGAACAATCGCTTCCAGCATGGCAGCTACAGCAACTACCCCATATATTTCAATCATCAAATTGTTGATAATATTAAGGTATGCATTCTATCGTTCACATATTATGTAAAAATTTAATTATTGATGCTTCCCTAACATCTTCCCACTATCAGTCTTACGTGTAGGAGTGCGGATATCATATAGAAACTATCCCTGTTGGTAGAAAGAAAAAACAAAGATTGCGTTATTGGTTATTTTTGCATGTCTCAAAGTAAACATGATGACCCATAGAAAACAGAATTATATGTGGAAAATTACTAGCCATAAATTCCCCCCCTGAAGTCATTTCATAGACATACTTTCTATGATACATCTTTGTTTGGTTCACTTCTTTGTTAGGCTTTTGTCAATAGTTTCTTTTAGCATTTACGTAAGACTTAAAACTGTAGGATCAGGATTTCACATATTAAAGGATTCTAATTAAAGAGGGAAAAAAAAAGTTACTGATAAAGGTAAATGCAATTGCTTGTTTGGTCTGAATCGTTCACCTCAATAAAGTTTTGGTGGTTCTTTTATACTTGTAATGTTAGGGGCAGAAAGCCTGATGTCTAGACAAAATTTTCTGACTTAAAAATGATAAAAAATAAAAAAAATTTTTGAATACATAATATCAAACTCGAATTGTCCATGGGTGACATTGTTGCTGGTGTTTTGTATTTTATTTGGTCAGGCACCAGTGGGACGGATTTTTTTTACTGGAGAACATACTAGTGAGAGATTTAATGGCTATGTTCACGGGGGATACCTCGCAGGTAAGTAATCGAGGCTTGTGTGGTGATCTTGGATAATCAATGATCTCTGCTGAGAATACGAGTTCTGATATCCCTTCTTATGGTGTATTTTATGATCAATTTGAGCAGGTATAGATACTAGCAAAGCATTATTGGAAGAAATGAGGGAGGAGAGGAGAAAAAATGAGAATCAAGCTTTTCTGCTAGAGCCCTTGTTAGCATTAACCGGATCATTAACATTGACTCAAACAGATGCAGTATCAGGTCTCCACAAATATGAGATTCCTAGACAACTCTTCCTTAGCAGTAACAAGCTAGGCCTTCCAGAGGCCATCTTATGACTAAAGGAATCCCTCGATGAACCCCATTTTGACATGAAAAGAAGCTGTTGAGCTAGAAAGATTGCCCAAAGGGTGTGGATTGTAATCTAATCCGAGCCCTTGATGCTGTCCAGAAAGTAGAATAGAAAGGACATATCAATGGAAAAACTGGGAGCCCAGCAAAGAGGCACGCGGCTCCAGAAAAATACTAATTAAGTCTAGGTGCCGGGGTTATGGATTTTGAAGTGAATTGTTTTGGGCACTTGCAAAGGTTATTTATTGGAGTGAAAATTGAGAGGAAAAGCATACTTAGGATTTCAATTGTAATGGAAACTTCTTGATCATAAATGAAAGAACTGTCTTTTCAGATATAAACACAACAGTTTTTTAATTGCTTTGTTCTGGATGATTATCAACTGTATATATTGATGCATGTCAATCAAACACAAGGCCTAGTGCTGAAAAGGAGTTATTGCTCTTCTGCTGATATTAGTTGGTTTCTCTACCAACAACCTATTCACCAAAAACTGGGGAATAAAAGGAAAAATACAAAAATATATAATAGTGATAACTATAATGATGTGCTTAATAGAAGATACAAGGATGGATCAGCTTTTATGCAATAGAAGAAATTAGTATGGTCTCAGATAGTGATGGATGTATCAGAGTGATGGCTTCTTAGATTCAAACATCTCATTTAACTATTTTCATTGTTTCTTTCCCCATGGAACTGGACACCCTGCTTTCCCTTTGCTCTTTCATCAAGGCCATAATAACATCTTAGGGAACTTCTATAAGTGAATATGATGACTGCATATTTCCAACAAGCTTGATTTTGAAGTGAACTTGGCATGCTTGGTTTCATTTTTGAAAACTATTTTCTGTTACAAAAAACAGAAGAAGAAAAAAAATTTGGTAAACTGTTTTTGGAAAAAATTTCATGAAAACAACCAATATTAGGAAACAATTTTAAATTGTTTAAGGAAATTATGAAAACTTTTTCGTACGAAAATGAATATGAAAATTTTGGAAATGATACCAAACAGAGAAATGCTTGGTCACAGGGACTCAAGAAGCATAGCATCCCGCATCTGAGGATTCTTGATGAAATTGAGGCATTTTCAACAGCAGTTTGGGGTTCCAAGCTCCTGACGAGTGCAACTCAACTTAACACGCCAAAGGGTTTGGCTTAGTGGTTGAGGTGCTCATTTGGTGAGGGTTTGAACCCTGCTAGCTCCGCTAATTGCCTTGCATCAACAGAAAAAAAAAAAATTGCCAAAGTAGAGCAGTTGGGGTTCACTTGACTGATTCTCTTTGATAGTGAGAATATCTTATCTTAACATACTGTTACGAACCAAGATCAACATGGTACAATATTAACCGTTTTAGACCTTAGCCCTACATGCCACAATATTATTCACTTTGAGCCTTAGCCCTCACGTCTTTAAATCGTGTTGTGACAACACGTGCAGCAGCCCCGTGTCTCACAATCCACCCCTTAATGGGCAACGCGTCCAATGGATCTGCACACTTCCAACTGGAACTGACTCTGATACCATTGTGTCAAGACCCAGGATCCACGTGGTACAATATTGTCTGCTTAGTGTATCATTTTTTTGAGACAGCATGTATTACATAGCCCAGAAAAGCTGTAAAAATCAAGTCTTGGCAGTCAAAATTGGGGAGCTGAAAACTGCATTCTTTTCGTGCCCATACCATTCAACATTGAAGGAAAACCTAATCAAACATTATGCCATGTTTCCTGGTGACAGGTTACGTAGCCTTGCAATGTTGGGAACTCCCAATACTAGAATCATTGCTGAAATTTCCAAGAGCAAAAAGAATGATCACAAATGTTAGTCTAATTAAGCCCAAGATCTTAGGGATTCAAGTTTATATTATTACAAACATTTGGAATCGGTCTGACCATTGTACAATTCATTCATTTACATTCAGCCTGAGTCTTCGCTGAAATATTTCTCATACAAAGCTTTTGAAATAGCAAGGGCATCTCCATGGGCCTTTACAGGGTAAAGTTCAGTACCTGCTTGCCAATTGTTTGAAAATGCTATCCATTCTTTTCTCCAGTCCTCCAACTTGAAGCTCTCATTCTCTTTCAAGCTTTTCAACAAATGACTGAAATAAGTTGAGGCTCGTGGCAGATAGTACCCTTCTAATAGTCCGCTCCAGAACTTGTTTGCTGGTCATGGATAGGTGTAAAAAATGTAAGTATTGAACCGACAACAAAGCATGAAAATCAATAAAACATATAGAAGTCTCAGATTTTTTAGAAAGTTTATTTACCATAATCATGAAGTTTACTCTGATTAGATTTTGTATTATCAAACCACATTGTCACTTGAGTCCTCGCGTTCCACTCATACTGAAACAGTTAAGAGAAAGGAAAAGGCAAGACAATGAGTCAAATTTTGATGTAACTTGACAAAAGACTATCTAGATATGACAAGCAAACTCAGCAGAAATAAGAGTAACTTGGAAGTTGCAAGAACCCAGTGAGACATCTCAACTGCTATGAATCTATCTGATTCATAAAGGAACTGTGTTGATTTGTTTATTTCTCATGTTTTAGAAAATAAAAAGCACCAGAGATATAAAGTTTTGTTTTAGATGTAATTATGGGGCGAGTTGGGTTATTTTGAATCAAGTACAATTAAATACAGGAGGAAAATTGTTTATTCTCACCTGCCTCGTCTCACTAGGATTTAAAGCCAATTTTTTTGCACTTTCTAGCCAAGTACCAAGTAGAAAATTATCATCGGCAGCAAGAAGTTCATCGATGTCCTTGATGAGTTGTTGGAATTTTTGGCTCTGGGAACTCAAAGCTCTTGCATCCTTCTCTCGGAAAGCTGTCACTGCATCCAAATATACCTGGTTTGCTAACTTTGACAGTACTTGTCTAGTCAAGTCAACCAAATCATACCTGTCAAAAATATATACATATTAGTACTGTCTGAAATTTATGTCTCTTTCTTCATCATTTCCACCATTAGTGTGAAATCATCATGTTTAGTTGCTTCAAATAACTTAGCCAACTTTAATTAAACCCATAGTTTCCCAACACCAATTTTATCTCACTTCTATGTCTCTGTTAAGGAGTACAAATTTTGAGTTCTGGTATTATATGGTATTGAAGGTACTTGGTATTGAGTACTATGTTTATAAAATAGAGGAGTCAGCCCTAGCTTGGGTACTGTGCTCTCAATTCTGTTCACTGGATCTCTTTTCCAATAACTTTGGAATAGTATCAGAGCTTAAACCATTGAAAGTTTGAACTGTAAAATGATTCAGCCTTCTTCAACACTCCCCTCATCCTCCCCTCCAGTTCCTTTTCAATATGACCACTTTTTTTTTCTCTCTATCATTAGATTCATAAGGAGTAGACTTGAGGATGACCTATCTCTGAAATGTCCAGCTGTTCATTACAGTGAAACTTTTACCTATATGTGAGGCTTCCAGCAAGATCACTTCCTGCATCAAGAAATAACCTTAATGCGTTGATGACATCCTGAGTAGAATACCATAAATGCGCCTGAGGTAAGGGAGAGCTTGATTCGCTGAAAAGGAATCTTCTGTTTCTGTGTGGTGTGAGAAGTTTTTCCATCTGGTTTTGTCTTAATATGACGGATGCTGTGGGTGGCGATGGATCCCAGTCTGGAAATTTAACTATGAAATCTAGATTATGGTCCTATAACAAAGTAATTGGAACAAAAAGAAACAAAAACAAGAAGAGATTTATCAGTTTAGATGAACCTGCAGCATAACCATGCAATGCAAATAGTTGTTTACTCAGCTACTGGAATTCAGAACAAAAAAGTATTGCATCTTCTTAAGGATCTTAGGGGCCATCCATAAGTTTAAGCAAATGGTACCATGTTTTCACAGTAAAGGACTGTAAAGAGGCAAGATGTTATGAAATGAGATTCTGTTTTGCATAGCCATGCCCAATTTATATTAACTTTTGTACAAAAAGAGTGTCCTACAGTTATAAATTTTGTCAGAAATTAAATGTACTCTTTTCTGAAATTAGGGATTTATTTTAACATCCTAGTTTTATCTAGTAATGGAACAAATATAAAATTCTTTGTTGAAATTAGGGATTTATTTCCTTCAAAATTTTCTACAAGTAACTTGTTCCTGTTATGAAGTATCTCAGGTATGTTGATTAAAAAAAAAAGAGGTTCGATGCAAAACCAAATTCAATGCCATACTGAATGTTCAAGTTTCTGATGTAAGATAATACTGAAACATTACAAGAACAACTATATATGTAATAAGTAACAACAATTGAAATAGAGGAACCCTTAAACTTCATAAAATTGAAAGAGAAACCAATAACTAGACACTTAATTTATAACCTCAAAAAATATCTATTTTAAGATTATCCCTTTAAAGGAAACAAAGACAGAGATACGTTCCAATCAATTGATTTGTTAAAATAAAACGTACAGCAATTCCATCAGTACAATTGTAAATGGTGCCATGAAGAATCTCCCAAGCTGCCTCAATTTGGTGAACTGCTTTACCATAACGTCTTTGAGAGTAGCATTTCAGCCATTTCTACACAATAAAGTTAAACATCAGCAATATTACACACTTATAGATACTGATATTCTTAAAGTGGAAAGCATCATGCAGCTAAGCAGAGAGGGGGGGAAGGAACTTCGACTATGAAATTTATAGTGGAAAGCAAAGGAGAAATCAAATCCTACAAAATAAAAAGCCACTGCCCTGCCAAACCAGCAGTACTAAAGTGAAAAAGGTCTCACATATAAAATGAGACTTCAAGCAGAAAGATAAGTTCTCTGGATTCCGCAAGGTTGGCAGGTCTTCAAATTTAATATACGTATGCAGTCATTTTAAGACATTATGCTACTTATTCAAGAAATCATTAACCAAAAAAAAAAAGAAAAAGAAATTATTATTAATAACATGGTTGTAAATGCAACTGTTACATAAACACTTTGTAAACATTTACTTAAACAAGGAAAAAAAAGGCCAAACAGATTTAAAATGAAGATTTATTTTGACTGTCACTATCTGCTATTCTCTCAGTGATAACATTCTTAAATTCTTTTCTCACAACATTGGATGATCATTGTAAGACAAATTTTTACATTATAAACTAATTTAATGCAAAGCATGAGAAGGAGAAAAGGGCAAATTTGGAATTTTGCATGAAGCACAAAAGCAGAGTAATTATTTCTAAGGTTAATTGAGTCTAAATTCTATGTTTTTTTTATAGGTTTGAGGGTATGTAGTATGATTTCCTTTACATTTATTAGGTCTTATGAGTTCGGGGTATTTTGTTAATTCAGGATTAATAATGGGCTGCAATGGCTGTACATAATTTTCCATGTGATTTGTGATTAGAAATAACTTATTTTTATATTTATTTGTGTGACTCCTTTCCAGTATTTAAGAAACTTCCGAGTGTGACACTGCAAATACAAGGATCATGCAACCCAAAAACTTCAAAACAAAAATTTAAGGATTGTAGAATGCAGAGGAAAAAGGCCAACAGGCATATGAAGAACCTAAATCTACTTATTCCTCAATCAAAATATTTAATTTAAGTGACATAAAGTGGTTTTGAGGAACAATGAACTTTGATATCTTGATATATTCTTATATGAATAAATTAGTGAACTTGTGTAATCATAAATAAGTGCAATTACCATTTGTCCATGTCATGAATCATATACAAATCTGAACACTAAGATAACATAATAGTGAACAGATCAAAAGAACAATGAAACAAGGACATTATAAAAAGAATAAAAATAATTAACACTTCAAACAGGCTTTCATACAAACAAGGTCAATATAGAATTACTTTTAAAAATTTCACCCTTCACAATAAATAGTCTCCCACAGAAAGTAATATAAAATCAAGTAAAAAGAAAAAAGCACATTGGACAATATCTCATATCCACCCTCTTGAAGCACAGTCCTAGTAGCACAAACAACATGACAAAGACTCCTACTGATCATACTTCTGAACAAATAGACTTTACAAGTATCCTAGTCAGACAATAGGACCTAGGACTGTCCCCTTGCATAATGGAGCCTATCGGACATAGAGTAAGGAAAGGAGAAAGGTGATGACCATTATTAACCACTAAATGCATGTAAAAGTCCTCCGACATGTATAGATTAGCATCTAGAGATCTTCAATTACCTGAACTTGGACCTTGTCACTTTGAAATGCCATTTCAGACATCAGCTCATATACAACTGGATTGTGTTCTATTCCTTCCATGCACATGCCAACACCAACCTATGTGAAACATGGAAAACAAGTGAACCCTACAAGGGAAAAAAAACAAACAAAAAGTGGACGAGGATTTATGTAACTGAACCCAAATAGTTGGACTAAGGCTTTGTTGAATTGACAAGTTGAGTTGAACTTATAAGCAAATTGGTCTTCGAGTCTTCAAAGTCATACTTGGACATCTAGTTGATCCCAGAAAAATATAAACGATATACAAAGACACCCTTTTATGCATAATGGCAATAACTTATTACTTACCATGGTTGAATTCGCACTGACACGGGCATCAACTGGACCTGAAGCAATTGCGTCCAATATGCCATACATTTCGATATTCCCTCCAAAGTTGTGCAGCATGCACCTGATACATAATACGAAATAAGAAAATACTATTGAAATTAAAACCTAAGCTTTAATGAATAGATAACGGACATTTGGAAGAGATACATGCAAAGATGTAATACCTCAAGTCCTCAAGAGACATAAAATATGGTAACTGTAAATAAAAGAGTTGATTACCAGATATAAGGAGTGCCATCAAATTGAGAGGATGTCTTCCATATGGGTTTGACATCAGCAAATAAATCAAGAACAATCATCTTTCCAAATGGAACAGAATGTAGAAGTGCCTGTCAAATATAAACTAAGTTAACAACGAATCCAGAATATCTAAAAAGGTCTAGGGATGAAAAATAAGACAGTTTCAGCAAACGATATTGACTAGATGAAATTATCACCATTGTTATCAACGACTGAGCTTTATTTTAAAGTATAGTTTTACAAGAGTTAAAGTCTGCAAGAAAAAAAAAAAAGAATATGCAACCAAAGGAGATCTCCAGCCAAAAAGAATAAAGCAAGAAAATTAACAGAAGAACCAGATCCAAAAAAGAAAAAACCCAAAGCAACTGCGCACAGGAGCAAGAACTCCCATTTAAGTAACTCCATAGCAGTGCCACTCCTATTCCCCTTCTAGGGCATGTTTCCAATTTTGTCAAACCACACTTTTAAAACTTTATCATCTATTAATTTGCAGGTCTTCAGATTCTTTCTCACACTTCCGCTAAGGACCTTTCAGCTTCTCATTCATTCTAATGCTTCCACCTTTGACACAGCCTTATTGGCATAGATTTTTCTTGCACATGGAAAACCACCTCAACAACTCCGTTCAATAATCCCACGTCTAATCGTAAATTATCTTTCACACAGTAATATTCTCCACAACAGCGCTGTCAAAACACCCAAACAATCCTATAAATGTTGCCTAATAGAACACATAAGGATGTCCTATGTATTTACTTAAAAATTTGGAATCACTTTAAACTTTTGGTTTATAACATACTATCACGTGCAGCATGTATATGAACATGTACACGATTGAAACATAGTTAAATATGTATTACATATATACATATGTTTTTTTTTGTGTGTGTGCGTGGAGACACTTGTCAGGTTTTTTGTGTACTTGCTATTTCCTTGGAGTTGAACAATAATAACTTGACGTTATATGAAGTTTAGATTTATTGCAGTGGAGAGAGGGAGAGATGTCCCTCTGAAAGATATAAGAAAACTGGCATAAATAACAAAAAATGGCAATTTGAAAAGATTAATATTGCGCAAATTTTGAATATAACCAACATATAATCAGAGGAGAAAACAAACAAAGGTCTCAATATGCATATATGAACAAGTAAAAAATTAAGAATGCAAGTCTTTATAAAGATGTGTTTTACCTACCATTAATAGGAGAAAAGACAGAAAAAGAAATAAGAAAAAAAAAAGGTAATAAATGATTCAAATCATTCTAAATTCCATCCATTGTTTTTTTCCCCTCATATGTGCATTTTCCTTCTTTCAAGTAAAGCTTTTTGTTCTCAGAAAAGTAAGCCAAGCTCCTTGATCAAAAAGACAAGGCATCACCCAATTCCTTAGATAGCCACCAATATCTCTTGAAGCACCTATACTTAGGGAGCCTTGCCATGCAGTCAAACACCAAAAATCAGCCTCTTTTATAATATTACCACTTATCCACATTGACATCATATCTCTAGAATGCTTTCCATTAATATACTTAATTCTTACACAATTCTGCAGAAACGATGATAAGTCGCATAAAAGTCTTATCGCATATCTCAACTTTGATAGCACAACTACAATGACCAAGATCATTCTCAATCTCTCGTTTGTGTATAATTGGCAAAAATAACAAAATTGACGACTATTGTATCACCTGGTTGTCAATATTACTGTATGCTCATATGTATGGTTCTTCTCATGGTATCACCTTAGTCCCCTAAAGATCAAATCTGTGTTCTAAAATATCAATCCACAACACTTGCCAGTTCCCTAGTCTGATCATTCAACGGGACACCGCATATTAACAGCATAGACCACTAAAAACCTAAGTCATGTATACAGCCTTCTCTAGCCATAACAAACGCACAGAAAATATAACTGTAAGCATAATTGACGCATAATATAATGTCTTTATAATAGCTAACTAGTAAAATATGATACATTCATTTGTTCCATCAAACCCTTCCCAAGCAGAATTTCAACAGTATGTTGAAGATAACATGCCTGGAGTTCTAGCAGTAGGTAGTAAGGCCTTGAGATCTATCATTGAGCCATACTTCTCACTAAGCAGATATAACCAAAAGTATACCTTGAAGGAGTTTTCAGACATAGCAATAGATTTATATAATAAAATTGTAATGTCCACTATGTAAGATGTGCTATATATCATCCTGTTGCCAGGGCCACCACCTAGACAATCAGGCTACTAGCAGAGCCCTTGCCTAGACTCATATCGCAATTAACAAGCATGAAACGAACAACCAAAAAATAAATAAAAATGAAATTTAGTTGGAATTCAATAAGCCAAATGCAAGAATTTATAATCTGGCCATATGAAGTGATTGGATCAGCCACATGATAGAACACCACATGATAAGAATTTCTACTTCATAAGAATTCATACTTTCATTTGTGGTGGTTTCCAGAATGAAGAGTCTGAGTAAAATAGCCAACCCTGCACATGGGTAAATCAATCAACTTTAAGTCATTTAATGCATAATAAGCATAAAGCCAAAACCCACTGTCAGCAAAATAGACTTCGGAGAGTTTGTAGCAAAATAATTCTTGGCTATAGTGTAACTTCTGAAAGACTACGACACTAAGTGCAGTTATGCTATTTAAGCAAAATGGAATCAAGAAAAGATGTATATTCACCTAAGGGAAAAGAATTTGAAGGTACATACAAAGCCTGTTTCAGGTATCTGTATGTGTATGTAACTAGATACCTATGCAGTAGCTTGCAAACTACGGGCGACAAATCAGGCTGAAACAATCCTCTTTTAACCATTTGGTACAGGCAACAAATCAAGCTGAAACCACCCTCTTTTCACCATTTGATCCAAGAAAAATCCAATTTTAAGTTGGTTTTCTGACGCAGAGGTGTGTTTTATGCTTGATTTCTTTTAACATAACTGAATATTCATACAACTAGACTACTTTACCAAACGCTCCAACTAGCCCTGTCCTCTGCTGGTTGGATTTCTGAGTCTCACAAACAGTCCCTAACATGACTAGGAAAAGTAAATATTATTGCAGTCTCAAATAAAGAATATTTGGGTTTGTGTAGCGAGAAACAAGCCAATAACATTATACAACGGTTTGTTGTGCAATTGGTGTCTGTGTGAGGCCACCCACTAGGAGGTTAGGACTTTTGAGGCTCAGAAAAGTTTTCTTGAAAAGGGAATTCCAAAAAAGATGTTCTTAAGAGTGCCCAAAGGAAAAGATAAACTAATGATATCATTGAGTGGTTAAATGCAATAACAGTTGCCACTTCAATTGACAGGCTGAACAAAAATGATATGCTTTGTAGCCCTCAACCATGATAACTAAGAAGCCTTTATGGTTTCAGTGGTCATGACTCTAGTCTTATTTTATTTATTGAGCCAAGGGCATTGAAGGTACCTGGTCTTAGGCCTTTTCCTTTTGAGCTTGAAGAACAATTCATTCTTCCCCTTTTATACAATTTTCTTTTCCATGCAAATAAGAATCTAGTCTCCTTTTCTTGTCAAAGAAAGAGTACTCTAGAAGTTAAATACTTTTTGGTGCTCAAGAAGTGATACACCTTCGAAAAGCAACATTGCAATTTCAGTTTTTTAGCAGTAAAATAAATAGAAAAGCTAGCCAATAAGGCCAGGATGGCACACTCATTGCTTCTCTTCAACCTATGTTACCTAGACTCATCTAAATTTGTGAAATACCCGGGTCGGACACTTAACACTCGGACATGGGTATGAGATATGTGTCCGATAGGATTAATTGGACATGCATCCAACAAGTACGTTAAATAATTGAATTTACCATAGAACTATGCATTAGACTTCTATTATGTATAAAATGCTATATTGTAGTTTGTAAACACATTTTTCCTTAAAAAGAAATATTTAAAAAATGTAATATCCATATAATAAATACACTTTTATCATTTTAGCATTTTAGAGGGTTTCTTAGCAAATAGTAAAAGTTAGAAAGCCCTAGTCTTGTATTTTACCTACACCCAAGTAACACAGCCGTCACACCCTTTTCCCTTGTAGAAAGTTCCATTGAAGAGAAACAAGCTTTGGAAGAAGGTGGATGAACATTGGAGGCCATATTATCATTAGAAATTTCAACCAAGGTAAGTCTTTACCCTCTCTAATTATATACCTTTTCGTGAAGCCATTAGAAAAGAGAACAAAGAATAAGTCTAGATACATTGGCAGAGAAGAAAATCTTGTTTTCGAAGTCTATTCTTAAATGACGTATTAAATTATGAGAGATATTAAGTTGTTGGCTATCTATAGTATTATATGTGGTTGAGGAATAGATGCAAATTGACTCGAAGAGTTGATTAAGAAGACAATTGAAGAATCCTGAAGGCGCTCAGCACGGGTTCACCTTATGAGTTGGGAAAGTTTATTTCATTTTTATGGCTGGTTGTGAACCAATCTGTTGGGGTTCAAGAGATTGGTGTTTGATATAGGATGGTAGTAATGAATTGGTTGATGTCCTGTATTCATAAAGAAAGGAAAGATAAAGCTATAGAGTATTTTATTGATACCTTGTACAATTGATTAGTTTATTGATGCCATGCTTTCAGGTCTTTTGGAGTACTGCAGAATGTGTGTGTAAATATATATTTGGGGAGCCTTAGGAAAAGGAAGTGGAAGCTAGTTTATGTTAATTGTTCAATTTGTAATTATTGTGTAATGTTGGCTGTATTAGGGTCACGGAACAAAATTTCCATTTGTTTCAATCAAAACAGCTGAAATGTTTCTGTTTCCAAAGAGACCGAAACAAAACACCAATGGAATAACGAAACTTTATTGTTTCCACTAAAACATATTAGAACATAGAAAAATGCATCAGAACACAAAGCTATATACCAAAACAATAAGTTGTATCAACAAGAATTTAGAACTTTTCATAAACATTATATAATTTTTATTGAGAAAGATACAAAAGATCGTATTTTACTGTATTTATATTTTATTACTTTTTGAAATGTTTTCAAAAAGTTTCCGTTTTTGAGCCAACCGAAACGACCTATTGAAACTAAATTTTGATCCTTGATTAGGATGGTAAGATTTTATTGGAGTTTAGCTTTTGGGAAATGACTCTTTGCGTGAGAGGTAAGTGATTTACTACCACTTCTTGTAATTTTATAAATTATCAGAAATTGCTTTAGAATCTTATGTTTTTGGATTGTTTGTTAAATTATTGTTTGAATAAAGGGTTTTTGTTTCCTTTATATTTTTTGTATAAATTATGGATCAAGTGTGAAATTGTTCATCCAATAAATTGTATATTCGTTTATTTTTACTAATATTAGGTCTCTTGTTTAACTATGATTTGGACCCTACGCCAATGGAGGTTAAAGATTGGCACAGAAACTAATTTCTTTTGGGCTTCAACCATAGAGCCAAATATGGTTTTGGGCCTTGTCACAAGCTAATGTGACCATAGTCAGTAAAATTGAATTTGTATATATATTGAACTGTGGAGATGGATTTGTTAAATTGTTTGGATAATTAATAGCATGTCATCATGAGTTAGTTATCTTAAATTGTTATTGGAAATTGTTTGATACAAATGATATTTTCCTACACTTGATCCATCGAGTTGTGGTAGTAGGTTACTTACTAGGCTGTCTAGCTGAAGCGTTCATTCTGCATTTTTTTTCCAGATTCCAAGTAGTATAGCTTAAGTGAGGTCTTGGAAGTAGCTTCGTAGTACTTTTCTTGTTTGGATTTTATTTTGAGACTTGCTCGATTATGTTTATAATTTAGTTTGGTGGAAGTAATGTTATTTGTATGTTCAAGGTATTTTGGAAACATGAGCATTTCACTTTGTAGAGTTTATGGATTAGATGGATATTTTCTTAAATATTTTGGAGTCAATGATATTCAGTTCTTTGAGGTCGTTTGGTTTGCTTGATGATTGGTTGTGAGATTGGACAAGTTGTATCTTAGCCTTGCATGCCCATAGGGTATGACCTTGTGGGTGTGAGGCGTTTCACAAATCGCTTGAGTTTTGGGGTGTGACAAAAAATATGAAATTTAGCCGTGTCCAAGTATCTTGGATATGAGAATTAGATGAATCCGACGCTTAGACACATACCAGCACCCAACACTCGTACCCGAGTCGGGTAACATAGTCTTCAACCCATTTCTCTAGTTATCTTCTCTTAAGTCTTCCACATACCAGCATGCGATACATGGTATAAAAGCAACGAATCGAGCATAATCCATTTCTTCCTTCCCCTTTCTTTTTTTCCGTTGTCTTCTTCTTTCCTTTTCCTTGAAGTGCTTTTAGAACCAGAGGAAGAGTCAGAACACTCAAAACTCTATAACCCTATGGACTGCACAGCTAGGCCTGTATTGGACCATGTGGCCCCCTACACTGATGTAGCATACATTGGTGCTAGGTTGGGTTCTTGAATCAAATCGAAATCCCCATTGTTGAGTGTTCAATTGCGATAATTTTTGAAGAGTTTTTGTCTTGCTTTTTGAAATAGATTTGGATGATATTTCATCAGACAAACTGCAGATTCATGATTTGTAGGAACAAGTGCATGATTTCTCAATATCACAAGGACTATAAGAAGATACGGTTGTAGTCAACAATTATTTCCCATGGAGGAAATGTTTCCAGGGTTTATAAGTTCTAAGAAAAATATATCTTCTTAAGTACGAAAAAGCTTTGGTGATCATTACAATGCCTTGAAGGGCTGTTGGAGAATTCAGTCAACATCAACTACTAACAAATTATGTTAAAACAGTAATAAGAAATGTTTATTTATCCAAATTTCTCTAAGGGCTAGATCCGAGTCTTCAGGCTATTAGAGGACATATGTGTGTTATATTCCTCTCTTATCATGTGCATGCCAGTTGCTTAAGAGCTTCAACCAGGTCCACGTAACTAGCTATTACTTTAACTAGAAAGGCTACAAAATGCTAAAATACACCTCTGCGTAATAAACTAGCAATATGCAAAACTGGATGTTCAAGGTTGCAACAATTTGATGATCAAAATGCGTGTCCCCAAGGCATTTTAGGGTTATGGCAATTTTAACTTCTTAATTTCTTAATAATCATTCCCTCTATTTTCTACAACAAAAACTTTATTATTCAGTTTTACATTGAAATAGTGCGTCATTTATTTACTATTTTATTTTAGAATTAAAAATTTAAAATAATCACAAAGACTCCTTTATTTGATTTGCCTCCATAGGTTTTTACTTCTGTGTGCTTATAGAAAATCTTACTTTAGCTCCTTGAGATGTTCACTGCGTTAACCCCCAAAACACAAAAGGAGTACAAGTAAATGCTAAGACTTGAGAAACTACCATTTTGAAATCATGAAAGAAGTTGGCAGAGGGACAACTGAAGGAGGACTAGTTCAGTAGGGGTGAAGAGAGGAGCAGGAAGGATAGGAAACATACTTGCATTAGCCACACTGCGTCCTTATCTGCTTTGGACATTGCTTTATAGACAGCAGCTCCAAGAGATGAGATATATGATGGGTCACTTGTTGGTGGGGAGTTCTCATTGAATGTGTCGCTGTGTAATGGAACAAACATGTAGAGAGAGGATATAAGGTCAAATGAAAAAAAAAAAGGAAGTGCAAACAAGATCCTTTTCTCATAAAATTTGTAAAAGCAAAAAGTAAAAGAACAGCTTGTTGATAATGATACAGCATAATGAAAATTCTAAAGCATCAACCAGCACAAAAAGCAGCCAAAACAAAATACAGCTGACATCATAGATATCCACTGGAACATAGAAGTGGCAAGAATGCAGTACACCAGAATTCAAAATGTAAAAAGCTTACCCATAACACCAATAAGTTTTGTTAATATAATCTACCAATCAACAATATTTTATTTTAAGGTTAAGGTTAATAAACAACAAACTATGGGAAAAACATGGTGTGTCTGAGTTCAACCAAAAATAAAAGAAAGATATAATGATATGAACAGGAAAAATAACTTCTAAAAGTAAA
Source organism: Euryodendron excelsum (assembly GCA_033060915.1). NCBI lineage: Eukaryota > Viridiplantae > Streptophyta > Magnoliopsida > Ericales > Pentaphylacaceae > Euryodendron > Euryodendron excelsum. The sequence goes on along the minus strand of CM065377.1, from coordinate 67,212,985 downwards.
AGATTTCATTAAGAGTGCCAATAAATGGGGCACACCACATACATCCCCATGGTGTAAAAATGACAACACCTAAGTATCTACAGGAAGAAAAAAAATCCCTTAAAGCTCTACAAATGAATCTAAGGGAAAGCCTCTGAATGCCAAAACTGAAAGGCCATAAAAAAACAAACTCGTTTCAACTTATAAATCAGGAGCTCTGTTCCTTCCAACTACAACTCTTCACCACATGCATCAGATCAAAGCTCAAATAGGCAGCATCCCCTGGTTTCCTCACACTCCTCCGATCACGACTCCCACTCCAACAACACAAAAAACACCTCCTCAAAAACTCAGGCATCCAGACTACCCCAACCAAGACACGAGTGGAAAACTGTACTGTTTGAAAGGAAGAAAATAATAATGTAAGTACAAAGTAAAAGAGGCAAGCCTCTTTGGAATAATTAAGGCATCATCACCAATACTCTTGGTTCTACAACAACTCAAAGGAGCAAGATATTCAAGAGATTTCCCAGATCTGGTCATTTCAGATATCATTAATTATGATGGAAAATTCATAAAGCCTGCGTCATCGCAAGATTTTTCTAAAATCTACATGATAATGACAAACAAGTATTAGGTTTTGCTGAAGACTAGTTTAGAAAGTAAGAAATTGATAAAACAGCATTCGGGGAATAGAGAAATTAGAGTGACTTGAAGGTTTTGTTATTGGTTGAAGAAGAAGGAAGAGGAAGAGGAGGAGGAGGAGGAGAAAGAAGATCAATATTACACAAATCTCATCCTGAGTTCCCTTGGGCATCAACCCCTACGATTAGAGTTGCATCACAGAGTCCCTTCACAGAGCTTAAAAAGCTGTCAGGACAGTCAGTAAAACTGAATGCTCTCTCAACTGAACAAAATAAATATACATAAGCACTTTAGTCCTCTCCCCTACAAAACTTGAGTATTAGAACTGTTGAACTTTACCTTCTTGACATAATCCAGACTTTGAAATTTTTAAGTTGAAAACATAACCCAACACCCTAAAAGCTACAAAGGATGTCCTTTAGCATATTTAAGTTCAACTACCCACAAAAAGTACAAGCCCAAAGGGTCACTATCATTAACCATGCCCAGAAAACATGAAATTCTTTAAATGCCTTTGCCTGAATTAAACATCATAACATAAAACAAAATTAAACCGCTGTAGTACCCAAATAAGAATTAAATTAAACCCAAACTCAATTACACAAGGTCTGAAGAATCCCCACAATATACACCCAATTTTACCCATTTCTTGTTAACATGCTCTACGTCACAAGCAAACCCAGTCTTTGAGCAAAACTCAACCCATACTTTCTCACCCTTGAATTAAACAATCCGAACATAAATTATGATCCAAGGAACCATCATGAGTTGAATATAAAACAGAAACAGGTTGCTAGTATAGAGCGAGCAATAATATTCCTCAGACCGATGTTAACATGAACCACCACATCGCTCAATTACACGAGTATGTTCCCTCTAAAGTAGTGATCCCTCTAAAATAGCATACTTCATTCTTGAACTTTTGTTCTATGTAATTATGAATATCATGTATAACTAGAGTTTGAAAGATAAAGACACTCAAAATAGTAAGGGCCTGAATAAAGTCATCTACCATAGACACAGCCAAAAGATGCAACTTGATTGGCATTGATCCCATAGTCCTGGTTCTAGGCCCCCATCATCTGCAAGAATCTCAACGAGGCTATAGCTATCATATTCCACATGTTTCTGCAAATCCTGATGTATGATCACCACCAAACCCAACTTGGACATGCTAGCACACACAAGGCCTTTTGACTTTTGAGAAAGGCTATTGCTAGTGGAGTCACCATTCCAACAAACAAAAGAATGCCAAATTACCTTTTCCAATACAGGCATCTAGTTCTACAACTTAAATTTTGGTATGTTAGCACATGCAAGGCTCTCTGAAAAAAGGCTATTGCCATTTGAGTTTCCATATCAATAAGACCTAATGAACAAAATTACCATTTGTTTCCATCTAAATGGCCGAAATGTTTCCGTTTCCTAGGAAACCAAAACGAGACACTAATATTTCTATCAAAAGACACTAAACATAGAAAAATGCACCAAGACATAACGCTATATACCAAAACTATAAGTTGTGTCAATACGAATTTAAAATTTTTCATAAATATTGTTCAATTTTGATTTAGAAAAATACAAAAGTTTGTATTTTACTATTTTAATATTTGTCACTTTTGAAATGTTTGCGAGACATCCCGAAACATTTCCGTTTCTGAGCCAACTGAAATGACCTCTTGACACGAAGTTTTGATCCTTGATAAGACCAACAAACACCAACCAACTTGTTGCAATACAGGCATCTTTTCTACAACGTCCTTTCTTCCATAGAGTGATAAATGAAATTTAACTAGGTCATGTGTGGGTTTGTTTCTGCGATCATACACAAAATCCACTTCACTGAAAAACAGTAGGACAAATTTGAGTTTCAGGATAGCAGAAGGATGAATTTTTAGAGTAATTTTATTCTAAACCATACAAGTATGAGAAGTACCACATATAAGTTTACTGCCCAATCTTACATACAGCCAAACAAATATCAAAAGGAGGCGTGTATACATGTCCACGTTTTTAACAGGGCATGTTACTCTTAATGTTTTTTCCAGTTCCAAATCTCCTACTTGCCTAAACAGACACATTATAAATTGCCTGTTTGATTCTCTTGCAGACCTAAGAATTTTTAGCAGATGACAACAATAAAGCTAAGTATGAGATTGAACTTTATGGAATATAATGGAAATAAGAGAAAAATTATAAGACCACAAAAGAAAATCATAGATGCCCAAAATGTTAAAGTAATATAAACTCGTAAACAACACTTCCATGTAAAATATGGTCCAAGACGGCACAATATGATAGTATAACTGACAGAAATTACCAGCTATAGATGTTTGTCACATCCCCATATTCTGCAATAAAAAATGAAGAGACAAACAAACAAACATAGTCAATGAATTAGAAGAACAAAAAAAAAAAAAGTGAAGAATACCAAGACAAGCACTTTATTGAACAGCCAAGAAGAGAAAAAATAAATTCAAGTGTCAATGTCAAAGGGAATAACTTAAACAAATCTATCACTTCACAGTTGAACACAGACTGCAAGGTAGTAAAACCGTAATATATGGCTTAACTACTTAATTGTGCCACGAAAGGTTAGAAAATACTATAAGATGGAGGAAAAACCAGAAGGAGCTGATACTGCTTGGTAAGAACCTACCCTAACTTACTTAGGTATGGTAAGTCTTCAATAATTGCAGCTGTTTCCAGTCTTAAGAGTTTTTATTTTAAAGTACTTTGGTAATTTTATTTTCTGCAGTGGACTTACCAATGTGTGGGCTTCTATTTTGTGGGCTTATTGGCAATTTTTTTGGGTTAGTCCAAAAAATTTCATTGCTTTTTGTTTTTTTGATAAGTTGTAATGTTGCTTTCATAGGTTCAAACCCTGGCTATTCTAGGCTGCAAGGTGTTTCTGATTTCCAAGCTTGATTTCTTTATGTAACGATATAGGAATGTTGTTCATAAGTAGCAAATGGACGGATATTTTGAGGCCTAGAATAGTGATTGTGATGCATTCTTTGTTAACCGTCAGTGCCTAAGAACCTAGCTGTCATTGCCTAGGATCTTCCTACACTTCTCTACCTCTCTTTCTTCTTCAATCATTAAGTTTTTTAACTTTCTGAACCCACTCATTATCTCAACCATCAAGTTAGTCCATAGCCTGGCTTTTTTAGCCCTAGCAAACTAGTTTAGAATGATGCCAAAACCAAAGATCCATTACAGAACCTACACAACTGCAAAAAGGACACAACTTGAAATGCAGCCAGATCACAATTTTTATTAGGATGACTAGGCATGACCACACACCAACATCAATGCACACAGACATACTGCATGACCAAAACGTCACGCAATGTGATATCTAGTCGGTTTGCTCAATTGTTTAAAAAGCATGTCACTTTCATTTTGGACGGTGAAAAGCTGGAAAACCTTTACCCAAAATGTAATCATGGCATACTGCTATCCAAAATAGTGGGGGAAACTATTTTGGATTGCATGACTTCTCAGCATCACAATGTGACATCACCATGTGCAAGTTCACATTGTTGGATTTTAAATAATTTGCCATCAATAAAATTATGTTTTTTCTTTTGTTTTCCAGGGAGAAAAGATAAAGAAAGTTGAGGTTGGCAACTTGGCATAGCATTTGGAGTCTTGGACAAAGAGATGTATCGATGGCAATAAAGACTTGACATAGTTTGTACATGGAGAAAGGGGAGAGGAAATTAGAAAGATTTCCAAAAGAATAGATATAATTCACAGGCTTGGAAGAACACTCACATCTGAATTGGATGGTTTTCATTGCTCTCATTTTCTTTTTCTTTTTTTTTGTATTTGTTTTAGTTTACTTGTGTGGTATGAATAAATGTTGTCCTAAGACTCCTAACAATTATGGGAATAAACAACTAAGAAAAATATTTATGTGAAGTATGTGTGTATATGTTTGTATGGATGCCGGCTTACTACACTAGGGGAAGTGGCATGTATTTGTGTCTGAAGATAAAGTTATGTCAGGATGCATATCATGCATCTTATTAGTACATATAACAAAATTATGAGCACAAAGTTTTTCCAATGAAAACCATAAAACATGAACGGATGAGCACCAGCCATTTAAAATTCCGTTTTTTCAATTAGCCCAGTTATCACTTTTGATGCTCAAACCATCAAATGCTATATAAAATATGCAAGTTGTTAATTGTATCACTTGGAATACACTGTTGTTTTAAGTGAGTGACAAACAGATATGTATCCCACCTTTAGTTTGTTGTGTAATAAAGGCCTCCCCAATCTCTATGAATAAAGGATCAGAGGGATCAAGAAGGAAAGTACAACACCAGCGAGGATCACCATCAATAGTGTTCCTAAGATAAGGATAGATGAAAATTTCTAGTCATATACCAGAAGTGGAAGTTTTCAAGCATCCCACAAAAAACTCATTTCAGCAGGGAACAAATAGAAAGTCTGCATACAATTTGTCATGAAAAGATCCAGGAAAAAGAGTATTTAACTGAAATTTAAGCAGAATATAGAAGCAAAACTAACGCAAGTATCAAAATGCATTACAGTAAGCGGCAAGCAGAGGCCATGTTGCGCCCCCCCCCCCCTAAAAAAAAAAAAAAAGTTTTGAAAATCTCCTATATGCCCTATAAAATTTTGGATATTTCAGATACAATATAGTGTATTGGTCCCCCCCAAACTTTTAGAATTTCCATTCACCCTTGTAGATTTTTGAATATTTAGAATACTATATACTGCATTGATCTCCCAAAAAAAAAAAAAAATTCCCTTAATCCTCTCTTCAACAAAAAAAAAAATTCTTCACCCCTCAACCGAAATCCTGCTTCCGCCACTGATTACAATGTTTGAATTTAATTTATGGTAAGACTTTCTACATGGAGGAGAATTTTTTTCAAGCAGATTGAGAAAGCATGACATTAGGCTTGAAGTTATTTCTCCACTGTATGCATTGATGTGTTTTGATAGCAGAAGTTTTGTCTTGCCTCTTAATGGATACCCATATTATATTCCTACCCAAACAAACTGGCAGCTTCCCATGCAATACCCTGCCCACAACATGTTGACCTCTTCCCCTCCTCAAACCACCCAGAAGAAAATTTTACGTTTGTTTGAGTATAAATTATTTCTTAGAAAATAGCTCACATAATATTCAATGTGGTACCCAACTGGAAGCATAAAAATGATCCATTCAAGTGTAAGAGACCAACATTTCCAAGCATTTTACATTAGGTTTTGTTAGGGTATTGTTTAAGAGAGTTCCACGTCTATTTTGTACTAGTGACCTCTTACGAAATGGACCTGAACTATTTTCTATGATTTTCTTAGTTATGCAAACTGCACTGACCTTTCTTTTTTCTTCCCCACCAACTCCCCTCCCCCCCCTGCTCTTTTGATTAGAACCTAAGTTGAAAAGGGTTGAAAATTTATTCATTGGAGGGGGTTCACCTGCCACACAGTGCATGAGCATGTGGGACACTTTCCACCACGTGCAAGGAACTCTATTTGCAGAGCAGATGTCACCCAATTTGACATGTTTTCCAGCAGCACATGTCTTTTGACGTGCGATTCAGTTAACCTGGGTTGGCTACAATTAGAAAAGGGCCCAATACTACGTTGTTTAATAGCTGATGTGAGTTGTCAGAATGAAGTAGCCTTAGCATTTGTCCTACATCAAATAAAGAATGTGACTTTGACAACCACACAAATAGGTAAAATTTATATCATTGCAATACCTATTGGCTTATTGGGACAGTGGACAAAATTTATACCATTGCAATACCTATTGGGTGATTGGGACAGTGGACAAAATAAAAAACTAATTTTTGAAGGTCCCATAATTAGGGTGGGCTTGGTGCAGGTTTGACCTAACTGGGTCCCCAACCTGAACCCAATGTGGGTTGAACCATTGCAATACCTATTGGGTAATTGGGACAGTGGACAAAATAAAAAATTAATTTTTGAAGGTCCCATTATTGGGGTGGGATTGGTGCAGGTTGACCTAACTGGGTCCCCAACCTGAACCCAATGTGGCTTGAACCCTCCAACTCCCTCCCTCCCTCCCTCCACCACCCCCCCCCACCCCCCCCCCCCCCCCCCCCCCCCCCTCTTCTCCTCCTCCTCCTGCGCCACCACAATTGGAAACCTCTTAACAGGCATCCCAAACTTCTAAGATGAATTGTGTCATCCCTATTGATAAAAGGGGTCCCAAATCTTGAGCCAATGAAAGTTTTTGACGAGCTTTGATCTCTGTGTGAGTCTGTGTTAAAAATACCACTGGTTCCAACCTTCTTTCATTAGTTAACCCACGTTTTCCTGAAAGAGATTGCAATCACTCGGTTTTACACCTTGAAATGGCTCTCTCATTTTCCAATGGCATTTGATCACAGAATCAGTTGACAGGTGCATAAATGACTAGAATTGGTTTTTAAACTGGAAATGGTGTATAATGTGATTGTTTTGGTAGTTCTATAAGCCTTGCACCTCGATTAGTAATGCCTGAGTCGCAGCATCTCTCTCCATGTTCTTCTCCTAATCTCCTATTCATCATTCTCCTATAATCAAGAGGCTTGGGAGACCCCTATTTTTTTTCACCTTCCCCTCAAAATTCTTCATTTCTATTCTCCTGCTCCCCATGTCCTCAACTTCTTTGCGTTTCTTGTTTCTCATTTCAAATAATTCTAGTAGAGGTTACAACATAACATAATAAACCAATGAAGCTTTTTGAAAGTGGGGCCCAAAAGAAGAGGTGCCAACTGATATGTTTGTCATTATTCAAGTTAGTAGCCTTTTCCATTATATTTTCCTTAAGATTCCAAGTATTTTAGGATTAGAGTAGGAGCCTTACAATATTAGGCCTTTTCTTTTCTTTTTTCTTAGACACACAATCATGCATCCCAAAGAGAACTTAATATAACAACTTTGACATTCCCCTTAGGAATGACATGAAATACCATTTAAGATAACTGCTGGTGATTGGGTCCATTTCAGTACATATCAAAATAGTTGTAATATGTGTCTAGGGTTTTGTAGGGCCAAGAAGTAGGCCTTTTGGGTGAAAAACAAGACAAACTTGGAGATGGATCCAGAATGACAATTATTTCACGGCCTTAGTCTCCCCACCCGCTTCACCCCTCTCACTATACCACTCCATTGGGAATCTAGGATGATAGAAAGACTTGGAAGGCGTTTTTGTATCCTCACCTCTTGTCCTCTCTTCTCTTCTTGATTTCTACCTTTCTTCCTCCCCTTCCCTTATGCCAAATAGGCTTGGAAGACTTATTGCACCTCTATATCTCCCATTTTCCTTCTTTCAGTTTCTACTTTTCAGCCTTTCTTTCTGTCTCATCGATATTTATTGTAAAAAGAGAGGAGAAGAAAAGAAAAATAAAATAAATTCATAATAGTCTATTCCCCCACCATATGTTCAAATACCTCATCATGAGCGCTTAGTCTACATCAAATATAGAGGATATTACGATTAAGCAAATGGTCAATCATGAAGAATCATATAACTAAAGGTTGATTTTTCTCTAACAAGAGGAAATCAATACTTCCTAATTCTAATGGCTCTTTTGAAACTTGATTGACATGGGAGGATTCACAAGGAGATCAATTTAGTCATCAGTCTTACAAAAATATTTAGTCATTAGCATTACAAGTGTATCTTCTAAAACAATTGATGCATTTTCTTTTATTTCAGAAATTTTCAGGGTTTCAAGGACAGAGTTAGTATATATTGTTACAATATTGGGTATGGCTAATTTTATAAAGTGACTTATCAAAAGATTGGATAATTTCACAAAATTTGTGTGTGTATTTAGGTTGTATGAGGTATATAATGACCTCCAATTCTCCCAAGGTGAAGATCTAGATAGACTTCATAGTGATCCTTTGACAGCCTTAGGCCATCCCCCCTTCCTCCTCTTATTTTTCTTTTGTAACCATCTTTAGTTTTATTTCTCTCTGCTCCCTCACTGTTAGAATTCCTCTCCTTTTTTTCTTCCTTTTGTATTTCTCCTTCTCTGTTCTACCTTTTGCTTTTTTGTTTCTTGTTTTCAACAACCCCTCTACAGGATATATAGGAGCACTTCTCTTGTTTTCTTTTCTCATTGATAGACAATCCATACTGTTACTTAGAACTTAAAAGATCACCTCTTTTATTTTCTTTTGAGCTTCAAACCAGCCTAGAAACACCAAATTGTCAATATCTCCCACTCCAGTAAATGCAACAGGCACAACCATGCTAGAACAAAAGATTCCATTTTTGTGAAAAATGAATTCAACTTTCACTATCAGAATCCTTCTCTTCTAAGTCCCTATCTCAAGCTTCTTCTTCTTTTTTGTTCTTTGCAGCGGAGAACTTGTATTAAATTGGTACAGTACTCTAGACAAATTTCTGCTCCAACCCCCTTAAGTAGTCCAAGAAACAGAGTAACTACAACAGGACTCATTGCTGTCATTAAATAAACAAGAAAGGGGCAAACCAAAAGAAAATACAATAGAAAATATGTTATTTAATGAGTCCTGTCAATCTTTGGCTTGAAAAGCAGATGTTAACTACAGTTGGTACACGTGTCTTACTGTGAACACATCAATGAAAGCCAACTTGCTAATCAAAAAACAAATCCACTCTGCCAGCTCCCATCATGCTCATGGAAATCCTTTTGGCACTCGAAGAAAATGTGTGCTTCTGTACTTGTGTCTTACTATTAGTCAGTCCAAGTAATATAGTACAATTATCTAACACAAAAAAAAAAAAAAGAAAAAAGCATGCTTCTTTCTATTTTATTTTTTTTCTTCTATTTGTAAAATTAATTGGAAGCACGAGGATAAAAAGCAATGAAGATTTGAGGGCCAAATGATAAAATCTGTTTACAATGTAACAGTACCATGTGTGTGACCTTCCCCTAGTAACAAGTAACAACTTAATCAATGCCAACTTCTTAGAAACAACAGTACCAAGTCTTCAGAAATGAAAAATAAATAAGAAAAGGATTATTTCATTGAAAAGTAGGCACATCAAAGAACAAGAACAGTGATTACCACTCCCCTAGTCTTGTTATATTTGCAGAAGGGAATATCTCTTTGAGTGCTCCTGGAACATTGCCAGAGAAAGATGGCAGTACTGGCAAAACAAGAAATTCCCAATCAAACACATCATCAAAATCACAGGGAAGTTCATTAGAAATGAGAAGTCACTTTAATTGAATTCCAATTTGTCCCAGAAGAGTAAATATCTCATCTATGAATATTTAGTCAAACTTACGGTTGTATGGAATCCATAAATGAGAGGCCCTTTCAATCATGAAGCTAACTCTACCTGGCGTCATGCCTAACTCTGTCATCCGTGACAATATCTGCTTTTGCAACACCAACTGCTGATCCAACCAATTTTGTGATAGAGGCCCACCCCATCTGTGATTGTGATAGGGATCAACTTTTTGATGGACGATAAAATATGCAAACAATACAGACAACCAGCAATGCTATACGTAACTTGTCCAGAAAAGAAAATAAAATCAATGGTCTAGGGTTCAGAGAGCACACTACAAAAGAGTGACATGACGTTTTATGGGGAGAAATTGAACTACTATGAGATAGTGACAGCTTTGAACTTAAGCAAGGTTTTCATTATTGCAAAAAACATGATGTTTTATGTAGTCCAATTTAAGGAATGTAGTAACTTTACATGATCACATGAATTCCCTTTTCTGTTTTTATTTTTGCACAAACAGGGGACAATAATAACATAATTCAGAAAGAACAATTATCTACAGTCCCGTGTAGTTACTTTGAATGTAAATTAAGGGATGAACAAAGGATGCAATATGTATGGAAATAGTGATTTATGGTATCAAATTAGATGTAACAAAGTATGATTCACTTCTACAACAAGATTAACCTTCAGTGTAGACAGATAAGCAAATCACATGTGCTTACCCATGTAAATTTCCCATGCGAGCCCACGCAAGAAAAGCAGGTCCACCAAAGAAATCATTCAAATCTTGCCTACTAATATTAAAATCCTGCCATTGTACAGTTAAAAATCAGAACATAATTGAACTTGCATATGCATTGATCTTAGGATCCATGGAAAGCTGCACGCCTAATATAAAATGACCCTACTGAAAATTGCATATTTAGTCCAGAGAGCCTATAATCTGAATATGCAATTGGATTTTACAATTAACCATGAAGTAGGAACTAGAATAGGATATTTCACACATACGCCTCCTCAAAAAGAACAAGGACACAAAGCATAAGCCTATTCATTATCAGCAACCAAGCACTAAGGGAAAGGTTATTGAAGAGCAATATGACTCAATGATCACAGTCGTCACAAACATCAACAGAGCATTTTAGATATAATTCCACAAAGGAAAAGGTGTAAATTTTTTAAATACCATATGACAACAGAAAAGATACAGTAATAGTTCAATTTCTCCCCACAAATCAATTAAGATGCACTGCTGTTGAATATCATTGATAGTGCCAACCACATCATAAAAGTAAAGAAGGAAGATGAATTTAGCTGACCTCAGGACATGCAAGTGCATCTACATTTGCAAAAAGGAGGAGCAACTTTTTATTCAATATAAAGAAAAGGATAATGCTAAACAACCAGAAAATTCATATTTCTGGACAGAATGAGGTGATTGAATGCGAGCCTTTCATTTTAAAACAAAACAGTCATCATGATGCCACTTAATTACAAAAATGCCATTGACACATCATTCTGGTGGGATTTTCTATACAAAATTTCTGGAAGAATAGCACTTTTCTAAAGTAAAAGCAGAATGATGTCAAACCATACTTCCAGTCCATTTCACAATGAATTGAGAAAGCATGTGTTCCAACCAGTTCTACGGAGGGCACAACCAAATTGCCAATTAGGGTACACATGCTATCACCAATGAGTAATGAACTTAAAATCTTCACTAATAAAAATAAATTGGTCTTCCAATTAGGGAAATGTTCTAAAAACATATAGATACCTATACATCTCATAAGAATTTCACAGCAGTTCCACACACAAACTGTAACAAAAGATACCATATAAGGGCTTGTACTTTCAACATTCTGTTCTCCTAATTGAATGTGATTCTCTCAAGATATAACTCCAGTTTAGTACAACAAGATGTTAGGAACATACTTCTACATTATGAATAAAAGTTTTTCTTAGGAACAAATTTCTATGTTATGATTTTTTTTTAACAATTTCTATATTATAAATAAAATATTTTTGTTGCTTCCATTTTCAATTCTATTTCTGCCAGTGACACAAAATCTGTTCATATGCATGTCAAGACCAGCCTATCTAGTACCTTTTCTCTTGTCTATTTTCAAGCACATGGCAATGTCTGACAGTTCAGGGACAGAAAACATTTACAAATGGTGAGAGCAAGAACTTTGCAATAAGAGACATTGACTGCCTGGAAATTAAGCATAGAAACCATCCATAAATGATGAAAGAAAAACCTCTGCAATAATTGGCCGTGCCAAGGAGACTCTAAGATCAATTTGCAAACACCCAGTAAATTTTGACAATTTGATTCATTGACTTTGATAGAAACCAAATTTAATGACCATGATGATCTCATCAACTTATTCTGCCCCCAACAATGTCTAAATGTAGGGCATATGTTTTCACTATCTGGTAAAGAAAGGTACAGAGTGTTTTTCATTCCAGAAAAAAGTCTTAAATGAAAATATTCATTCCCCATTTGCAAGAATCCTAATTTGAGCTCCAACATTGTTTAAAACCAGTAGCAGATAATAAGCAGATTGGCATATCAAAGCAAATAATAATGGGTCTATTTGCTCACTGAAAAAACTTTTTGCCAAATGGCTTCTTGCCCGGTGAATGCAAGAGGCAAGTTAATTCCTTGAAGAGCCATCCAGTCTATCTCTTTCTCCCATCTTTGCCAGTCCCACCATACATAGGAATCTGTAAATAAGATGATACCATCACAAGTATTAACAATAGCAGCACCACAAAATGTAAGGAATTAAAATATCACTGGAATCAAGAGAGCTACATCTCATCTCATATTCCTCAAGTGCAAACAGAAGTTCCAAATTATTCTATAATATTTCTTTCCCTCTCAATAGCCAATAGTGTCAAATAAAGATAAAATCATAACAGAGCCCTTTATTCTGCGTGTCCTACAGCAAATAATGATAAAAAGAAAACTGATGAGAAACAAATAACAGGAGTTATTAGATGTCTTCAAGTGTTAACACTTGTTAAAAATCCCAAAATTTAAGCGAAGAATAATTTGTTTCATAGGTCTTCTCCCCAAGAATACCCAATAGGACAAACTTCTTACTTTTCTACAGCCCCATATCACTAACATGATTTGAACCCGGCCCATCCCCTAATGAAGTTGCAGAAGGACCAACTAGGCTATACAGCTGGAGGTTAAATGAAGATTAAACTTTGACACCAAAATATCTTCACAGGATTGCCAACTCTCAGTCAAGAATCAAAATTTAGTTTCAATGTGATGTTTTTTGGAAATGTTTCGGGATGTTTCAAAAACATTTCAAAAGTTACAAATATTGAGAGTAAAATACAATCTTTTGTATTTTTCTCAACAAAAATTGTACAACATTTATAAAAAGTTTTAAATTCGTGTTGACACAACTTATTATTTCGGTATGTAGTGTTGTGTTTTGGTGCATTTATCTATGTTCCGGTGTGTTTTGATGGAAACATAAAATTTAGTTATTCCACTAGTGTTTCATTTCTTTATTCTGTTTTGGCCGTTTCAATGAAGACAAATGAAAATTTTGGTCCTTTCACTCATTTGAATAAGGCGAGAGAATTGGAAGAGTAAGGCATTGCAAACAGAACAAAACTATCAGACATATAACAATACATACATCGTAATTATATTGCTTTCTTTTTTTTAATAGAGTTCAGACCATCAGTCTAAGGTACTTGAAGTAGAATCAAATTATTGCGCAAAGGTGGCCCACAACCACAGGGGTGCCCCACGGACAAATAACTTCCATATATCCCTCATTCACAAACAAATTGCAGCAATGCAAATTAAGAAAGGCAAAATTTCAGAAGTTCTGTGTGTGTGTGTGCGTGTGCGTGTGTGTGTGTGTGTGTGAGAGAGAGAGAGAGAGCTCTGGTTGTATTTCAAAAACACCCTATAGGACACTAGTATTTCATCTTTAGGTCAACCACCGGAACTTGGCCGAACCGTCAAGGTATATGGCGGCTGTAGTTACCAACTCCTCCATGGGCATAGTCCAACAACCCGCTCCATGTCCCAAAAGCTTTGATCCTTAGCATCTCGAGTGCCAACGTAAATATAGTGTTTTTTTTCCCTTCAAAGGATTGCATTAAAGACCTCCCAGTATTCTTACAATTAGGCATTTTTATTTGAGAAAATTCTTGCATTAAAAGATTTTCTACCAGAACCCCCTACAGATTTCTTTGTTCTCCTTTCAAGAAAATATGTTGTATTAGAAGATCATACCCCATATTGTGCAGTTTTGAAGCCTTTTATTTTTATTTTTATTCATTGATGCTATTATTAAATTAGAGGGGAATACACATAAGACGACAAGATGTCCTCCAATATATTTACAGATAGCTCAATTCAAAAGTTTTTTTAGGAAAAACTATTGTCTTGGTAAGAGATGCCCATCAAAAAACTCTCCTATTCTAGTAAAAAAAGAACTTCACCATTAGGAATCCAATGCACCCAACATAGGTTGACACCAATCAAGTTAGGAAATATATCTCTCTCCTACAATGCTAATGAAACCCAATCCCTTGCTCATTTCTCTTTTGCCCAAGATGACACATTAATGAATTGCCTTTGACTAAGGCATATACTTTTGGCTTGAGAAGGACCCATCTAAAGAGCACCCATATTCACCCAAACAACTACACTTCTATTAAAAGCCATCAAATAGACAAGGATGTTATTGGAGCTATAATACCAAAAGATTCTCCCAGTCCCACTCAGCCCTAGATCTCCAAGAGGACAACTCCAAACTCTTTACCCCTTCTGGTTCTACAACACTATTAGTCGAACGATGGTTCATTGTTGGATTGTAGATACTATAAAAGGAGATAAATGCAACCAGGTCCCATTTTCTAAGCCATTTTGCCATCACTTTTTGGAAAATGACTTCAGCAAAGTGATTATAGAGACAGTTACAAACTTACAATAATAGGGGGATATGGGATATTTTTCATTTCTTAGAGGCCAGTGCAATAATTAGGAGGTGTTGGAGGTTTTTGACCATTTTGTAGGTAGGGATGGGATTTAAATGGACCACCCATTTTGAAGATTTGAGGTCGAATATTACTGTAAAAGGTTAATAGTACCATAGATTATTCTTTTCCTTGGAAAGCTAAAATCCCTACTAAAGTAGCACTCTTCAGCTGGGTGACAGAACATGGAAATGCCCTTAGCGTCTGTAAAATTATTAAAAGGGAGATAAGCTTCCCTAGTTGGTGTTGATTTTGCAAGGAAGTGAAGAAATCAGTTGCTACCACCTCATTTCATTATAGTGCTGTTGTCTACAGGTGTATCCTAAGTTTTTTCTCGATCAACACTTCAATTCCTTCTTTCTTTGAAAGGTTGAAGATAAGCAAAAGGAGGGAAATGAATTGACATTCTTTCCGTAATATTGAAGCTCAAATTCATCTGCTGAAGGATGGGCTTTTGTAATTACTGTATAGTTGGCTCCTAAAAAAGTTAACCCTTCTGTAGATAGTCACTTGAATTATTGCTAATAACTGTTCACAGGATGTATAGAGATTTTCTTTCTCAAGTGTTCAGGACTCCAGTGTACATGGTACCCTCTTTTCCATTTTCTTAATAAAATAAAATCATCAAAGTAGGCCGAAAAAAAAAAGGGGTAACCATGGGTAAATTCTTTTCTATTGGCATAATATCTGAAGGTGCCAAGAACATTGATGGTTGAAGATTTCCTCATAGAGATGTATAGATTGTGCACAAAAATAAGGAAGAAAACAAACTTCAGAAATCAAAAGAAAATAGGTTTCCTCAGCAAAGAGAAAGAACAAAGAAACCAAAGGAATACAATATCAAAGGCAAACAAGCAAAAAGCAAATAAAAAGCATTAGATGTTCCAAAGTAGAGGGAGCTAGTAGTCTAGTACCCATAGTCACAATGTAATAGCAAATTAGCCTAGAGACTTTGGTCGACAATGAGTCAATGATGCAATGGTAGTCAATGAACACCATCTAGCCAAGGGGCCCAAGTTAGCAAGAGTAATCATAAGAATAAAGGAGTTAATAATGATTTTGTACTTACAACTGGAAGTTACAACATTTTGGTAATAATTCCATGGGGCTGGGCGTTGAATCATCACTCCTTCATCTGAAACACGAGGCAGAGATCCTGACTTTGGGACAGAAGCCATTTGAATACCGCCAGTCTTGTCCCATGAAACATGAGCACCGCACCAATATTTTAAATACCAATGGAGGCCAGATGCAATTTCAACTGCAGTAATACCTTCTATCCTAGAGAGAGACAACAAAGTAAGCTTTGTAACCATGAAATAAGCATCTCACTTACCAAAAACACAAAAGCACACCTTCTACGTTATTTCAAGCTAAACATACATTAGTGCATAACTTTCCAACCTGGCACCTTCTTTCCTTTTCCTTTGTTAAAATAGATTAATAGACAAAAGTTAAATAGCATCTTCTATCAGCAGCAACTGCCTAAAGTTCATTTTGAGCTGTTTATCTTATGCTTCCTCAAACAATCATATATGTGCAAAATAAGGAATCCCAAGAAAGTCAGAAACCAAGTTAAAACTTAGCCACAATTAATGTCCTTCAAATAGCTACAACCTATGTTTTAAAAAAATCAGAAGTTCACAGATTCTGAACTGAACTGAGAAAAGTGCATATGCATGTCCAAGTTTCTTATATATATTGAATGCTACCATGTGTTTCACACATGACTTGAATAGAGAAATCCAAAACATGAATGGGCGCCTCTACAAAATATGGAAGCTACCTCATCACGAAGACCTAAATCAATATCATATCATGATTTCTGGGATGCATATCACAATGACCTTATTATCAATTATTGTTCTCATTTTCACAAAGATGTTAAAACAAAAGAGCCAACCAATTCCATTAAAATCCAAAAACATCCTAAAGAGTTCGATATGCTTATAAGAACCAGGTAAATTTACAGTTGCAGCGTAAGTAGGTGACGAGAACAAAATTATGTTATAAACTATGTCTTGTTTGATGTCATCTATATCCACATCCATTTCAACACTGCGTTGACTCAAAATCTATGCAAGCAAAGAGAAAAACTTGATGCGTGACATTCCATAATGAAGATTGAAACAGAACACCATAGATAAATTCTGATGATATTGAACAAGTCTCTGACCAACAGACCTTTAAGAAAATGGAAATTTAGACCTTGACAACTTTAATGGTGAAATTTACATACATTATCTCTGGCTGATTCCTGCTTGAGTTCATGTAATTGGTTATCCGAAAGCAACTGTGTCCACCACAGACATCCTAAAAGTTGAAACTGAGAACTATTAACATGGTCAATTGCGATGAATTAGAAAACATATCAATAGCATGGGATGCAAAGATAAGAACAGTTAAAAACATAAGAATATTTGACCAATCAATAACTTGAGTACATTTAATAATTAAAGTTTAGGAACATAGAGCAGATTACTCATACTTCCCATTTCAAAAAGATTGGATAATACAATATGTTCATTTGGTAACCAATTGTGTTGCGGGAGGAGAGTTATCATGCCAAAAGCAACAGTGTCCAGTAATAATTCTTTGCCGAGGATTCTTCACTGGCCAATTATAAAGATGCACTGTTTGTCAACAGTATTTCTACTTCCATGCAATGTGATTCTTCTTCTATTCCATATGATCTTCAAGAACAAAATAATTTCCCTTCTAACGTTCATTACAGACACCATTATACTAATGAATTGTGAAATTTTCCTTCACACAAAAGTGTCCTTATGATGTTCCCAAGTGAATAGATTCATGGTGTAAACAGTGAAGAATAGCAAATAGATAGATTATAGGAAGGAGGCCTGTTTTGATTGCATTTCAAGAGTACTACTAAAATTGCTTTTGAAAGAAAAAACTCAGAGCCGACTCACCCACTAGGCGGGTGAGGCAGCTGCCTTAGAACCCCCAATTTTTTAAAAATTTATTTTTATGATAAAAATCTTATATTTTTAATATTTTTTTTAAAAAAATGCCCCAATCTAAATGAGAAGAAAAAAGTTCATAAGAAAAAGAAGCCAAAAATCACCTTTCAAGAAGAAAATACCAATTTAACTAATAAATAAATTATACAAATAAACTAAATTATATTTTGAAGGCTCTAATTTTTTAAAAGCTTTTACAAGTTATAATTAAGACCCTATATAGGTTCTTTAATTTTTTTGAAACAAAAAGCCCAATCCAGATAAGAAAAACAAGCCCCGTAAAAAGAAGACTAAAAATCAACTACATTAGTTAACTTCGAAAGAAAACAAAACTAGATTAACCCAATAAAAGAAATTGCACAAAAAATTTTTAAAACCGTAAATTTTTTAACATCTTATATATTATCATTAAATCATATATAGTTTCTACATATTATTAAATAAAAAGTCCAAAATTAACACACTAGTTAATTTTAACAATAACTGATTTAATCCAAACTTCTTTACAATAATCTAAAAAATATATAAAAAGCTTATTTAAAGTTATCGCCGCCGCCACAAATTGTCTTGAGTTGGTCCCTGAAAAGACTGCTAGTAGTTGACTCTGAATAGCTGGATTAGCACTGCCAATATGCCTAGCAAAGACTACCAAATAAATTGCAATTGCAAAATCTGTATGGTCAGTGCCCACAACTGTTGAACCTGAGAACCAAGTCTGATACCTCATTTTCTTTTCTTTTCTGATGTTTTCTTGGCAATGGAGGGGGAAAAAATAACATCCCAGATGAATGGTACCCAAATGGAATCAAGAAATATCCAAACAAGAAAAACAAGTCAAACCCAAGATTGACTGATGCAAGCTGATGATAGTACCTTGGGCGCAATCTTGAATTCAAAGCTGGACACATGGGTAGGAAGCAATCTACGGAGAACAGCTTTCGCCGCAGATTCTTGTACGGATGGAGGTGAACGTTTGGCGTCCAAGCGTCGGAGTAAAGCCTCTATTGCCTCTGACGATGATGAGGACGAGACGGGTAGTAAAAGAAGCAAAATCGGAAACAGAACCTTCAAACTGAACATTGCTTTGGTTCTGATTCTGACTGTTCTTGACCAGAGTAGAGTATGGAATCAATTGTTGTCTCCTCGAATTTGAAAGCTTTGATCGCAGACCAGACACCAGACGTTAAACACTGCTTCATTCAATCAAAGTCAAACTTCCATTGCTAGGCTTTTCTTTGAATTATTTTTCTTATTTCTTTTGGTGCCTTTGGTGTCTGCACTTGAACTGGCTTTGTTTGGTAAGCATTGTAGTTCCGAGCTCTGGCCCCATTTTGTGTCTAACAGTCTTTGTAGGTGGTTGGTCAGCGGTTCACTGTTTGAGGTACTGCTGGACCGTTTGGCCTTTTTCAAGCATCAAGGATTATCATCTCGAATTTTTCTCTGGTACTTGGAGGGTTTGTAACCTTTGTTTGGAATATATGAATTTATCAAAAGAAAAGAAAAAAAAAAGCAAACTGAGATATTTTAGTGGATAATTCTCTGGTAGCTCGATACTTTTTCAATTTACTGTGTCTTGAAAAAAAGATAGTCACTGCTACTAGATTGAAAAAGAAAAGAACTTATCATTAGATGGGAATCTTTGAAAATATGGACATGTTTAGGTGAAAAATGTAGTTACATAATTACCACAAATCTAAGTGATAATTACTACAAATTTGACTCGTAGTTACCATGGTATTTCTACTAAATGTGAGCGCTTTTTATGGTAAATGTTATAAACTTGAGTAATAACTGTGTTTAGTTTGAGTGGTAGCTGTTCCATTTCTAAGATATGATATCTTGTGATCTCAACTCTTGAATAAAAAAAAATTAATTATTAAATGAGAATTAAAAAAAATTGAAATATTTTAATATAAAAACAGTTACTATAAATGTAATTCGTCGTTTCCTCAAATATAAATTATAATTACCGCAAATGTGACCAGCAAGCAACAACTACCACAATATGATCATATTTTTTGGTAATTAATATTATATTAAATAGTATTATGATCAGTTCAAATCTTAGTTTGCAAATACTCGTACTATTCAATATAATATTCATCCGTACGTATAAATAAATAAAAACTTTCGTTTTTCATCTAGATTTTAAACCTAATTAAAAATACTCGTTTTTTTTAGTTGAATAGTATAATACACGTATTAAACGTTTTACGTATTATACTTTTGAAAAAAACTCAATTAAAAATAAGATATGATTTAATATAACTGTGGCATATTATTAGTTACATACTTAATATATAATTATAATAGTACTTGGAATATGTAATATTTTTCTAATACTTGGAATGTTTAAATTATTAAACTTACTTTTCTATAACTTCTTATTAATACTCCAAATATTAAATTAAAAATTAAAATTAATAAACTTACTTTTCTATAACTTCTTATTAATTAAACTCACTTTTCTCATATCAAAGTATCGAAATAATAAAATAATAAAATAAAATTTATTATCTACCACTTAATTTAGCTGTTTGTTAATAATATTATTTAAAAAAATAACATATGTCAGATAGAAATACTACCTATTAATATATATAAGAAAAAATTACTTATAAATGTTACCGTATTTTTTGTTCAAATTTTTAACTAATGTTCGTATAATACCCTTATAATAATAAATTCATATTTTTAACGTTCTCATATTTTTATGCCAAATTTTGTTACTGTATTTTTTTTAAGTAAAATCGTATTAAACTCGTACGTATTACATACCGTTCTTTCGCCATTCAGTATTTACTAACTATAGTTCAAACAATAATTATTCTTAATATATGATACCTCGAACGTGACATAGAGGGCAAGGCCGGATGGACGGGCCAGTGGGGGCACTTGCACCCATTGAAGTGTCAAATGCACTGTTTTTGTGCTGCTATTTATTTGACCCTAGGTTATAAATACACGTATTGCTCCTACTTAATTTCAATTCTGCCCCCACTAACCCTTTATTATTCTGCCAAGTGTAAGTGAATAACACACTAATTGGTGTTTAGTTGTGCTTTTACCACTACAAATTGTATTAAATTATAAATTACTGAGTCGTTGGTTTGTTAAAATTTGTTTTATGTTAGGAGGTTTGATATTAAAGCGACAAGTTTGTTGAATTGTATTTATATTGATTATCTAAGTTGTTAAAATTCAACTTATAGGCACAATTTTGTGCATGATTCTATAAGAGTTTTGCCCCACTGAATAAAAATTCTGGATCCACCTCTGATAGTGGGTCCATACCATTTCATAGAATTTGTCCACGCATTATGACATTATGGCTCTCAACCATTTTTAAAATATTTTTTTTAAGCTTTCTAATCGTCAAATTTTTTTCACAAAATAAGACTGCTAAATCTTCAAAAAAATCTTTCTTTTTTAATATATGTGGTCTTTACAAAGAAACAAGACTCATTAAATGGGTGACTGTTCAATGTTCTTGTTAACCCCTCTACCTCTTCTCGTGTAGTGGTCATCCTATTATCATATGGGTAAGATTGGAAAAAGAGTAAGAGTAATATGATGCTCCAAGAATATTGAATAATTTTTATTTATTAAATAGTAGTTCTATTTTTTGGTAAAATGTTGGGTTGCATACCAAATAAATATCGATAGCGGGACGTCATATTTTATGGACCATAAGCACGACTTCAGGTCATGATCATAGGTGTGCCAATTAAATATAAACTAATGGGTCAATTCCACCAACCTTAAAAAAAATTAATCATTTTTGTATTAGTTTTGTTAAAAAATTTTGATTAGAATTTGCTCTCATTTTCTTAAACATTGACCCTATATCTAATGAATTAAAGGAAAAACTCAAGGCAGTGAAATCCCTTCAATGGTAGATTTATCATGAGAGTATGCGGGAGCAATTGCTCCATTCAATTTACAAATAAAAGAATTATTGTTTTACGATTACTTTTTTTCAATATTGTTTATCGCTATCTATCCACATATGTCATGCATGATCATATTGTCTATAAAATAAATCTAATTTATTATATCATAACAAAATAATAGTATAAACTATAAGATAACATACAATAAGTTTACGAACGGAATTATAAAATATGCATTTTGTAGGCTTTCAAAGTTCAGATATGGAAATGAACATTTTGATTCAAGTATGTAAGAAAAATTATTTAATGTCATAGAACAATTGAAAAATGAATCGAGTTTATTAAATAATAATAACATGCGCAAATATATCATTTACAGTGTAGGTCGAAATATTTAACCTGAGTAAATTCTTAAAATATCAATACCTTTTCATTCTCAGAAAAAAAAACACTCATTTAGTCGTGAAATTTATATTAAACTTATTAGTCACACGTAGCAACCGCAGCACGCATAAATAACAGAGGCCCTTTGAAAAGTGCAATTTGAATGGGCATAAATAATAAAATATATGGTTTATGTTCTACTATTGCAATTGCACATCATCATTGATATTGATGTTTAATTTGTATGATATATGGCACAACGATAAAAGAGCAGCAAGTTGCAAGAGTTTAAAGCTTGGAGACGAAACGTGACAACATTGATGCAGCAATTGAGTTGAGGAGGGCCTTAAACTGATTCTTCTTCGTAGCAAGTCCTCTTTTATTTATTCGTCATCTCTAGGATTTATAGATTTACGAAGACTCATCTCTAGACTAGTCGATAGCAACTCTAGACTTATTTGAAGATAATGTAGAGTTGGTCTTCATTTATGTCGGCTAGTGGATTGTGAGCATAGTGAGAGCTTGTTTGGAACTTGGAAAAGGGAAGGGAAAAAAAGAAAAAAAGAAAAAAAAAACAAATATTCTCTTCTCCTGTTTGATTTTATTAAAAAAAAAGTGAAAGGAAAGTACAAAGAAAGAGGGGAGAGAGAAAGGGTATTTTTTTTCTCTCCTTTTTCCGTCTATTTCCGTTCCCTTTTTCTCCTAAGCAACATTAAACTAAAAAATGACAAAATTTTAAAAATTAATTCATTTCATTCCTTTTCTCTCCCAAGTTCTGAACATGCTGTTAAGTTTACATTGGATTGTACCTGTCTCTTAGGTAGATATGTAATGCTTTTGACAATTTTTGTTTTTTTTTTTTTTTTTTTATGTTGCCTAAGCGATAGCACCATGCATGTTTAAGCTACATTTAGGGCCAGCTCCACCTTTAGACAAGTACGGTGGTCATCTTAGTCCAATTTTTTTAAAATTTCACTTATTATGGTAGAAGTTCTAATATAAATCTTACACCATTTAAAAAAAACTCCGATTTAGGTGAGAAAAAAAGAAGACTCAATAGAAAAAGACCACCACAAATCAATGACACTAGTAAATAACAGGAAAAAAACATTACTTTAACCAATAAATAAATTGCACAATTAAAAAAATTTGGAGGTCCCAAAATTTTTAAACATTACATGCTATAATTAAGCCCCTATATACATTTGAGAATATTTTTTTTTTGGGAAAAAGCTCCACTTCATATGAGCAAAAAAGCCTAAAATTAACTACATTAGTTAACTTCAAAAGAAAAAAGAGAGAGAAAAAAATTGGTTCGATGTAAGAAAATAAGGTTCACAAAAAAAATTTCTTAATTTTTTAAAACCTCATGTGCTATAGATAAGGTCATTATTGGTCCGAATATGTAACCCAAGAGGGGGGTGAATTGAGTTTCTAAAAATTAATCACAGATAATGCAATAAAAAACTAATTAACCAATAGAACAGTAACTAAGCAATGAATGAACAATACAAGCAAGCAATAAGCTACAAGAAAGAAAAACAGAGCACAAGATGAACATAAAATTTACCTAGGTTCAGCCTCAACATGTAACCTACGTTTTCACCCCCAATATCTCATTGAAAGCTCTTTCACTATGCAAAAGTTCTTTTATACAGTGCTAATTGTCAAGTGGTCAGTTCACTTTTACAAGAGTTCTTTTCAAACTCTCAAAGTCCCAAATGATTTTGTTTAAGTTTTACTTAAACTTTTAAGTATTTTTACCAAGAACATTCAAACTCATAGATTTAGAAACCCTCCCAAGTAAATATATGAAGTTTACACAATAGGTAACTCTCTCAAGAAGTGTATAACCAGGTGTAAACTCTGCAACAACCCTAATCACTCAACGAAGAGAATATTGCAGTTAGGGCTCAGAAATTTTCAACTTCAAGATTTGAATCAACACTTAAATTCTTGGATTCTTCTATATAAATACTATGGAGATCTTGTATTCATGGATTTGCATTGATTCTAGCCTTTGGTTGTGGCTGAGAGTACATTTAATGCAAAATCATGCTTGCAGAACGTTTAAAAATCTAGCAGTTGCAGCCAATGTGTCGACCATTTTTTTGAAGGAGTCGACCCTTTTTGTTAAGGTGCCCGCACCCGCAAATCTCTATCCAAATGTGTCAATCCCTGATGAATAGGAGTCGACCCTTTTTAATTTTCACTAAACTTCAACAAGACTCTATCCAAATGTGTCGGTTCCTGAGAAACGAGGAGTTAACCGTTTTTTAACCTTTTTTAAGACTTTGCATCCTGAACCAATATGTCGACTCCTAAGCTGGAGGGCTCCACTCTTTTTACCAGAGTCCTCTTGTCTAGTGCCACTCTTTGGATGTGTCGATCCCTAGGATCCATGAGTTGACTTTTTTTACCTAGTGACTTCAACTTTTGCAAGTCTTCTTCAAATTTCTCCAAAGTCGTCAAACTCTTCAAAAATCATCCAATTGAGGCTTCCAAGGCTTGAAATGACTTATTTAAAGGCTGTTGATCTCCAAGAACATCTTTAATCTCTTCGAGATGGAATCAATCCAATTTGATTATTTGTAGGGTTCTTCAATCAACTTCCATTCTTTTAAGTGATCCAAGACTTCTTCAAATCTTTAAGTATAGCTTCCAAGTCTTTTGATCCTCTTTCAACTGATTTTTTATACTTTTAAGACATCTGCAAGATCTTCAAAAAAAAAACTTCTATGTCTTGTGTAGATCCTCTTCAAAGAGGTCTTCCTCATCTTTGAGTACCTTCAATCTCTTTGAGACAAGATTATTAATATAGACTTATTGTAAGGTTCTTCATCAATCATCCATCATGCTCAACAACCTTCAATGTTGCTTGAGAATACTTCTCAATATACAATATCTTCAATGTCTTCATCATACCAAGCTTGAAGTCATATTCTAAAGAGAAATTAAGGTATAATACAATATGCACACTAAGTAGAGTCATTAAATTCTTAATATAATGTTTTGTTATCATCAAAATCAAAGCATAGAGTCAACAATCATAACTAGTTTTTACATCTTTTTTTATTTAAAAAGAAGGTGGTACAAATGAAAAAAAAAATATTGGTAAAAAAGAAGGCCTTAAATGAACCCAATAATTAATTTCAATAGAAAAAACACTACATTACTAGAAAACAGAGTATTTGCGACTGTAGGAAATCATCGCAAAAAGCCTCTTTGCTGTCGCAAATAAGCATTAGCATCAGCATTGCGACGACATTTTCAACAATGAAACTACTGGTGTCGCAAATAATTTTAGCGACGGCTGAGTTACAAGGGACACCTTTAGTGATGGCAATAAAACCGTCACAAATACACTTTGTTAGGGGACATTTTTGCGACCGTTCTCATGAAGTTGCTAAAGTGTTTCTGCGACGGTTGAACACCATGCAAAAAACCTTTAGCGATGAAAAGATAACCGTCACAAAAAGCGACGCAATAAAGGCATCCTTTTATCAATAGTTGCCTCACTTTTAGCAATGGAAAAAGGCCGTTGCTAATGCATTTCTTTTAGGAAAAAAAATAATTTTGTATAAATTAAAAATAATTTTTGTAAGTTGTTTTACTTGATAAAATGTACATTTAAATGATTCAAATAACAAAATTCATGCATTCATTCAAATCCAAATACTTAACAAAATTAATATATCTTTTAAACATTTATCCAAACAAACAATGTCTCCCATCAAAATCCATACGAAGACAGAGAGGTTTTAGTCTATAAGCCCATATAGAGACACTATTGAACTATTCTTTGGGAATAACCTGAAAAGAAAAAAAACTTGTAAAAATTTGGAGCATTTTGAACAAAAACTTTGTAGAAATTTAGACTCAATGGTTCTCCATCAACTTCTGTCAATGAGTTCATACAAATAAGAGGACACTCGTGCCTAGACCTTGCTACGTATCAAGTTTGATGGACTTCTGAGGCCGTTTGGGGGTTTTAGTACCCAAACGGCTCGAAAAACTTGTTTTTTCAAAACAAGTTAAGAAGAAAGAGAGGAAAAAAAATCATAACTCTCACCCCAGAAGTCCAGCAACCGTGTCGTTTGTTCCCACATGTCACTAGTGCCTAGACCTTACCACATGTCAAGTTTGACGAACTTCTGATACCATTTGGGGGCTTTAGTACCTAAACGGTTAAAAAAAAAAATTTTTAAAAAAAAAAGTTAAGAAAAAAAGAGAGGAAAAAATGTCACAAGTCTAACCCTGGGAATCTAGCAATCGTGCCATTTATTCCCACACGCCACTCACACCGAGATCTTGCTACGTATCAAGTTTGATGGACTTCCAAGGCCATTTGGGAGTTTTAGTACCCAAACGACTTGAAAAACTTCATTTTTTTTCAAAAAAGTTAAGTAAAAAGAGAGGAAAAAATGTCATAACTCTAACACCGGGAGTTCGGCAACCATACCATTTATTCTCACATGTCACTCATGCCTCGACCTTGCTACGTGTCAAGTTTGATGGACTTCCAAGGCCATTTGGGGGGTTTATTACCCAAACATCTTGAAAAACTTGTTTTCTTCAAAACTAGTTAAGAAAAAAGAGATAAAAAAAAATATCACAACCCTCACCTCAGGAATCCGGCGACTGTGCCATTCATTCCCACACATTACTCGTGCCGAGACCTTGCTACGTGTCAAGTTTGATGGACTTCTGAGGCCATTTGGGGGTTCTAGTACCCAAATGGCTCAAAAAACTTGTTTTTGTCACAAAAAAGAAGTTCAGAAAAATGAGAGAAAAAAATATCACAACTCTCACCCCGAAAGTCTGGAAATTATGTCGTTTGTTCCCACACATCATTCGTGCTTAGACTTTACTACGTGTCAAGTTTGATGGACATCTAAGGCCATTTGGGGGGTTTTAGTACTCAAAGAGCTCGAAAAACTTATTTTTTTTATAAAAAAAAAAAAAAAAGAGTTCAGAAAAAAGAGAGGAAAAAATGTCACAAGTTTCACCCCGGGAATCCGACAACCATGCCATTTATTCTCACACGTTACTCATGCCGAGAACTTACTACATGTCGAGTTTGATGGACTTCCGAGGCCATTTGAGAATTTTAGTACTTAAACGACTCGAAAACCTTTGTTTTTTTCAAAAAAGTTGAAGGAAAAAGAGAGGAGGAAAAATGTTATAACTCTCACACCTGGTGTTCGAAAACCATATTGTTTATTTCCACATGTCACTTACACAGAGACTTTGCTATGTGTTAAGTTTGACGGACTTCCTAGGCTGTTTGGGGGTTTTAATACCCAAACGGTTCAAAATTTTGATTTTGTCAAAACAAGTTAAGAAAAAAGAGAAGAAAAAATGTCACAACTCTCACCTCAAAAGTCCAGCAACTATGCTATTTATTCCCACACGTCATTTGTGCCGAGACCTTACTACGTGTCAAGTTTGACGAACTTCCGAGGCCATTTGAGGATTTTAGTACCCAAACGGCTCAAAAAGCTTGTTTTCTTCAAAAAAAAAAGTTAAGAAAAACGAGAGGAAAAAATGTTGCAATTCTCATCCCGAAAGTTTAGCAACCATGTCATTTGTTCCCACATATCACTCGTGCCAAGACATTGCTACGTGTCAAGTTTAACGGATTTCCGAGGCTATTTGGGGATTTTAGTACCCAAATGGCTCGAAATTTTTTTTTTTTCAAAAAAATTAAGGAAAGAGAGATGAAAAAATGTCACAACTCTCACCCTGTGAGTCCCGCGACCGTGTCGTTCGTTCTCACATGTCACTCGTGCCGAGACTTTGCTATGTGTCAAGTTTGACAAATTCTTCCTCTCCTTCCAAACCCAATGTTCCCTCTTAAAAAATAACTAAAATTAAACACACCCTTCAAAAAATCCAACTAAGTTGCTACAAGCCTACGACATTTAATTAAATTAAATCTTCCATGCATAACACAATAGAAATTGGCAGCCAAAGCTAGACTTCTCACCTTCACTTCTGCTATTTGTTGCTCCCGTTTTGCAAAAGTTACAATAAATGCAGCTTCCTTTTTCTTTGTTTTCTCTAGCTGATCATAATAAAAAGGAATGACGAAATCTTGCATGATTTATGCAAATTGCTTATGCAACCAAAGAAGAGCACAAAATTAAGTGGTTAACAAGACACCCGAAAAAAAAATTGTCAAATTTAATGGAGTAAGATAATGTAGTTAATTAACCAAAGATGATGAAAAACCAACTTATGGACTTCCAAATGCAAAAAATCACAACACCACTGAAAACATCTGCAAAAAAAGGTTCTTGTTTTTGTATGGGAAAGAACCGTGGAAAGCCAAGTTCATTCTCGCAATTGATCAAACACGTGATGCAACAAACTTAATTGGAAACACAACCTAAAAGAGAGAAGAAGAAAAAAATATCTACAAAGAGAAACCGAATAATTGCAAGAGATAGCATAGCCATAGAAAGAGCAGAGGACTTTCAACATTGAAATTTAAACGCAAAGGACAAGCTACAATGTCAGAAATCCATGAGAACGCAACAATGTAGACAAAATCAAAGAATCGAAAGATCTCAAAACCAACACAGATCACGAAATGTAGAGAGAGAAAGAAAGATTACCAAGGCATTGATGAGCTTGCCGTTCTTGCCCCGTTCTCCGGTCTCAATGACCTTCGGACCAATGGTGAACAACGGGAAGAGGCCACCATTGACGGTGAACGTCAAGAGGGAGAGGGAGAGGCAAGGAGAGTGAGGGCTGTGAGGCAGGGAGATCTGTACGTAGAGTTTAGTCGTTTAGAGGGAAAAAGAAGGGGGAATCAATTTTGGGAACCAAAACTACGTAGTTTAAGAGCAAGACTACGTCATTTATAAGCAAAACGCCGTTGTTTCATAGAAGTCTTTTTGCAAATAAATTGGCGACACATTTACCTTATAAAATGACGTCGTTTTGCTGCACTTTTCTTGACAGCTTTGGTTACTGTCGCAAAAATGTTGTCGCATAAGATACCTTTTCGCAAAAATGTTGTCACATAAAATGTTGTCGACGGAAAGGGACTGTCGCAAAAACTGTCCGTCAAAAAAACACTAGTTTAACCAAAAGCAATTTACAATAAACTAAAAGAAATGTAAAGCCTCATTCAAAAATGTAATCTTAGGTCTCAAATTACCTTGAGCCAGCCCTCGCTGCATTAGAATTGTACATTTACAATGTAATATTCCAAGTTAAGGCAACTATAGCTTTTGACCCTATGAACTTTGTGGGTGGCAATTGCATCATTTGATCAAACACTAAAGGGACTTATCGGCATATTTTCACATTCAATGCTCATGTCAATACATATATTATACATAATTCATGCAATAAAGTATTTGATTTAGATATCTTTGACTGTACACGTTATATACACAGACAACACACATATCTGTATTCACAAACACATGACATTAGAGATTAGTCCATTATCTGTTCACAGCAAGGCAGGCTCAACATAATTTAAGGCCTAAGACGGCGATTTAAAATGAGTTTCTTTGTATTTTTAAAATTTTTTAATATTATTATGAGAATTTAATTTGAAATCATTTTATTTTGTAAATCGGTGTTTTTTTCTCCAAAGTTAACTAGTATGCTAATTTTTTGGCCATTTTTCCAAACAGTCATTATTTCCTTTCGACTAGGGCCTTTTCCAAAATTTTATTTTGTAGAAACTACATAGAGTCTTAAAACTTGTAAAGTTTTAAAATTTGGAGCCTTCAAAAAAAATTTTATTTGTACAAATTTTTTTAAGCCAATTTTGTTTTCTAAAGTTAACTAAAGGAGTTGATTTTAGGCTTTTTTTTTTTCCCCTTCTAACGAAACATTTTCTCACTTAGATTAAGGCCTTTTAAATATAAAAAAAATATGTGGAAACTATATAAGACTTTGATTGTAGCATGTAATGTTCTAAAATTTTGGGGCCTTCAAAATTTTTATTTGTATAGTTTATTAATTATTTATTTAACCGAATTGTTTTTTTTATTAGTGTAGTAGATTTTGGACTCTCTTCCTCTAAAATATAGTTTTTTTCATTTGGACCAGGGCTTTTTTTAAAAAAAAGATGTAAAACTATATAGGGCCTTATTATGTTTTTAAAATTTTAGGACCTTAAAAAATTGGGCTCCTGTTTCCTAACAGATAGTTTTTTTTTTTTTTTTTCATTTGAGCCGAGGTGTCTTATTAAAAAATAATGTAAGAACTATATAGGACATAGTTATCAGAGCCGTACAGAATATCAAATTGGCGAGGCTACCAGTTCACTGTTCAACCGGTGGTTCAACCAGTGTTATAAATTAAATGTATTTTATTTATTCATATATATTTTATCTTAAATATAATTTATATTGCAAAGTAAAACACAAGAAATTAGGTGGAATAGTGGTAAGTATTGCTTAATTCTACCTTTATTTTCTCAGTTTTTGAATGAGACTTAAATAGTCAAAGGTGGTCAACTGTTTTTTTTTTTAAATCGTTGACCGGTTCACCAATCTGGATCAATTACATTTTTGCTAAATTAGTTGAATCGGACCGGTTTAGGGTCCAGTCCGGTTTAGGGCTTACTAGGTTTTAGAAAATTAGGAGCCCTAGGCGGTCGCCTTCTTAACCTAATGGATAATCCGACATTGGCTCAAAGATAAGTTATTGTCATGCCAAGTGCCAATCACTACATGTTACATGGCTGTAAATTAGCCAAGTCAAGTTGAGTAGTAGATTATTCAAACTTAGTTTGAAAACTTTAAAGAGTTTGAAAATGTGTTCAAGTTTAGCTTTTTTTAACTTTCAAGCCAATCTCAAACGTGTTTTGATCAAGCCAAGCTCAAGTAGCTTAAGTGTTTTAGTGTATACAAACCTTATTGAGTTGAATTCGATCTAAGCTCAAAAAATTAGTGAGCCATAAAATTTGTTTAAATTTAACTTGTTTACATAATAAGTCAATTTCAAACGAGTTTTTAACAAGTTAAAAACAAGTCAAACTCTAATAACTTGGTTCATCTTACATCCCTATGTCTGTATATCCAAATACGGGCCTCACAGCCTCACAACTCACAAAGCACAGTGAGAAAAATAGCAATCATGCAAAGTGTCATGGTCCGATACTTTCAAGTGGATTAGGCCATGTGGCACTTGTCGTGGGTGGCACCAGACAAGTCAGCCAAAGGGGCACCTCGCAAACGAAAGCCAACACACACACCCAAAGGTACACAAGTGAGCAATTTGGAAGCAACAAGCTAAGAACGTTTAAAGCAACAACGAAGGCAATGAGCACACAATTTGCAAGCAATAAGATCACTTTTATTGCATATACAAAGCAATTCCAGACTACAATTAGGTGGAGAGTTGAGTTTGCCAACAACCAACAACCAACAACTAGGGACTTGGACTCACCTTACTATCCTCCCCTATATATGCTTTTTAAGCCATTTCTAAACTGATACAAGTAAACATTACACCCCCTTGAGGAGTCATAATGGGTCTACAAAAATATTTACAAGGAATTTGACAAAACCCTTTTACATACATCTATATATGATCCTAAACTAATTTTCTAGCTCTTTGAAAAAATTACAACACCTCTCCTCGATAGGGCTAGGACACAACTAAATTGGACGCCGCACACCTTGACATGAAAAAATCTACGCGTGCATCCGACTCCAAACTTACATTTCTACACTCTATACAATATGTACAGACATAACAGAGTTGACACGAGGCTGGAAAATGAGGGCATGGGTCTGACCTTGAAGGGCAGCTCGTGACACAAAGGTAGGCTAAAAACATGGACATGTCAATCCAACATTATTACTCCGAGCCCTTTGAGTGGTCACGTCGTCTTTGTATTATCGTCTAGTAATTTCAAGTAAAAAAGTTAAACAAATATCCATGAATTTCTCCCATTTATTTTTGCATGGCTTTCCTTGATTAAGAGAGTTATGTTATTGGACAATATTTTGTATATGGACATCATGCATTTTACTTGGTTGCAGTTGAGAAGCAAGGAAGAGCAAAAACAACTGACCTAAAGCCTTCACCCTAGGTAATATTATGCAGCTGATGTTTTTAAAGTTTAGGTTCCATTTAGTAGAGTTTAAATTTAATTTTTTTTATTTTGTTTTTGATTTTTTTCGTCTTTTTAAAAGTAAAAAATATTGAAAAATGTAAATTTTTTATATTTATAAGTCAAAAAAATTAGGAAAAAAAATTCAAAAAAAAGATATAACAAACCTGCCGTCAATCCATCTACGTCGCCTTTAACTTCTATGTTAATTCTAGATCTGATGGCTGGTCCATTTATAAGGGTCAATGACTATTGTAGTGGACTTTTGTTTTTTTTTTTTTGACAGCTACCTACTGTAGTGGACTTGTGATTAACTGTTGTCTTGTAACCAACGGGTATGTTGGAAAAAGTTCTTTATGGACATTCATGTGAATAAGACAATAAAAAATGTATGATCAAAGTGCTTTATGGACATTCATGTGAATAAGACAATAAAAAAAGTATGATCAATTTGGCTTGCTTCAGTGGGGACAGCCAAGCTCATGGCCTGGCCCAGTAGCCCTACCCCCTTACCCTAATAAAACAAATTCTTTATCTTCAACAAAAAGGACATATGATTACTTTGGTGGGAGTCACTCAATGAAGGCGGCATTGGTAGGGATTGATGCTCCGTCCAATTTTTCATGTTATTTTCACCTATGTTATGTCGACTCAAGTAAGGGTGTGAGTTGCGAATAACTATCGTATTCATTTAATTTATGTTTTTTAATGTTTATGGACACTCAGACAAAGTTAAATTTTATATTTTTTAAATACTTATTTTATATTTTTATAAATAAAATAATATTTATAAATTAAAACATAGCATTTCATGCATAAAATAAAAATCTTATGTGCAATTCTA
Organism: Euryodendron excelsum; assembly: GCA_033060915.1. Taxonomy (NCBI): domain Eukaryota; kingdom Viridiplantae; phylum Streptophyta; class Magnoliopsida; order Ericales; family Pentaphylacaceae; genus Euryodendron; species Euryodendron excelsum. The sequence continues at coordinate 67,179,909 of CM065377.1, read as the reverse complement.
TATTAAACTTAACTACTTATACATATTTGTATAATAAATATTCAACTAATCATATCAGACACATATCTATCACACCCACTCCTAATCAATCATCAACAACACTTTCTTAGGGTGAATGTGACAGGTCACCAATTTGTAAACGAAACCTCGTAACAATCCTAAAGATAGAGATTTTATAGCAATAATCACAACATTTTATATATATATCAACCCATAATCCATCTTACATCAAGATAAAAACCATTGAAATAAAACTCATAATAACACAGGACCATATATAAATAAACTCTAGCACACTCTCATCTCACAGACAACATGGTTATAGATCATTGACACATCAACAGGAGCTTGAAGCTCTCTAACTTCACATCAATTATAATGACAACAGCTACCACAAAAGCCACGACAAGTGTAGTGAACTAAACCATCTCAACTTCACCTGTCAAAACAAACTGTGTAGATGTGAGTTGTATATTAACGTGCTTACAAAGATAATCAATACTCATAAAGAATGAATGATAAACAATCACTGAGTCAATCATTAATAGATAATCTCCATCAACAATAAAAAGTGCCTCTTGTGATGCAATGTATAATACGCCATATATGTGTGCGCTATTTTGATAACATTGGCCCAATATATCGATGACTTGTTATCAAGGGTTAGCTCCACATCGACTAAACCTTAGGTTAGTCCCATATTAACTAAACCTCCTCCGTGCAATGTTAGATATGCACACAATGTATGCTGTACGCAATACCACCTCATTATTCAACGCCAACATTCACAACAAGACATTCAATTCAATAAGAACAGGATTGTATTACTCTCCCCACCTTATACCGCTTTATAACCAAAATGATGTCACTCCTTAGGTTGGACCGGAGTGTCTTGATAAACAATGCATGCTCATAGCTTATCCTCCTTAAACATGTGATTTAGAATATCAATGATGCATTAGAAACTCAATAAGATATGTTAAACCCTTCCCCAATGCAATACAAGGTCAACTGGACAAAACCAACCAAAAGAGTGTGCCACTAGACGCCTTAGCCCGCTTACTAACGCCCTTCTCCAGAGGAGCCCACCATTCGGCACCTTAGCCTGCCTATTTGCGCTCTTCTCCAGAAGAGCTTACCACTAGGCGCACTCAGCCAACCTACTAACGCCCTTTTTTAGAGGAGCATGCCACTAGGCGTGCTAGCCGGCCTACTAGCAACCTTCACTACTTGGTCTAAAATTATAACTTTTTACGCCAAAGTTTGAGCAACTCAAGGCCAACATCCTCACACTCCCAAGCCTCCTACAAATCTAAAATGATGTTATAAAGTTTCCAACAAGCCTTTAAGCTCACAACATGTACAACATGAAAATTCAAGGCTTCCTCCTAAGAAACTATAATCACCCTTCCTCCTCTCCACTTCAATTCAATCTTCATGGCATGAAATGATATGCTAGCATGCAATAATCAATAAGATTATAATAAATCAAGCATAAACATAAAGATTCTCACCTCAAACAATGAAAACACTAGCTTCCCCTTTGAATTCCTTCTTTCTTTTCTTCATTTCTCTTTTTTCTCTCACTTGCCAAACACACTTACTATATAAGCTCTTCTATCTTCTCTCCTCCCTTGACTTTAATCCAACTATATATACAACTTATATTTATAGCTACACATGTAACACACAGACACAGACACACACACACACACAATGCTAGCAAAAAGCACACACCTTCTACTAGATGAAGTACAAACCTTATACACATACCACACCTAGGTGAAGCACACACTTAGGCGGCACGCACCTACACCTCCTTGTTTCACTAATCCACATTATTAATATAATTAATCATATTTATGATAATTAATCATCATTAATATTAAGCTAAGCATAGAGATCAAGGATTAAGCTAAATAATCATGCTAAAAAATATGATAATCCCCCCATGGTATGTTCTTATTAAAACATGCTAATCAATCTCTTCAATTAGTATAATCACACACTAGAATATATGCAATTAAGCTAAACATGCCATTAAGCAAGTTAGGGTTTCATAATTCTTTCCTCTTTCAAGAATTTCATCTCGAAATTCACTTACTGAACTAAAACAGATATGGATGTTGATTCTTCATTATTTCCTCACTCTCCCATGTGGCTTCTTCCATTAAATGACTTCTCCACAATACTTTTACTAACGTTTTCACCTTATTGCGCAGAACTTGTTCACTACGATCTAAAATCCGAACAAGTTCTTCTATATAACTGAAATCATCATTTAACTATATCGGTTGCTGAGTCAACACATGAGAAGGATTTAACATATATTTCCTCAATATTGAAACATGAAAGACATTATGTAATTTAGACATCTTTGGAGGCAAATCCAACCTATAAGCAGTAGTACCAATTCTCTCAACAATAATGTATGGTCCAATGTATCTTAGACTTAACTTCCCTTTCTTCCCAAAGCTCATGATACCTTTTTATGCAAAAACTTTCAAAAATACTTGATCACCAACCTCAAATTATAATTCTCTTCTTCTATTATTCGCATAGCTTTTTTGCCTGCTTTGCGCTACTTTCAAGTATTCCTGAACAATTTTAACTTTCTTGGTAGTATCTTTTATCATTTCTGGATCCAACAGCTGTCTATCTCCCACCTCACTCCAACACACTGGAGTTCTAGACCAAAATTTAGAAGTTAATCTTGGATCTCTGTCTGCAACTATAGATACTGGAGCTCCATGCAATCAAACAGTCTCATCAACATATAATCTAGCATACTTGTCCAGAGTATAAGTAGTTCTAACCTATAAAAAATGAGCTAACTTTGTCAATCTGTCCACAATCACCCAAATAGAATTAAACTTGCTTTGAGTTCTAGGTAGTCCCACTACAAAATCTATAGTGATGGCCTCCCACTTCCATTGTGGAATAGGAAGAGGTTGAAACAAACTTGCCAGCTTTTGGTGCTTTGCTTTTACTTGTTGACAAGTTAAACATTTTGCTAAAAAATCTGCAATCTCCTTTTTCATACCAAGCTACCAATACACTTTTCGGAGGTCTCAATACACTTTGGTGCTCTCTAGATGCATGGCATACAATGATTGATGTGCCTCCTTAAGTACTTCCTTTTTCAAAGCTTGATTATCTGGTACACAGAACCGAGTCCCAAACATCAAGGTACCATTTTCATGTATAGAGAAATCAATCCTCACTCCTTTTTTTACTTGCTTCCGAATTTTCTTTAATTGTAAATCTTGAAGTTAAAGCTTCCGGATTTGATCTAGCAACAACGATCTCACTCGAAATTGTCCTAACACTATATCAACTCCCATCATCTCAAACTCTACCCCCAAAGAAGTCAAGTTCTCAAACAATTCTTCCCCGTGACATTGAATACATGCCAATCTCCCTGAAGATTTTTGACTCAAAGTATCTGCTACCACATTAGCTCTTCCTGGGTAATAATGGATAGTACATTCATAATCTTTGATCAATTCCATCCATCGCCGCTGTCTTGCATTCAAATCTCTTTAGGTAAACAAATACTTCAAACTCTAATGATCTGTGAATATTTTGCAAGGCTCACCATATAGATAGTGTCTCCACAATTTTAAGGCCAATACCACTGCGACCAATTCCAAATCATGGATAGAATAGTTCCTCTCAGGAGTCTTCAACTATCTGGAAGCATAGGCAACAACTCTGTCTCTTTGCATTAACACACAGCCAAGACCATGATGAGAAGCATCATTATAAATCACAAAGTCTCTCTTTCCTGAAAGAATAATCAACAATGGAGCTACAGTCAACTTAATCTTCAATTCTTGGAAATTAGGTTCACAATCATTAGTCCATTCAAATCTCACATCCTTACGTGTCAATCAAGTTAATGGAACTGTAATGGATGAGAATCCTTGAATAAATCTCCTATAGTATCCAACCAATCCCAAGAAAATTTTAATTTCTGACACATTTTTTGGTTGCTCCCAATTTATAATAGCTTTAATTTTCTTTAGATCAACACAAATGCCTTTATCGGATATCACATGTCCCAAAAATACCATCACAGTTCATCAATTCCATAAAGATAGCTGGAGCATTGGTCACTCCAAACAGCATCACCAAGAACTCGTAATGTCCATACCTTATACGGAAAGCAATCTTTGAAACACCACTATCCTTCACTTTCAATTGATGATATCCGGATCTCAAATTTATTTTGGAGAATACTTTGGCTTCTTGCAATTGATCAATCAAGTCATCAGTACATGGGAAATGATATTTATTCTTCACTATAACCGTATTAAGCTGCCTATAATCAATACAAAGTTTCATGGTTCCATCACTTTTCTTTACAAACAACACAAGAGCTCCCCATGGTGATACACTGGTTGTATAAATCATCGGTCAAGCAAATCTTGTAACTGAATTTCAATTCTTTCAACTCTGATGGTGCCATCCTGCAAGGTGTAATGAAGATTGGAGTAGTTCCCAATAACAACTTAATAGAGAACTCCACCTCTCTATCAAGCACAATCCTTGGTAGCTCATTTGAAAATACATCCACAAAATTTCATACCACTGGAATGTCTAACAACTGTGATTTTGATTTGGTCAATCATATGAGCTAAATACCCCTCACACCCCTTCTGTAACAATTTTCTAGCTTCTAAAACTAATATTAAACAAGTTAGAACCATATTTCGCTTACCTTGGAATTTGAATTCTGATTCATTAGGCATTCGAAAATAACTTCCTTCATGTAACAGTCAATGGAAGCATGATAGGATAATAACTAATCCATACCCAATATCATATCAAAATCATGGATTGCCAAAGGAATCAAATCCACATTCAACTTTTTCTTCTTAATTTTCAACACACAGTCCTTATTTACTACTTCTACCAACACCACATCCCCCATAGGCGTAGAAATAAGTAAATTTTGTGTCATAGATGTAGGTGGTCTATATAGATGCTCACTAAATGCAATGGAAATGAAAGAGTGTGAAGATCTAGGATTTAACAATACGTAAGCATCCTTATCAACCACAAATATCACGCTTGTTACCACCGTAGGCATTGCCTGAGCATCCAGCTAGGTCATAGCATATACCCATGCTTGAGTCTGCAGTTTAGAAGTAGTCCCACGTCCATGTTGTATACTCCCAGACACCCCTCTTCCACCACTAGCCATACTGCCCATGGATGAAGCTGCCATAGAGCCCTAGGTACAATTTCTTGATATATGACCTGTCTGTCCACATTAATAACATTTGTCACTCCATGGCACCAGATAATCCCTAATAATATGTCTCTCTACCCCACATCTGTAACAAGTAACTCCCCCAGTTCTAGCCCCAAAAATTCCCGAGCTTAACGATCTCACTGGAGGTCTCCAAGGTCCATGACCTCTAGGACTTCCAAATCTTGGACTCCATGTTCTATAACCAGACTGTGATCTTCCTTGTCCACCAAACTTTACAAATTCTCATGATTTCTGGCCTGACGTTCCAGCCCCCACATCAAACTTCTCTATTTTGAATTGTTCTCTCTTACCCAACAATTCTTTTACATCTTGCTCCATAATTTTTGCTTTATTCATCAAGTCAGCATACCTCACCATCTCAAAAGCTGAAACCCATGATCGGATGCTCAACTCTAACCCCTGTTAGAACCTCCAACATTTAGCATATTCGATACGCACTAAATCGGGTGCAAACCGTGACAATGTTGTGAATTGTTCCGATACTGTTATCTTTTCCTATTTCAAAGAGATAAACTTCTGCCCCTTTTGATATCTATAGATAAGTGAAAAGTACTGCTCATTGAATACATCTACAAATTACTGCCACGTAATCGGTACTCCACCACTATGGGAACCCATTATTCATCTCATCACCTCCCACCAATTTCGAGCTTCACCTTTTAACATGAATGCAACCAACCTCAATTTGTGTTTATTTGTCATGGCCATTACCTTAAAGATTTCCTCTAATTTCTTCAACCACTCCTCTACCACCAATGAATCAGTTGCCCCGATAAACTCTGGACGATTCAGTTTCATGAATTGTTCATGCAGCGTACTAGTTCTCAGCACCGGTTTAGTGGATTGATACTCAATATATTGCACTAAAACATTGGCCACCCTATCAGCTGCATCTGGTGAATTCTAAACACCCTATTCTTAACGTCTCTATCCCTGAACTGGAGCTGATGATGCTTCCTCCTCAACTCCCCTTGGCATTTCTCTTTGGGCCATTCTTACTACATCAATTCAATATTAGTACACAATATATATGACCTATATACCCCTACCAATTTAAATCGACACAACAACACCCTGCTGCCCATGGCAACTCTAGACACCAACTCCATAACATAACCTCGGTTTTAAACCTTGGCTTAAACCACAGCTCTGATACCAATCTCTCACACCCACTTCTAATCAAGCGTCATTAACACCTTTTTAAGATGAATGTGATCGCATAACCTATTAGCAAAACCTCATAACAATCCAAAAAAGAGAGATCTTATAGGAATAATCATAACATTATATATATATATATATAAATCAACCCATAATCCATCTTACATCAAGATAAATACCATTGAAATAAAACTCATAATAATACAGGACTAAATATAAATAAACTCTAACACACTCTCATCTCACAAACAATATAGTTATAGACCACCGACACATCAATAGGAGCTTCTTGAAGCTCTCCAACTCCACATCAACCATAACGACAACAACTACCACAAAAGCCACAACAACTGCAGTGAACTGAACTATCTCAATCTCACTTGCCAAAATAAACTAAGTGGGTGTGAGCTATATATCAATGTGCTCACAAAGATAATCAATAATCATAAAGAATGAATGATAAACAACCACTGAGTCAATCATTAATAGACAATCCCTATCAACAATAAGAAATACATCTTGTGATGCAATGTATAATACACCACATATGTGCGCGTTACTTAATAACATTGGCCCAATATATTGATGGCTTGTTATCAAGAATGTCTCACATTAACACCCTTTAGATTAACCCCACATCAGCTAAACCTTAGGTTTGTCCCACATCGACTAAACCTCCTCTGTGCAATATAAGATATGCACACAATGTATGTTGTATGCAATGTCACCTCATCATTTAACACCAACATTCACAATAAGACATTCAATTCAATACGAATAGGATTTTCTTACTCTCCCCATGTTATACCACTTTATAACCACAATGATGTCACTCCTTAGGGTGGACCAGAGTGTCTTGAATCGATTTCACACCTATCATCTAAAGCGACGTCAATCTTTATATAACATATGCATTACTTGATAAACAATGCATGCTTATAGCTTATCCTCCTTAAACATATGATTTAGAACATCAATGATGCATTAGAAACTCAATGGGATGTGCTAAATCTTTCCCCAATGCAACGTAAGGACAAACAGGACAAAACCAACCAAAGGAGTATGTCACTACGCACCCTAACCCACCTACTGGCGCCCTTTTCTAGAGGAGCCCACCACTAGGTGCACTCAGCCCGCCTATTGGCGCCCTTCTCCAGAGGAGCATGCCACTAGGCGTGCTAGCCGGCCTAGTAACGCCCTTCACTACTTGGTCTGAAATTGTAACTTTTTACACCAAAGTTTGAGCTATTACTTAAGGCCAACATCCTCACACTCCCAAGCCTCGTACAAGTCTAAAATAATGTTTTAAAGTCTCCAACAAGCCTTTAAGCTCAAAACATGCACAACATGAAAATTCAAGGCTTCCTCCTAAGAAACCCTAATCACTCTTCCCCCTCTCCACTTCAATTCAATTTTCATGGCATGAAATGATATGCTAGCATGCAATAATTAATAAGAGTACAATAAATCAAGCATAAGCATGAAGATTCTCACCTCAAACAATGAAAACACAAGCTTCCTTTTTGAATTCCTTTTTTCCATTTCTTCCTTTCTCTTCTCTCTCTTATTTCTCTCATTTGCCAAACACAATTACTACACAAGCTCTTCTCTCTTCTCTCCTCCCTTGGCTTCAAGACAACTATAGATACAACTTGTACCTATAGCTACACATGTCACACAAACACACAATACTAGCAACAAGCACACACCTCCCACTAGATGAAGCACACACCTTGTGCACACACCACACTTAGGTGGTACACATCTACACCTCCTTACTTCACTAATTCACGTGATTAACATAATTAATCACACTTATAATAATTAATCATCATTAATATTAAGCTAAGCATGGAGATTAAGGTAATTAATCATGCCAAAAAAAATAATAATCCCCCCATGGCATGTTCTCATTAGAACATACTAATCAAGCTCCTCAATTAGTGTAATCATACCCTAAAATGTATGCAATTAAGCTAAACATGACATTAAGCAAGTTAGGGTTTCACAATATCACATACCCTTATCCGAGTGTCGAGTGTCTGACACGGATATTTCGAGTTCAGATAACACAACTCAAGCATTAATGTTGCCGAAGGTTGGTAACCCAAACTTGCAAGTAATTCTGTTCACTCTAGTGTTTGGGAGTATTTTTAACGATACTTAAAGAGAAACTGCATATTGTCAATGACTATTCGATGCAAGTTGCAAGTGTTGTTGCTTCACAAGACTATCATGGATTCATGTCAATATACATCTGTACCTGTTATATGCTAATTTTCATATCAAATAAATCGGGGAACATATTCACCCGTCGGGCTGTGCATCTATATATATATATATATACAAGTAGCTAGTAACAAACTTTGTCCTTTGTCATGCATTTTGCATGTTTATATACATGTTTTCACAGACTTCCAAACCTTACATTGGATAAGTTACCTTGCCAAATCGAAGAGTGTGCCTCACCCTTCTCACTTATAGAGAGTCTCCTTTCCCCAATTTCTTCTGATCTCGAGGAAAGTAAGGGACATGGATCAAAACACTTCACTTGTCTTCTTGAATCTCCAACAAATGCGACCTCTGACGAGAAGGCTCTTGAATTTGGAGTAAATTCAACTAAGGAAAGGTGGGATGATTCATCAGAGACTATTGTAGAGCTTAAGAAACAAGTGCAGTCAGCAGGACCTCTTGTTGTTGTTAGTCTGTTGCAGTATAGTTTACAGATGATATCGGTCATGTTCGTGGGTCATCTTGGGGAGCTCTCTCTCTCCAGTGCATCTATGGCTACTTCATTTGGTGGCGTGACCGGTTTTGGCTTCCTGGTAAGTCTAGTCCATGTTTCTTTTCATCTTCCTTTGTCCTTTCATATGTCCTTTCATATGTTATGCATCTTACTAATTCTCTGTTGAGATCTCATTCTCCCCTGGCATATGGTTCTGTATATTTAACAATAGCTTTCAAAGTGTCAATTTGTCTTGAATGCAAATCATAGTTCATATTCCTAGTATTTGATTCTTCCTTGGATGAAAGAGCAATTCTTCAAAAGTTTTTGTAACACTGCAAAAAGGAAGGTCTAATTTTTCTTGAAACACCCACATTCTCTACTTCCATATTTATATGGTGCACCATGTCAACCTGTTACCTCTTCTTCAATAAATTTATATTTTTGGCCCGATGGAAACATTTATGTTTATGGCTACCCTTTTGCTTTCAATTCTGGTTCACTAATTTGGTGGTAGAATCTACTTTCACATTTCAATATAAGATGCAGATATGACATCTTTCCCATATTCATTATTATTTAATAACGAAAATGATTGGTCATTAACTATCTTATCTCAACTCCGGCTGAATTTGTCAAAATTTCTCTGAACCCTGTTTCAGAAATTGAAACTAAAACTGTTACGCAAAGGGATTCAAAAAAATAAAAATTTTCTTCATGTAGTTGAGCAATGAGATGTCTAGTAAGTAATCTTACGGGTGTGTCTGCACAAGCGTCTAGCCTCGTATTTTTCATCTATAGATCGCATTGGAACAATTTCTGCAATCTAATATTGGCTTTACAGAAGATTTTAATATCTCCCAAACTTCATTGTGATTAGCTGGGAATACGAAGTGCACTAGAAACTTTCTGTGGACAAGCCTACGAAGCCAAACAGTATCACACGCTTGGCATACACATGCAGAGAGCTATGCTTGTTCTGATGCTGATGAGCATCCCTATATCACTCCTCTGGGCTTGTGCAGGGTATATTTTCATTAGCTGTGGACAAGATTTGGAAATTTCAACGCAAGCCGGGATATGTGCACATTGGTTGATCCCAAGCATTTTTCCTTATGGCATTCTTCAGTGCCAATTCAGATTTTTTCGGACTCAAAACATTATATCACCATTGATGATAAGCACTGGAATTACTAGTTTAGTCCATGTCCTTATTTGTTGGACTTTGGTTTTTGGGTTTGGCCTCGGCAATAAAGGCACTGCCCTATCCTCTGCTCTCTCTTATTGGATCAATGTGTTGATATTAGCCATTTATATCAAGTTTTCGCCTGCCTGTGGGAAAACTTGGACAGGGTTCTCCAAGGAGGGAATGAAAAGTCTTGTTAGCATTCTTTTTCCTCACCGCAATAATAGATAGTATCTTATATATGAATCAGCTTGGAATTTTGGTCGTACGAGCTTTTGGTTCTCATGTCGGGTCTCCTTCCTAACCCGAAACTAGAAACACCGATGATATCAGTCAGGTTTGCATCTCTTATGTGCTCATTATATTTGTCTAATCCTAAACTGCATTCAATTTAAGGAAACAAAAGTAGCTGTAATATGATCTATACACAAAAAAATGAAGTCTTGTTTGAAATAAGTTAGATAAAATCAGGATTTCTGTGGGCATTCTTTCCTTCAATGGAAATCACTTTCTACTACAGTTCATTTTCTGATCGTCCAGTATGCAACAGGGCATTTTTGCTGATAGGAACTTCTCTGCAAAATTTTTTGTTTTGCTTTCCGGAGAATTATTTTCCCAAAAAGGAAGCATATTGTTTCCACCTTTATTGTGATACATTAAGAGGAGCAGGTGTATCATCACAGTTATTCTTGTTTGCAATGAAAGGCTTAGGAACTGCATTCCACTAGTTAGTGTACTTGCTGATAGTTAATCACTAACTTCAGTATATTTTTCTCAGCCTTAGTGCAATTTCAGTGGTCTACAGAATCCCTTTCGGATTTGGCAGTGCAATAAGGCAAGTGTGGCCAAGTATATATGACAACCTCTTATTAGCCACATCTTCTTCATAGATTTTGACAATTTTTTTCTCCTCTCTCTCTCTCTAAGCACGAGAGTTTCGAACGAACTGGGAGCCGGGAAACCATATGCTGCAAGACTTGCAGTGCAGATTGTGATATCATTAGCTGTTACAGAGGACCTGTTGGTAGGCTTACTTTCAATTGCAGTGCGAGATGTATGGGGATACTTGTACACCAACGAGGAGAAAGTAGTGAAATATTTCGCAGCCATAATGCCCGTGCCTGCCATATCTGACTTCATGGATGGAATTCAGGGTGTACTTTCAGGTTAGAGTCTATATCATCCAATAATTTGTTTTCATCCCCATTAAAAGCCACAAACATCAATTCTTCATCAGCTAATTGGCTTCTCACTCTTAATTAGCCGCAAGTGATAACTTATAGATATAGCTATATGCAACTCTTAGAATCTTAACATCAATAAAACTTCCTGGGTTACAAAAGGAGCTGCAAGAGGATGCGGTTGGCAGAACCTTGGTGCATTCGTGAACCTTGGAGCTTATTACCTTGTGGGCCTTCCCTGTGCAGTCATCTTAACTTTTGTCTTCCACTTTGGAGGAATGGTAAGAATATATTCCTCCTTTCTCAAAGTTAATATATATCGTCGTTCATTCTTGTCTTGCTGATGCTGATTCTTTTGCAGGGCCTTTGGATGGGAATCATCGGTGGGAGTAGTCTGCAAGCATTGCTGCTTTTAGCCATCACCATGCGCACTGACTGGGAGCAGGAAGTAAAATTAAAATCCTCCCTTCAGTTTAAACAGAACTAATTACATTGAGAAAATTTTCCATCTTTACTGTCTTATTCTCTTTACTTTTATTAGGCAAAGAAGGCCAGGGACAGAGTGTATGCTTCTAGCGGCCCGACAGATACGGTGGCATGAAGCGGTTTAGGATCCATAAATGTGAATATAAACCCTCCATTGTCAAGCCAACAAAGAAGATGTTAGGTTGGCGTTAGGTTGATTGCCATCCTTGTCAACATGGTGTGTTAGGTTGGTTATCACCATGATCAAATCAATACTATGCCATGATTCATGACTGATTTGTCTTCCATTCTCTCCTATATAACTCATAATCTTCTTTGTAAACTCATATCATCTTATACAAAAATTGTATCAATAAGATCTCTCTTTCTTCTCTTTCTCTCTGTTTCTCTACCATTTCTAACACTCCCAGTCAGAATCCTTGGATGCTCAGAAGTTTTGTGGGGAACAGTCAAAATGAGAGGAGCTCATTGTCTCATTTCGGTAAGAACCTAAGCAAATGCTGAGATGCCTAGTTTGTAATTTCTTCTTCTTCTTCTTTTTTATTTTTCTATAATATGGGATAGTTTGATTAACTTATGGATTTGGAACAAGAATGAGATTTGCTCCTGCCTTGAATATATTATGCACTTATATTTTAGCCTTCCAACAGCTATTTGTCAACTAATGAGTTCTACCTGTTTTATAAAAAATGAGGCGTGGGATGCTAATGATGAGGTGGGAGCATCCCACATTTCAAACCAAAGCACCCACATTATTATTATTATGGTGGAGTATGTTGTATAAAAATTAGAATTTTCATTTTCCTTATAAGAATGGATATAGTTATTGGATAATAAAAAAACATAATAGGATAAATTACATATCACCCACATTGGGTGTGACCCTGTAGTTTACCTTTCTTATTATCATGGGGAAACACCATACATGCAAAACATTGTACTGCCCACTTCAATACATTATTCATGGTTCATCTGCTCTTCTAATTCGGAACAATTTTGTATTCTTTGAGTTTGTCAATCCAAGAAATGAAAGACTTGGTGGTGTTCCTGAACCCCAAGAACCCGTGCTCTTTGCTCTTGTTCATGGTGTCTAACATGCAGTCCACGCCGAGTATAATATCCCCAAACCACCACAACCCAACCTCCTCCACCTTGTTTGCCACCAATCCATTCTCTCTCACAATCTCATCCCAAACAGGACCCTTGTCCTTCATCCTCTCCACCATGCTCACTGGCTTCTCACTCTCGTCAAATTCGACATATTCCACACCAAATCGGTCGGCCAGAACTCTCCACAAGTGCTTCCACTTGAACACGTCCCCGTTGCTGCAGTTAAACGCTTCGTTCTTCGCGTTCGGATCAACTGTCGCCCATATCTGGTGCTCCGCAATCAGATCAGCGTCCGCACCGACGGAATAACTGTTCCAGGCGGCCTTGGTTCCGGGGAACTTCAGAGGCTTGTTCTCGTGCTTGCATATTGCGGCGTAGACGCAAAGCGTGCCGACGATATTCATCATGCTATGTGGGGAGAACCCGAAGATCAACGCCGGGCGGTGGATTGACCAGGTCAAACCATCTTTCTTTGTGGCAGCTTCGAAGAGCGTGTCTTAGAGGGTGTGGTAGAAATTCGGGGCCTCCAGTCTGGGCATGTCCTCCGTGAACGGCGGGTCGTGCGGTGGGTACTGGCGGTAGGTTTCGAAGGGTCCGATGTAGTGCTTGTGGCCGGTTTGGAGGCAGATGTGGCGGAGGTTGGGGGCATTTGGGACGACGGCGTTGAGGACGTTGCGGAACATAGCTCCGTTGGCCTCGCAGCACTCGAGCTCGGTGGGACGGTTGGCCCAGGCGACCCACAAGATGTGGGTGACGTCGGTAAGGGGGGAGAGCTTTGCTTGAGTGTCGTCGGCATCGTAGAGGTCGCACTGGATGTACTTAACCGGGTGGTCGGGTTTCGTGGTGGTGGGTGGGCGGCGTGCCACCCCATAGACCTTCCATGGGCCGCCAGGCGTGTCAGAGAGAGGGAGGATTTCAGCCAAACTGTTGCCGACAAGGCCGGTGATACCAATGATTAGGCCCACGCTCTGGTAACTCCTGGGAGCATCCTCGTCTTCAAACCTTTTCTGAAACAGAAATGCAGAGTTAATTACAATGAGAAAAAACCCGAGGGGTGATAAAGATGGAGAGAGGGAGAGAGAGAAATTGGTAGTTCACAAGCCTTTCCAGCGCCTAAAGATCCTGCAGCCCACCACCAGCTCATGTTGAATCGTATGAGAGAGAGAGAGAGAGACAGAGAAGAGAAGAGAAGAGAGTTATCAATTGGTCTCAATTAAACGAGGGGAGTTGATATATGTTCAGCTTTACACTTTTTTTTCTTCTTTTTTTTTTTTATTTTGAAAAATATTATTCAATGGTCTTGGAATCACTACATTCTTATTCATTCTTACTCCTCACGCATAGTGGTTAAGGTTCTCTTTGTAGGTGAGGTCTTACATAACAAGTGAGGGACCTATTTGCATATGAGTGGAGCAATGAGACGTGGTGCTTGAAGAGCACGGCATAATTTTGTGATCATTAGTATCTATAGGATTATAAATGAGTAGAGTTAAATAGTGATTCGTTCAAAGTTTGATTTAAAAATTTTAACGAGTTTAAAATTGTGTTTAAGTTTGATTTGTTTAACTATCGAGCTTATCTCAAATTAATTTTATTTGAATCAATCATGAGTCGAGTCGAGTAGTTTGAATTTTTTCATGTATAAAAGCTTATTGAGCCTAGCTCGTAAAATTAACAAACTTTAAATATTTTTAAGCTTAGCTTATTTATATAACGAGCTGATCTTGAATGAGCTTTTAACGAGCCGAACGTGATCCGAGCTTGAATAGCTTAGTTTATTTTACAGCGCTACATGTTTGGCCAGCATTATACTGAATAAGTGCTCCATATATTGATGGTTTATTTTTAGGGAATTTGGCTGTTAATGAATAAACATTTGGATTACTTTTCTGCATGGTTTAAGAAATGAATGACCCATTTGGAATATTATATGAAGGTTTAGGTAAAATTTGGCTTTCAATCAAGAATCACGTGGTGGTTTTTTTGTTCGCTGGGCACTGCATACAGATTCCATGGCGGATATTTCTCATTAAAGATTATAAGAGTTTAATTTTAAACATTGGCAGTCTAAATTTTTTTAGCTAAACACAAAAATTACAACACTTGTCTTGCAAAATCTAAATACAATATAAAAAGTAAGGCTTAAGCACATATATCATGCTTCGATACCTCACTTGTGTAAAAAATTCTACACAATCAATTATTTAAAATTAAACTTAAAGGTTACATTTGTTTGCGGGATGAAATTATGAGGGATAAATAATGCTATGAGATTAAGAAGGGAATAATAGGAATAAGTGATATTATGATGTGATGGGAAGTACTCATACTGTGTTTAGTTAAGGTGGGATAAAAAATAGGATCAAATAATACCAGGTTTGGTATGTCTGATGGAGATGGAATAAGGAATGTGATTAGTTCATAAAAATTTGAAATTACTTCTTTACTCTTACAAGAAAATAATTTTATATGCCATAATATAATATAAAATAATATAACGTTATATTTATTGTATTATTATTGAATAATTTATTATTTAATATTTGTAATAATGTATTTTATTACATACTAATATATAATATCATTTATCTATGTTAATATATCATTTTTTAAATATATAATATGATATTACAATATTGTCTAATACAAAATAAAAAAATATTAATATTATATTACAAACTACTATAGTGTTAATATAATCTTAATAGCATAATGTAATATCTATTATAATAGATGATATAGTATATATTAATGTAAACTACAAATATATAATTATAGGAGGGGTGGGTAAAAAGGGGTCGGCTCTCATCCAGACCCTTATCCTTTAAACTCTCCAAACTCTTTATCTCAAGATGTCACGTGTCCAATAAGAAATCCTACGAGTTACAAACATCCGCTTGTTGAAACAAAAGTCAAATCTCAACATTTTAAAACTCAGCTATCATGTTAGATACTGAGATTGAAGTTTTTCGACAAAGGTAAAAACTCAGTCATTCTGGATTTATCACCCATATCCCACCACAAATAATTCAGAGTCGCTTAAAACATTTTGAAACCTAATTCATCAAATTTTCATAGAGTTTATTTCAAGCCTAACGCTTTTCTGTAGAATTAGAATTTCACATCTTACAACAATGGCAATTTCAAACCTGAAATACAAAATCTCTTTTCCTAGAATTTCCGATCACTCTGCTTTGTGGGTCAATTTGGCCAGAGAATTGTAGAACCATGACAAGAATCTTAAACTAATTTCACTTCTTTTTCCTATTCTTTAACCAACAAAATCAAAGAGAGAGATTTTACGTAGCCACCAATGGTTGGGAATCTTAATTATCTTAGGATTCCAACAAAAAAATTACAAGAAACTGTTTGAAAGGACTTTGGAATGTAACATGGTAAAGGGGGAAAATATTATTTAGGATAAATTTTATGTGCAGTTTCTTGATGCCGTTGACATTGTAGAGGAAGATGCCAATCATGCCAATGTGAATACACAGAAATTGCAGATGAGAGAAATAAATGGGGAGAGAGTTTCATACATGGGCTACAGAGAGAAGAGTTATAGAGGATAACTACGTGCCATAGGATTTCTTATTGCATGAGTGACATCTTAAGATAAAGAGTCTGAAAGAATATGGATAATAATCATTGATAAGGTTTAGAGGGGAGCCGAACCCGGATAAAAAATCTTATCCCAAGTCATGGGATATGTAATATCAACCCCTCCATGGTATTACATATCTCATGTTTTGAGAGATTATATCTCCGGTCCCATGCTATTTCTTTTTGCCAAACGTTGAAGTTGTGGACCTCACGGAATGCCATTTCCAATCCTCCACTATTTATCCCACAAACAAACATGGCTGCATTGGCATGAGAAATACCTTTGAAGCACCAGTAGCTCTAGCCCTCCACTAGTTCTATGGTTGACAGCCAATCTATGTCGTAAGGATTTTTCTCTGCTACCGTGCTTTGAAAATCTCAGCCCTTAAATTGAAAAGCAAAACAAATCTGACTATGAGATAGGAATTTTTGAAAAAATCGAGATGGTTTGGTAAAAACGTAGTTATCACAAATGTGACCTGTTGTTACGATATTGTGAGTCACAAATAGCAAAATGTAATCGGTACTTATCACAAAATATAATTTGTGTGATCACATTTTGCAATAATTGTTATTGTATCGAGTAGTAACTGTAATTAGTCCAATTACACTCATGGGAACCGTACCCTTGAGCTACTAGTAACCAAACCCATTCTTATATCATCAACGGAGTTGAATTTTCTATTCTTGCATCCTTGCTTTGTTTGGAACTTGAATTTTTTGTAGAAAAAGCAAAGGAAAAGAAAAAGTAAATAAAAATACTTTTTATTTTTGTTCACTTTTTCTTCACATTTTCATTTTCTCACTAAAAATCTGGATTCCAAGCAAAGCCTTAGAGAAGCAAACACACAAGAGAAGAAAGAAATATATGCAGTCGAATATGGTAACATATTGTGTAAGTTACCTAATTATCTTAATTTTTTTGAATAATTTCACTGCCAATGAATAAACAATATCTGCATGGATTACATGCACAATTTTGAAATTGAACAAACTGCTTCTTCTTAGGGTAATTTCTTGGCATGGATCAAATGCCTTATAGGATTTGATAATGTTTCCAAAAAAGATTATATCGCTAATTACTACATAATTCGTATTCATCTTATAGGACTGAACTTTGATATAAGACAAAAACTGGGACTCATAACATGATGGGTTTTGATCATTCTTCATGAAAAACCAGTCATATTTGTATCATGCAAGAAAAAAAAAATGTAATTCATCATAGACTATACGGATTTTTCGAAAGGGGCCAAGCCAATTCATGGTTTACTATTAGTCTCTTGTTGTTAACAAAAAGGCAGGAGGTGAAGTTGATCCAAGATTGGTAATCCAAAATGTACAAGTTTAATGTTCCAACACAAAATCTCAGATGTTATTTTCTAACCTTTTTCTTATGATTTGGAATATCTTTTCCTAGAATAAAAAATTTCCAAACAAACAAACAATCTAACTTTTTAATTTTCTAGAAAATCTTTTTTTTTTCGTTATTTTTCGATGAAACAAATAGAGGGAGCCTAAGGTAAAATTATTTGAAATATGGGGACCAGTAAACAATTTCTTATCATAAATATTAAATACCCAAGACATGACCTAAAAAAATTTTTCAAAATCTTAGATTCCAGGCCCCCTTGGTTTTGAGTATAGGAGGGGCAAATGGGTGAGTTTGGACAAGCTTAAATGGGTTCAACCCAAACGGGTTGAATATGGACAAGTCATTAGCAGGTTAATTTAAACTCATGAACTCAAATTTGTGCCATTTATATATTATTTAAATTTATGTAATTTATTATAAATTTTATTTTTTGCATAATTTAGACTCATTTTGTGTCTACCTTTAATAAATAATATTCATATAAATATAATCGTGCATTTTTTTTGTTGGATTTTATAATTCTCGATCCAATCCTATAATCACATCATGTAAACCCCTCAAACAATCCAACCTAGGATCCCAACTTTTTGATCGAAAATCTTTTGAATTGCACTTATAATTACAAGCACTACATTTTAAATGATTTTATACCTATCAATATAATACTTTTTTCATGAGATTTAACGCCTACTATAAAATATTTGGGCAAATTACACTGACCTCGTTTGAGGTTTATTAAAATGCAAGACAACACCCTCCCTTGGGCATGTTGGTGTTTTAGAGAGAGAAACAGAGGGAGAAAGAAATTTGGATACAAGCCATTGCGTTGTTTTTAATTTCGCTTTGCCCTGGCATGTTGGTGATGTTATTGTTGTTGAGAGTTCTTTGTAAGGGAATTTTTGTTCCCTTCATATGTGTGTGTATATATAAGTTATAACAGAATTATGTTTTGGTTGAAGGAGGTAGTGGTGGTGGTTCTGTCGTGGTGGAGTGGAGTGGGGTGGCGTTGTGAGTAGGTTTGGTTCGCTAGAGACTATCGTTCGACTAGAGAGAGGACGAAGGGATAACTGGTGGTTCAGTTGGTTTAGGAGAAGATGGGAATGAAGACGAGTACCCAAAAGCAATCCCACATGTCAGTATTTGATTTGATTATATTAATTTTTTATTAATGCAAATTAAACAGAAAGGTGGGTGGGTGGATGGTGGGTCAGAGGAAAGGGAAGGAAGGAAGATTTGTTTTAAGAATAAATATAAAAAAAAACAAGTAAAACACCATTTTGTGGATGATAGCTTTTTTTTCTTCATGTTTTTAGCTAGCTCAATGAGTATCTATGTCTGACTTATTTAAACTCGCTTATAATTGGGCTTGCATGATGTAATTTAATTAAATTCATTAATAAATTTGGAGAGGTTTAGATGAATTTTAAATGACTGAAATTATACGAGTTCATGGTCATGATTTGAATTTGTCAAGCCTAGTTTTAACGTAGTTCCACCACGGGTAGCTCGTAGAGTCTTAGTTATACACTAGAAATTTTTAAAAAACAGCTGTATAAAAATATAGAACAAAAATGATGTTGCAAATAAGTTACTTCTCGTTTTAAATTAAAGGATCATGAATCTTCAATTCACCTCATTGTCGATAAAAATTCTATAATTAATCATAACCCAAAAAAAAAAATTGACACTTGGTAGATTACAATAATTCAGAAATTTGTAGTAATAGCTCTGTCAGTAACTTAAAAAAAAATAGAAATTTTAAAGTTAGTAACAGAACTATTACTACATAAAAAATGCCTTAGCTCCTATAGCACAAGGATGCATGCAATAGATTGAATTTAGTCATAGATAGGCGGCGAGTTTTTTCACAGCGGATTGGTTACTTCATTGTAATATGAATATCACGTATTTGAAACACGAAAGTAATCTCTATTGGTTGCGTCATTGTAATATGAATATCACGGATTTGAAACACGAAAGTAACCTCTCTGCAGATAGACTTGCAAGATAAAGCTACATATATACATTTCAGAATTCTTGGACCTTGCAGTAAGGGTCTTGGGCGCTGGATTACTCATGCTTTAGTAGGGTGTCAGTCTTTATGAATTGATTTGGTCATAAACAGTGTTATATGAGCTATTCAGTTCTACAGTCTTTTCTAATTAAAGAATTAATAGCTAAAATTTGGTATTAACCAGGCTAAAAAGTAACAGCAAGTATAAGATTTATTTATCCCAAGTAATAGTATCTTCTTGCACATTTGCTAACCTAGAGCTACAAATATAAAATTAAGTACTGAATAGAAGACAAATAACTTGCATTAGTCACAGGACAAGTTGGAGTGGAGTCAGGATTACAAGAGACTTACATGTATTATAACAATCCTAATAATAATAATAATAATAATATTGCTGTTTTTTTTACTTATTTTTCTTTCCAACTGATCAGTTATTTTATGGTATTTTTTTTATAGTTTTTGAAACCAAATCATATTTTTCTAATTGAACTCTTGAGTCATAGCAACGTCATACTTACATAAGCAAAGATATGGAAATAGACACAATATATGGTCACTGTCTGTGATCAATTAATTAATTGTATGCTTTAAAATTAACCAACCGAATGTCATTATTTTATTATTATTATTTTTTTGCTAACCGGATGTTCGGGCCAATTTGTGTGCAGCTCCACTAATTTTAAGGTCTGTATAGTTCTCTCATCCCACACAAATCAAATAATTACGAAATCAAAAGCCTTAGAGGAAACTCTTGCGCTTGGCAAGAGTAGAAACCCTGACCTCTCTTAAGAGGTCATGAGTTAAGGCCAATTGGACTAGCCTAAGCTAACCGAATGCCATTGAATCATATGAATATTGTTCTAATGCAAGAACCCCTTCAGTCAAAGGCAAATAGCCATAAAGCAGTTAACTAATTTTTAATTATTTAATTAAATCAAAAAAATTTAAGATTATTCCTTAAAAGATTTTAATCAACAAAATTGTCATATTAGTCGAGAAATATGATAATTATCTTACACTTCCCTTCTTTTCTTCTTTTCTCTCTTTCCTCTTCTTTCCTTCGTAATCTCCTTTTTTCTTAATTTCACTCAATGCTTTGACGGATCAAAACCTGGTGGACGCTGTGGGATCAAGATTCAAGAGGATGATTGATGATATCAAAGAGCTGGTTTATGCAGCAAATTGGTCATTTAGCCGGTGCCCATGCCAAGCTAATTAGTGCGCGCATTCGGTTGCATCTTAAGCTTTTGCGGGCTCTATTGGTCATGCAAAAGAGGCTTTGACTTCGGCCACGTAGGTTGTGCGGTGTAGTTGCTTTGCGCTTTCTTTATTTTATCCAAAAAAAATTCTCCTTTAGCTTGATTTTCCTCTTTTTTTTTTGTAGTATTTTTTAGGACAAATTACATCTATCTCCCTTGATATTTCAGATTATTACAATCCACTCCCTGAGATTCTAAAAATTACATTTTCGTCCCTTGAAGTTTAAGGTGAATTACATTTTTTTTCAAATGTTAAATCTTTTAACAAAATATATGTGATGTCAGCAAAAAAAAAAAAAACAGGTTCATTACCTAAATTGCCTCTAATATGCATGAAATGACATAAATAGATTTTTTTTCTTATTAAATTAATTAGTGTTAATTTTGAGCCTTCTTCTAATGGAAAAAAAAAAAGTTGCATTACCAGTATAAGATTCTAAGAGCAAATTAAATGTCACATTTGTATAAAATACTATTTTAATCAATAAATAAATTATAAGTCTCATATTTTTTTAAAACTTTATATGCTATAATTAAAGCTCTATATAGATTCTATAAATTTTTATAAAAAAAAGTTCTAGTCAATATGAGAAAAAATGCCCTACAAAAAGTAATATAAAAATAACAACGTTACTTAACTTATATTAAAAAGAGAACGATTTTACTTAAGAAAATTAATTGTATCAAAGTTTTAGATCCCATATACTATAAAAAAAATCAACACACATGTAGGGAAATTTAAAAGCGAAAAAAAAAAATTTTAAAAATTAACACACAAATTAATTTCAGAAGCAAAAAAAAAAAAAACCCCTATTTATGTAATTTCATGCACATTAGGAGCCATTTAAGTAATGAACCTACTTTTTTTTTGCTGGCATCACATATATTATGTTAGAAGATTTAACATCTGGAGGAAAATACAACTCACCTCAAACCTTAAGGTAGGGGAATGTAATTTCTAGAATATCAGGAGGTGGGTTGTAATAGTCTGAAACCTCAAGGAAGGTGGATGTAATTTGCCCTATTTTCTATTAGTATTGATAATACTTTTTTGTTGTTGGGAAACTCAATTGAAAGGGGAAATGGGTTTTCGCTAAAACTCACTTTCTTATGGGTACAAAAAGAAGCACCAGCACTGTTTGGAACTTGGAGGAGGGGAGGAAAAATTTTTCCTTCCTTTTTCCTTCTCTTATTTGATTGTACTTAAGAGGGAAAAAAAAAAAAAAAAAAAAAAGAGAAACGGGAGAAAAAAGGAAGAAAATTTTTTAAATCACTCTTTTTCTTTCTCTCTCTTCTTTTTTCTACTTTCTTTATAAACACCTAATAGAAAGGAGAAAATATTTTTCCTTCCCTTCCCAAGTTTCAAAATGGCTAGGCTAGAGGGGTGCAAGGGATATGGTTATGTTATTTTAGGGAGCCCCCTCCCACATTTGTGAGTGCCAATCATGTAAGGTGGCCCCCAGGCCAATCGTCAAGGACCTCATCTCTGTCATCATGTAAAACAGACGGATCTACTTGGTGCCTCTTTGGAAGAAAATAACAATATTCTCCTTCATTTTAGTGTGGAGGAAAAAGAAAGAAAATTTAAAGAATAAGAAGGAAAAGTTATTTTGGTTATTCTTTTCGTCTATTTTTTTTCTTATTTTCTTTTCAATAACTACACTATTATTTTATTTTTTTTCTTTCTTTGAATTCTAAATAAAGAAAAGTTTTTCTTTTATTTTCTTTACAAAACCAAACAACAAAACAATCACTTTCCTTAAAATTTTCTGTCTCACTTCCTTTTCCTGCCTTTTTCTTTTCTTTGAGTTCATTGCTCTTATTTATCTACCCAAGATCCACAATCAATCACAAATCTTGCCCCGTAATGCTCACCAGCCCACGCGGTTGTATGCATGAGTTGACTTTGATACCATATGTAATAACCACAAGAACTCACCCAAAAGGGCTAGTCAAGAAGGTGACATTTGAGTTCATTGCTCATACTTATTTACTCAAGATTTTCCATGTAAACTTTCGATGTGGGACTTAGCGTACGCCAACGCGGATCGTCACAGCTAACATGCTGAAATCAAGATCCCAATATTGACGAGAAAAGAGAACTATAAATTGGCCTTAAAATTATCACACACCTTCCCCATTTGAAATTTGGGGTTAAAGATACAGGAAAAGATTGTTGTCTAGTGCATGACCATTGGGCCAAAAAAAAAAAAACCATGAGTGATTTTGAACGCGGACGTAATACGCGATTCATGCCGAGTTCTATCTATTTATATTGAGTGATCATAAAAAAAAATGATGCAATTCATTAATTGATCAACGTAGACACTATAGGTGTGTCTATTTCATATCTCAATACGATTATGTATCTATAAAGTAGCTATGACTCACGAGCCCAATTAGAAAAATATGATTTGGTATGAAAAACTATAAATATATATAACCATAAAATAGCTTTTATTATTATTATTGTTATTATTAGAAAGAGGAGATGAATAATTATAGAACATGTAACTCTAGCTGTTGTAAACTACACTGCACTCCAACTGTCCGGCCCTATCTATAATTGTAGCTCTAACGGATATGCAACAATATACTACAAATTGGGTTAAATAAATATTATACTCGGTGTTTTCGTGTTAGCTTGGGCAAGTACACCAAATTTTAAATTCTCAATTCATTATAAAAGCCTATATAGAACTCAACAACTCATATAACAGTGTCGATGACCAAATCAATTCTTAATGAATTAGAAGAGGGACGAGACTCCTACCACTACCACTACAAGATTTAGGAGAATCAAGTATGTGTAATCTTAATCTACATGAAAAAGGATTTTATTTGTATTTTAAACCAGTGATGCAAAGGTTGCAATAATGCAACCTTATAGCTGCACCAAAGCCCGTTCTTCTATTTTTTTTTTATACAACAGGGTGTCCAAGCCTTTGGTTGGCTTTTCTCTCAAGCTTATGCAAGGTCACCGTCCACATGAATCATATAAACTTCATGCATTACATAAATAATAACTGATCACAATAGAGTGTGAGAAGGAATCAAACTTGAGATTTTATGTTTAGCATGAGCACAAGCCAATTAGGGGTCACCCCTTGTAATTCCATTCTTTAATTCAATCTATTGTAACCATTCTTGCACTTTAGGAGCTAAGGGCCTTCTCTAAACCCATTTTAATGATGATCACATATTATAATTACGCCCACCGAGTCTTTCAATTAGGCAAAGACCTAAACCCTTCCTTTTATTATAACTATAAACCAATTAGTGCAAGTCCATTTCTCATAGTAATGTACCATTTTTCTTTAATGAGAAAAATTCATGATGAAATATGAATGCAATGCCCAGCTAATTAACAAAAGAGTTCAATTTTGATGCATTGCAAGTATAAAGGCTTTTTTATACAAGTGAGGCACCAAATTGCGATACCTTTTGTTTAATCTCTTTTTATTTATATTAAATAATTATTCTTATTAAAAATCCTATCAGATAAGGAAAAAAATAGATTATTTTCCTTTCTAAACTCTTCCAATTTTATTCCTCACATCAATTTTCATGACTTCTCATGTTTTTCTCTTTCTACTAGTACAACAAAATTTACAATGAAGGTAATAAACTCCTTCTCTAGCATGATCAAACATAACATCCATACTTTATGTGTAAAACCTGACATTGTTTAGCATCATGTTTAGTTTAAATTGCATAAATTCTAGTGTGTGATTATACTAATTAAGGAGCCCGATTAGCATGATGTAATGGGAACATGTCATGTCTAGGAGAGGCGGGGGGCGCATTATCATGGTTGTGAGCATTTCATATAGGTCAGCTATGCCTAAGCAAATGCTGGGTTTTGCTGATCTCAAGTCAGCATCATCATTTTTAGTGGGTCTTTTTTTAGTCTCTTCTTTAAGAGATCGACACTACCAGTCTTTGTGGACCGACCTTGATCTGAAAACTACAAAATCTTTAGCTTACAGTAATCATGATTAATTATCATAAGCGTGGTTAATTATGTTAATCATGTGGATTAGTGAAGTGCTAGATGTGCATGTGTATGCTTGACACGTAGGTGTGTGACTCACGTATGTGAAGTGTGTGCATAAGGTGTGTGCTTGTTGTTAGCAATGATGCATGTGTGACATGTGGTGCATTATATACAAGTTATATCTATTTTGGCTTTTAAGTCAAGAGGGGAAGAATAAAGAGAGGAGCTGATGTAGAGGAGAAATGTTTGGTGAGAATGAAAGTAAGAACAAAAAGGAGAGAAAAGAAAAGAGAAAGAGAGAAAGGAAGGAAAAGAAGAAGAAAGTGCAAGGAAATTTTGTGTGACCAATTCTTGAGGTAAGAATCCCATGTGCATGCTAGTTTTATTGTATTTTGTGGTTTTTTGCATATATATATGTCATTTCATGCCATGGTAGTGAATTTGAGATGAGATGTGGAAAAGTATTTAAAGTTTCAAGTGGAAGCCTTGAATCTTACATGTTGTTCATGGTTTTGATGTGTGGAGTCTTGTTGTGGCCTTAGAATATCATTTTGGGTCTTTGGAAAACTTGTGATTGTGTTGGGATGGTATGGTAAGCTTTAGAATTAGGTCAGCAGATTATATAGTCGAAGCAACAGGGGGCTCTAGTCGGCAGGATGGTCCCTGGTGTCATTCTAACAACATGCTACTAGACTAGATCGGTAATTTACCTTTTCTGGTAGGCAACTTGCCATCATATTCGGTACGTTCCATAAAGGTCAGTAATTTTCTTATGGTCGTCCTTGTTAGAGATTTATACTAAAAAACATGTTTTGTGTAATGGCTTTAGTATTTATTAATAAATTAGTTATTCCATTTTAATGAGAATCTATAAGAGCAATATTTGCATTGCATTATTTATTTAATGGTTATGCATTTGTGTCTCTTATTCGATAAAGTAAATTATTTTGTGTGTAGAGTACGTCTTACACACGGAAGATTAGATCGT
Organism: Euryodendron excelsum; assembly: GCA_033060915.1. Taxonomy (NCBI): domain Eukaryota; kingdom Viridiplantae; phylum Streptophyta; class Magnoliopsida; order Ericales; family Pentaphylacaceae; genus Euryodendron; species Euryodendron excelsum. The sequence continues at coordinate 67,153,540 of CM065377.1, read as the reverse complement.
CGGTTCTTATGGAATATAAGTTTATCATTCATAGTCTTAGATGAAACTGGACACACCATCAGTAGGACTGTAGCACAAGGTTTTAATAGGTCTGTCTTGACTATGGGGAACGGTATAGTTTCAACTCCTTGCACTAGTATACTTTGTGTGTATTGAATAAGACCATGTTGAGGTAATTGTTTTTATACTAACTACATAAAACAATTAATACCTCATGATTATTATGAGTGCTTATACTCTTAATTCTAATATAATAAATAAACACGTGCATGTAGTGTTTATTGTTTTGATTCATAGAAGAGTGAGATTATTTGTGGGTATTAACTCAATGAGTTGGACAATAATATTATATGTATGGTGAATATTAATTATTGATAGAATCTACGTCCTGGTATAGGGATTGATAATACCCGCTTAAGGAAGCTTATAAATTTTGATTATGTCAAACCCTGCAGGTGAATTATGAATCCGACATATCAAATAAGTTAAGTGGAAGATCTCAAAGAATTAAATAAGTTCATTAAATTTAATTGTCAGTAATTTAATTTAATAGATGGGTATCTGTAATCTTACTGTGGAGAGATAATTAAGCATTTAATAATATAGAGCTCGAAATATAATTCTTAGTATGACATGGAGTACAATTATAATTCTTTAGTTGCATAAATTATAATTTACGTAAACAAGGATTAATCCTGATTGGATTAGGAATCTTTATTTGCATAGGAAACTCTAGTTATACTAATCTTATGGTCCCTGCTATATCCTCTATATATATGAACTCTAAGAGCAGCTAGAGTTACAATTGCTCATAATTGAGAAAAACACGTTTTGTGAGGAAGAGAAATCCTAGCAGCTGTGAGCCCACTCTCTCTAGAGTAAGGTGTGTACGAGGAATACAACAAAAGTTTGAAGGTTGAGTTCAAGCAGTTGATTCATGCTTCTTGTTGTTAATTGTTATTCGGGATCAAACCAGAGAAATCTCGAAGGTATAATTCTAATCACGTAGATTAGGTTATGCTAATCAGATCAAAATTTTTAGTATTATGTGTATGCACTATAGCCGGGTCATGAAAAATTTCGCAGTCCCTAGCAATCCTGACAATGTTTAGGACCATCCTAATGGTCAAAATGTTTACATTAGTATACATTTATACTTTACATTACATCAGGAAGGGTTTAACATGTCATATTTTATGCATTGGTTATGCATTATAATATTTACTTTATTAAGTTTGATATGGTGGTGTGTGATAGTTTTAGAAGCATAGCAAAGCACTTCGGCTCAGCCAAAGAAGTGACTTGATTGTGATTATAAAGCGGTAGTAGGTGAGGTTTTAAGATATTCTTAATCATCTTGTGTTGAATGTCTTATTATATATATTGATAGTGTTTGCTAGTTTATGAGGTGATATCTGCATAAAATTCATACATTGTGTGCACTTGCATTGCATAAAGAAGGTTCAGCCGAGTGGGGGCTAACTTAAAGGGTGTTGAAAGAGGGACATCATTTGATAACAAACCATCGATATATTGAGCCAATGTTATTATAAATAGCGCGCTCATTTGTGGTGTATCATACATTGCATCACATGAGAAGATATTATATTTCAGTGGTAGTCTATCTATTGGTGGATTATTTATTGATTATTTGTCATTTAATCATTATGAGTTTGATTATCTTTATGAGCACATAGACATATAGCTCACACCCACACAGGTTGTTTTGCAAGATGTTTGGAGAAGTTCAGTCCATTGTAGAGGTTGGGGTTGAATTAGGGAGTTTCGAGAAGTTTTTGTTGTGATGTCAGTAGTCTGTACCTAGGTTGTTTATGAAATGGTAGTTCTTGGAGTCTTGTTTACATTTACGCGTGTATTAGTATGCAGGATGTGAGCATGTGGATATATAGCTCACACCCACAAAAGTTGTTTTGCAGGATGTTTGGAGACGTCCAGTCCACTGTAGAGGTTGGGTCCATAATCATGAGTGGGAATTCTTGCGCCTTCATGTAATTATATAACAAGTGCCCTCATATAGAAAGTTTTACAATTCTTGTGTCCATAATTCCATCTTACGATTATTAGTTATGTAATGTTCTTTTATAACAATACATATCCTCACATATAACTTAACTTAAGTAAGTGCTGATACCTATCAAAGAATGACAATTTGATGTCCACGGAGCAAGGAGAGAGACGCACAAAAGCTAGCAAGAACTATAGAGAGAGAGACATGAGAAGATATAGGCTGCAGGAATCATGAGTGGGAAGAGTTTGAAATGGAAAGGAATCTACTTCTTTGTTGGAAAATTTGTGACTTTTAGTCACCCTTTAGTCACTTTGAGCCACAATAATTGTGGGACTCACTTGAATCCTTGGTGAATGAGTAATTGGCAAGTGAGTCCAAATGCAGTCTTATTTGAAAGGTTGTGACTTTTCAAGACGTTGTTTGACTCGTGACTGTTTAATATACTTTGTACATTGTTGCATTTGAAACTTCAATTTTTCATACTTTCGTGCATATTCATAAAGTCAATTTTGAGTTAAAGAAAGAGTTTTTCACAGTTTTGGTTCGCCAGGCATACATATTGTAGTGTTACTTCTGAATGTTAGTTGATCATTGTATCATGGGAGGCAAACGCTCATTCAAACCATAAACACCATTTGTGCAGACGAATTTTTTTTTAAGGACATAGTGTAAAACACTAGCCTTGATCTTTTCTGAATATTTAAATTCTGTAGATTCTATAACTTCAAATACTATAAGTTCTTCATTTTTTAAAATTTTGGATTTTGTATTTCTGTATTGCTGCAAGTGTGAAATATTAGTTTCTTTAACCACTAAATTTTTGTAATGTTGTATTTATCCAAGTTGTATGATGTTTATCACTTTACATTAACATAGATTTATACATAGTGGGGATAACAATCTTAAGACAAAATACTTTTCCTTAACTTTTCTTTTCCTGTGTCTTTTTTGTGTTTTTGTAAATTGATTATTTATGTTGTTTGATTTTCTGAGATGAGATAAATGTATGAAGTTTGACTAAATGTTTATCCAAATAGAGATGTAAAATCATGTTAAGGATAGATATATTGCACTGCACTATACTATTCTCAACTTTTTATTTGTTCTTGACACCTTCGGTTTTGCACATCTCTTACATTTGAGTAAAAATAAAACCAAATGAATACAAATCTTATGAACCACAACCTGAATGTATATTCTTGTATATATATAAAATATTGATGGTAATTAATGGTGAACACACACATATCCATGATCAAAGGTGTGTCTTGGATGTGTGTATAAGATATTTAAGAATGTATTTTATGTATTATTTGCACGAAAAGTATCATATGGGGGTTAATGGTATCTTGATCATACAAACACCATGTTACAAGATTTTAGTATGTTGTTGTCCACACATACATGACTGTGTTCTCAAAATTTCATGCCCAAATAGTTTACAGTTTGAGAGAAAAAAATATGTTCTTAGCTACAAAATTCAAAATTTGTCAAATTTATTCTCTCTATATATTGAGTTTCACTACATGAAACTTATATCATTGTAATTGGTTTGTTATTACCTTTCCAATGGTATATTATTTGTATCTTTAAAATCTCTGGTTTTAGAGTTATGAGATTTCTATATTTGGCTTGAATGTTGGTTGATACTATTCGGATTGTTCATAGGCTTTGGAGATAAACTAACGTCTCTTTTTCAAATTTGGAGATTTTCTATTATTATTGAAAGATTTGGGTCTAAATTTGTAGTTTTGGAAAAGTTTAGGGATAGTATGTAATTTCAAAAGGCCTTGGGGGTAAAGTGATATTTCCAAAAGTATTGAGTATCATTTTGTAATTCCAAACACATATGGGGAGATAAGTGTTTTTGTAAAAGGTTTGGACAATAAAAGTGTAATTTACTAAAGTTATAGGATACATAACATAATTTCAAAATATTTAGGGTGTAAAATGTAATTTTAAAAAAAATTTGCACAAACCTTGCTATCTCCTAATGATGTGAGGAAGAGTTCGCGACTGATCTAGGGTTTTGTTTTACGCGTGGTGTAAATTACTATGCTTAAAAGCGAGCGAGACTTTGTTTAAGGCACATGCTTGCGATTAAATTTTCTAGAGTTGTGTTTTACACTACTATGCATTTCATGTGATCCTATTATTTTGGACTTTTTCCTCATTGAATTCAATTATAAATTTAGGTAACTTGTATGAATGCATAATTGTTGTTTATGTGGCATTTTCCTATTCCGTTATATCATGTTTTAACCAATTAGATTTCTTTAGTTGTATTTATTTATTATAGAATAGCATTGTTCTACTATTAATAAGTACATATTTTTTGCTTATATTCTTAAGTTTTTAAATTTATGGCATGATAAATTAAGTATGTTAATTATGATACTTTGCATAGGGTAATTAACGTAAGTTTATTACCTGAATTTTATATTTCTATCAATTATGAATGTGAGACTTGTGTTGAATCAGAATTGATGAATCATTAGAAATGTTTATACATTATAAAAATGATGTTGAGAACCAGCATAACAAAAAGATTAAGGTGTTGAGAAGCGATAGAGAGGCTAAATATGATGCTCCATTTACTTAGTTGTGTTCTGAACATGGTATTATCCACCAAACTACCGTACCTTATTCACCACAGCAAAATGGGATTGCTAAATGTAAGAACCAAACTTTTAAAGATGATGAATGCTATGCTGATAAATTATGAATTATCCCAGAATTTGTGAGGGAAAGCTTGCTTTTTGTGAATTATGTTCTCAACAAGATAACCCACAAGAAATTGAGTAAAACACCTTATGAATTATGAAAAGGTCGAGAACCAACCTATAAATTCTTCAAAGTGTAAGGTGTTTGGCTAAGGTACAATCTCTATTTCTAAAAGGATTAAAATAGAGCCTAAAAAACGTTGATTGTATATTCATAGGCTATGCTGAAAATAGTGGTGCATATTGGTTCTTGGTTCATAAGTCTGGAATTTTTGATATACATGTTTACATCATTATGGAGTCTAGAAATGCATCATTATTCGAAAATGTATTTCCTTACAAACATGCACAAGAGTCTATTTCTCTTAAAAGTATTCATGATTCGGCAGTTAATCAATACCAAGAGTCAATGAACAAAGAAAATGAAGATGAACCTGGATGAAGTAAAAGGGCAAGGATTTCAAAGTGTTTTAATCCTAATTTTTTGACATTATTGTTAGAAACCTAGTCAAAATTTCCAATAAGCAATGTCTACTTCTAAAGCCCCTATATGGAAAGAGGATATTAATAGTGAAATTGAATACATCATCACACTTAGGAACTAGTGGATCTTCAACCTACTAATTAATCTTTTCAATACATCTTTAAAGGAAGATAAATTTGATGGATCAATTGATAAATGTAATGCTAGACTTGTGGTCAAAGGCTATAGGCAAACCAAATGAGTGGATTGCTTTGATAACTATTCACCAGTAACAAGAATAACATCCATTTGCATGTTAATTATTTTTAATGCGTTACATAATTTAAATATACATCAAATAAATGTTAAGGCAATATTCTTGCTTGGTGATTTAAATGAACAGATTTACATGGAACTACCAGAATGGTTTGTGGTTCCAAGACAAGAGAGAAAAATATATAAACTTGTTAAGTCTTTTTATGTACTAAAACAAGTACCAAAACATTGACAGGAGAAGTTTGACAGTGCTATGATGTCAAATAGATTCAAGATCAATGAATGTGACAAATGTGTCTATGTGAAAGACACTTCAAATGGATAAGTCATTGTTTGGCTCTATGTGGATGATATGATTATAATCGGTAGTAATAATGATATCATTTAAACTACTAAAAAAATGTCGAACAATAACTTTGATATGAAAAATCTGTGTGTTGCAGATGTTATGCTTAGTATCAAAATTACCAAAGCATCTTAATGATATGTTTTAGCACAATCACATTATATTGAGAAGGTGCTTGATAAATTTAACAAGTCTAATAGCAATCTAGCGAGAACACCAGTAGATGTGAATATTCATCTCACTAAGAATAATGGTAACTACATATCTCGATTAGAATGTTTTTAGATAATATGTAGTTTAATGTTTATCATGAATTGCACTCTTCCGGATATTACATACTTAGTAAATTGAGTAGATATACGAGTAACTTAGGTTCAAACTACTGGAAAGCTATAGTTAGGGAATTCAGATATCTAAGATACACCTTAAACTATGGGTTGTGCTATACGAGATATCCAACTATATTTGAAGGATACAGTAATGCTAACTAGATATCTAACACTAAAGACCCTAAATCCACAGGTGGATATATCTTTACACTCGGAGATACAGTTATTTCTTGGAAATACTCTAAATAAATATGCATAGCTAGATCCATAATGAAATATGAATCTATTACTTTAGATAAAGCAAGCGAAGAAACTGAGTGATTTCGTAATTTCGTAAAGGACATTCATTTGTGGCCAAAATTTGTGTCAACTATTTACGTACATTCCAATAGTCAATCAGCAATAGGAATGACACAAAATCGTATCTATAATGGCAAGTCATGACATATGGGTCGTAAACACAATACTATAAAACAATTGCTTACGAATGGAACAATATCCATTGATTATATCATTGATTATATCAAGTCTAAGGATAATATTGTGGATCCTCTTACTAAAGGCCTGACAAGAGATCAAGTAGGTTCTTCATCAAGGGGAATGAGCGTAAAGCTTATGACTTAAAAGTCACCATAATTACAACCCAACCTAGTTGACTGGAGATCCCAAGATTTAGGTTCAACGGGACAACCAAATTGTGTGTGATTTAGTAAAATTACTGAAGAACTTGTTACATGTACCTACTCCTACGATGAAATAGTAATGACATACTGCGAATGTTAGGATAAGCTATGTTTTTAATGATTCTTATATTCTGAAAATTCAAGTGGAGGATAGCAGGATACTCTTACTAAGAAATCATTTATATAAGTGTGAAGTTGCCACTTCTATGAGAATTTCGAAGCTAAATTCTTTAGAACACTCATAAAAATATCAAGCATTGTTAAGAGCCAAATGAACCAATTGTAAGAACCAAATATTGTGCAGAAAGGAACAATGTGAATATTATTATCTTGGTTTATACAAACGGTTGAACAGTTCAAGATATTGTGTACACTGGTTAGCTAATAAATATGATAATATTTTACTAAGGAAGGTTCAAAACCAAAAGCCACCTCACCTCATATGGTAACTTTCCAAAGTACTCTCTTTCTCACGTCAGCATTATCATTTGCATTTCATTAACTAATTTTATTTATGTGGTGGATTGTTGAAAAAATTGTAACTTTTAGTCACTTTGAGCCGCCATATTTGTGGGACTCACTTAAATCCTTGGTGAATGAGTAATTGGCTAGTGAGTCCAAACGTGGTCTTATTTGAAAGGTTGTTACTTTTCAAGATACTGTTTGACTTGTGGCTGTTTGAAAAAACACCTATGTGTCTATATATACTTTGCATATTGCTGCATTTGAAACTTCAATTTTTTATAATTTTGTGCATATTCATATAGTCGATTTTGAATTAGAGAAAGAGTTTTTCACAGTTTTGGTTCGCCAGACATACAAATTGTAGTACTGCTTCTATATGTGAGTTGATCATTGTATCATGGGATGCAGATGCCCATTCAAACCATAAGCACCATTTGTGGGGGTGAATTTTGTCTTCAAGAAATAGTGTAAAACACTAGCCTTGATCTTTTCTGAATACTTACATTCTGCAAATTCTGTAACTTCAAGTACTGTAAGTTCTTCATTTTTTGAAATTCTGAATTCTATATTTCTGCAAGTGTAAAATACTAGTAGTGTATCAAAATTAATTAAACTATAACAAAAAACCAAAACCACATGATACTCGCTGAAAGCAAAACTGTACCAAATGGGTTTTATTCATTTCTTAAACAAATAAGAAAATATCAATCCAAATGTTTATTCATCAAGAGCTAGCTAGCCAAAGAGCATCCTTGTCACTGTTTGCTAATCATTCATGAAATGATCCAAACTCAAGCAATTTGATTATATCATGCGGTAGCCTGAAAATTAAAACATTATATAGACCTTCAATGGAGCAATGATACAATGTCAAAGGTAAACATATCTACTCTGCCCCATTAGAGTAAGACCAGCTGATAGCTCCAAAACTCTCTCTCTCTCTCTCCAAATCGCACAATTCAAAATGAGCTGGTGGTGGGTAGGCATGTCAATTGGCCCAGTTTGACCCGGGTCGTGGCCCACTGGGCTCGGGGCGGACTTTGCAAGCTGCTGCCAAATTTTAGACCGGGTCAAAATTGAGAATGCTAAGCCCAAGCCCAACCCACAGCCCTAAGGGTGGGCTCGAGCCTTAGCCTTGGCCTTGGGCTTCAGGCTTGGCTTTTGGGCAACTTGATCATTTTTTTTAATTTTAGTTTTTTAAATTAGTAATTAATAAGTAATAATCACTAATGATTAAAACTAAATTGGAGAATTAGTCAACTTATGAAAATCATACAAACAAATATAAATGATTAAACTTATAAAATATTGATTAATGTAAACTTATATAAACTATTGAATATATAAGATATACATTTTTAATTAGTTTTTGATAATCAATAATGATTCAACTAAATTAGAGATTGAATCAAACTTATAAATATTATACAAAAATATATAAATGATTAAACGATTAAACTTATAAAGTATTGATTAATGTAAATCTATATAAACTATTAATTATATAAAAATATACTATTACTTATAAATTTATTATTTGGACAGGCTTTGGGGCAGGGCAAGCTTGGGTCGGGCTAGGCTCAGATCAGGCTCAGGCTCGAGCAGCCTATGGGTCTCGAGTCAAATTTACATCCCTAGTGGTGGGCTACAGGTATAGGCGCTAGAAAGGCTTTTATCACCCCCTTAAGCTTTTTCTATCATTGTAGTCATTCTCTAATTTCTCTGCATTTCTTTTTCAGAAGAGGTTCGAAGATGATCGAGGATGCTCCCAGGAGTTACTAGAGCATGGGACTAATCATTGGCGCCATTAGCCTTGTCAGCAACAATTTGATTGGAATCCTCCCTCTGACATGCCCGATGGCTCATGGAAGGTCTATGGGGTGGCATGTTGTCACGTCCTAATTTTTTAAAAGTCAAGATTTAAGGAATATAAGGTATAGTTTTTAAATGTTAAAGTCAAAATTAGGATTCATGTCAGATCAAAATTGATTTTAAAGATAGTTTTTGAATAAATTCGATTTTATAAAACCTTTTTTTTTAATAAAAAATTTCAATTCTCAAAATTTCTAAAACTCTAAACACATCCCAAACTCCAATCTAATATTTCTACTTCCATAACCCATCATCCAAACTAAATCACAAGAAGAACTAAATCATAGTATTTGCATGCAACAAAATAATAATACAATCATCTGAATAAAATCTAAAATAAAGCTAAAGTGAAAATATAAAAGTATAATACAACATAAAAAGAAAATAATTAAAACTCAAAGATACAGCAATATAGGGTCAAAATATGATGTAGACCTCCAATATTCTAATTCAAGTCCTCAAGTCTGCTTGCTCGAAGGTCCGTCTGCAACTGTTGTAGGATGAGCATATCCATAACTCAAATAAGAGGTTATGCTACAAGGTTAATAAACATGAGGTGATATGTGCCTGTATACAGTAAAGATGTATGAGAGTATATAGAATGCAACCCCAAACCTAAATCTTAACCCGAATCTCCAATGCTATGAACCAAGCACACAAATAAATCAAATAACCAATCAATGCTAAATAAGATTCAAGTCACAGACCTAGTATTTTCTACATCTACAAAATAACACAATGAAACAATAAACTAAACAATATACACCTATCTAATATTAGTTACCATAATATAAATGATCAATACAGCACTACCGATTCAATCTACCACAACATAAGATACACTGGTGGACTCAAGAATCACTGGTGGGGGGCCAAGCTATAAGCTTTTAAAACTTGCCAAAAAATTTTATATTTATTTCATTCTTAGAGAATGTATCTAGTTAAATTATAGTACACAAGAATTTTCTTTTATAAGCATGAAATTAAAGAGTATTATTAAATCTTCAAATAATTTTTCTATTTGATATTGAGATAGGTTTACACAATACCAAAGTTATGAATTGTGGTTTTCAATTGAAGCAAAATAAAAGAAAATTGTGGTCTACTAAAAAAAAAAGTTCAATTGTGAAAATAAAAGAATATTTTAATCATATATTATAGTTTGGTTTTTGAAAATCGAAAACAAAATTTTAATCATATATTATGTTGTTTTCTATTTTCAGAAAAAAAAATTATCATTTCAATTAAGTTAAAATTTTATATTAGTTTAGTTGATTATAAATTACAACATAATTAGGTGTCATATGTCAAGTCATGAAAAATACAAAAAGCTAAATTTTTTAATGATATCTAGGTAAGTGGCAATAGTGAGACATAACAATGGAAGAAGATGCATATACCATTGACTGGTTTGTTCAATGGGGAAGAATTTAAATTTCTTCACTCAATGCTTAGGTTTGAGTTCTCGTAACTGTTTGGTAGATTAAACAAATTTTTTAGCGTCCAAAGTACATTGTGAAAATTAAGTTTCGGCCCTAACTTAAGTATTATGAAATTTTTTTAGATAACTATATGGTGCTGAGGGACCCAATGTGTTGAATAGATAATATGTATATCCATTTTCAACATAAAAATTATAATAAATAAAAAGAAAAAGATGCACGGGGAGGGGGACATCATGGTTATGTCCATTGTCCACTAGATAACTATGAAATATGGCTACTGACTAAGTGATTATTGTTTTCTTCAAAAATTGAGGTGGTGGACAGCCACTGGCTGTGTTGGACAATCGCGGCTGTCCGTAGCATTCTCTTATTAAAAATCTGTGGCGCCCATGCAATTTAAAATGTTTGTGAAAAATAGTGTTAAATATATGTGGCCATGAAATAGAGGAAAAGAAAGTTTGAGAATTGGGAGGGGGCCACCTCCTTGTATTTGAGAGGCTCCAAGGCAAATCCAATGCAAAAATTAGCAGGGATGCAAGGGTTGTCTCAATCGTGGGTCCGCCATTGATTAGATAGTATTTATTTTTACATAATAAACATATACAACGATACAATCCATAATAAATTGACTAACTACAAGTTAAGCATCATACATAAACATTCTCAGCCAAAACACTATCACTGAGATCAAGTTAGCTTTATAAAATCACAACTGAAATGATAGATGAATAAATAATAAAAATACCAGGATTCATCCAAGTTCATTCCAATGTAAGTGCATGCACAACCAGACGTACTGAGGAGGGGATACCAGTCCAGATACAATCTCATTCGCTTTTTATGCGGTATTAAACAAAAGACTCATGAATCCATGTAATTCCACACATTATGGGCAAAATCCAAAGAACATATGATTCCTGCCAAATGAGGTACTTGGCCTTTATTCTAATACAAATTCTAAAGCCAAGGTTCCAAGTGCATGCCCAATTACTAACAGACTTTAATTCAATCTAAACCAAGATAAATACTACACAGAGGCAAAACTAATAATATCCAAGTCACCAAATTCATAACGTAATCTCTCATAATTACCCAAGACATTCAAACATTTTTAATTATCAATTTTATACCCCATTTTGCATTATGTCAACAATCTAAATTATCCAATTAATTCATTAAAATTAACCAATACCTTAGGCATAACTCACATAATCATGAATCACACAAACACCAAACCAATTTCATAAATAAGCTATTGCATGACAAAATCAGCAATTTAATCAAATATGTAAACATGGTAAAACCCTAAATTTTCACACAAAATGTTCAATAATACACAAGTCATCAATTAACTAACTCATTATGCTAAACATAGCAAGATTCAACTAAGAAAATGAAGAAATTAAATAATAATCAACTTTCAAGTTTAAGTAAATTCTAGAAATCAATCTAAAAATCCTCCAGTCATGATCTCTACCCCAAACAACATGAATAGCTCAAATATATTTACCCAATAGCAAAATTTACGTGTAACCACTACCTCTTGAAGATTTAACTTAGGATAAGAATCAGATTTCACTAAAACCATGAACCGAAACCGTTATCGCGTAGGTCTTATAAAGAGGAGCACAAAACCGTTAAGTAGTAGCACTAAAATCTGTCTTTAAATGAAATAAAATGGGAGACAAAGATTGAAAAAAAAAAAAAAAAAAAGAGGGGGCTGGGTTCTGCCGATAGGAAGAGAGAGCGAGAGATGCTTGATTGGTCTTTAAAGCCAATTTCGTATAGTAACTCAAAAAACCCCAAAGGTTTATATAATTACAAAAAGAATCCAATTTACTTTTTGACCATTTGACCGGTCATTACCTAAGTCATACAGCTGGGTGCGAGTGTAGGTGTAGGTGTGTGAGAGCGTTAATTTTTAAAATTCATAAGGTTGAGAGCGCCTCGAGAGCGTCTATATTATATTATATTTTTATTTTTATATATTTAAAATTGATATTATTAAGTATATCACTATATTTTTATATTTTATTATATGTTTTTTACATAAAAATATTTACCGTATTTAATAAATAGTTAACTATAAACTAAACAAATGAGTAATTTGGTCAATTTGAATTGGAAATGACCTTTCATTTATCACATTTCAAGTTTCAAAATATTTATAAATATCATAATACACGTGGCAATTAACCATTGGTCCAAATTAGAGTTCAAAAATTTTACCATTTGAGTTTGAGGATTTGACAAGGATTAGCACCCAGTTTGCCAATTCAAGGTCTAGAGCGCAGTTTGTCTACCTAGTTAAAAAGATTATGTGACTTAGGTCATTACACACAACGGCCACCCACCACCGCGAAACCCGACCACCCGGTTAAATACATCCATTGCGTCCTTTATGATGCTAACGACACTCGAGCAAAGTTCTCCCTCACACCCCCTTACCCAACCCCCCCCCCCCCCCCCCCACCCCACCCCACCCCACCCCACACCAACGTGACCCACATCCTCTGGGTCACCTGGGCCAACCATCCCATAGAGCTCGAGTGCTGCGAGGCCAACAAAACTATGTTTCGCAACGTCCTTAACACCCTCATTCCAAACTCCACCACATCTGCCTCCAAACCAGCCACAAGAACTACATAGGACTGTTCAAAACCTACCACGAGCATCCATCGCACGACCCGCCGTTCACGGAGGACGTTGTTCTAGGGGTGGACTGCATGTTGGACACTATGACTAAAAGCAAAGAGCACATAGGGGTTCTTGGGGTTCAAGAACACCACCAAGTCTTTCGTTTCTTGGATTGTCAAACTGAAACTCTACAAAATTGTTCCTTGGAAGAGCAGAAGAACCATGAATAACGTACTAAAGTTTGCAGAATTGTGGGCAGCAAAATGTTTGCATGGTGTTTCCCATAATAATAAGGAAAAAAAAAAAACAAAAACCAAATGGGGCTAGCCTCTAATTGGCCAAAGTTCCTAGCCTCCATTAGGGAGGTAAGGAGTTCGATCCCCATCCCCCAAATTCCGTTCCCGGCTTCGACCCTCCTTATAATCCCTTCCGATGAACTAAAATAAAAATAATAAGAAAAAAAATGCTATTCTTCCATAAAATTTATACAAAAATTCACACCAAAATTATATGACAATGGAATTTTTGTAATTAAGAGTTAGGATGCTTGTTTTGTACAAAAATATATTTGTTGTTCTCAAATATATCTATTCTTGTATGAAAAACAAAAATTCTACTATTACATAATTTGTATACAATATACATAACTCAATGAAAAAATAATGTGGAAGTGGTATTTTTTTAATTATGAACTAAAATGGTGAGTGTTTTGATTTGAAATAAAGAATCACAGGAAAACACATCATTATGTAAAAAAATTCCGCCTAAAAATTTTGTTTATATTGCATGACTCTTCCTATATAATTGTCTCACCAAGTTTATTTTTATTTTATCTATTATATCATTCTCCATCCATGACGATTCCATCTTTTCTTACTCTCCTAATTCCTAAATCCTAATTATCTCATCATATTTGATTTAATTTCATCTTTTCTTCTTTTTTTTTACTTCGGATAATTGCATGATTTTAAAATTTATATACTGATATATTAATGTCCCACACTTCCTCTGTAATTTTCCTTTTTTTCCTCTCGTGATTGATCTTGGCTAGTACCATCTTTGTATATTTGCAAGAAAGTAAGATGTTTATAAAATTCCTATTACATTATAATTTATTGTTAGATTCTTAACTAATTCTATTCTAATTAAATTATTTTTTTTATTAATCATCTTATTAAAAAGATGGTCCTAGGTATTTCAACATTAAGGATTTGAAATTTAATGAGTTAAATGAAATTGATGATGTAGCGTGGAACTTGTCACGAGATTCAAGTGAACCATCAAACATACCTTCCACAACAACTAGCTGTGTGTCCGTAAGGATAAGGATAAAGAGAAAAGGGTTCGTACATCTCCTTGGCCCTCGGGAGTATTATACCATAAAACAAAGAAAAGATTGGTATGAAAATGTGGAAGAAAAGACTATATGTAAGATATGTACGATAGATTTAGGTTGCTACTTTAGTAGGGGCATGAGTCACCTTACCAGGCATGCACACAAATGTAGATTAATATTTATTTTGAAAATGCTTGTTGACAAATATACGAAAAATTCAAAAAATTGGAATTACATGCTGCCTATTTTTTGTTTAGATGATGTAATAGATCCCAAAAATAAATTATTAGGTATAAGAATGTTTCTAAATGGAACTTCAAAAAAACTTAACCAATGCAAGAGTTATAAATGATGTTAAAAATTTATTAACCTCTAACCTCCCTTCAACATTTGTGAAAATACAGGGACCTCCCTCAACCATTTTAAATTTATAGTGGCCTCCCTTACTTTTGAATTTCATTAATAAATTCCCCCTTCCTTTTAACTGTAGTCAATTATCAAAATAGCATAGGGTGATGTAAGTTGACTCGCCCCCAAACGCAGTATTCCTACAAATGGAGTTAGCACCCCGCAAGAGTACGGGGGTCGCGATGAAGTATAAATCGGTAATCAAGTATCATTCTTTCCCAAGGGACCTAGCCAAATATAGGCTCTAGTACTCAACTCACACTAACCTAACCTAGGATTGGATTGCAATTATGTGGGGAATTGGATCTAAAATAAAAGGAAAAATAAAAAGACCGAAAATGTTTTGGGTTTTTTATGATAGTTTTGAATTACTAACCTAATGCAATGGAAATTAAAGCAATTAACACTAGACAATTAAAGTAAAGCAAAGTGAGAAATAGAATTAAAGCAATTAAAAGGGAATTTGGCTCAAATGATCCATTCACTCAATTTCATCCAAGGTTTCCAATGGGGTTTATAACTCAAATCAAACATAACATTTAAGTGTGTTTGATTCGGAAGATTTAACTTTGAAAACCGATAATTCTCAAGCAATTGAAATTAGATACATGTTCAATGGGGAATCAAAGGTTAATACCATCGATTCAACTTAGTCAATACCAAATTTGTGGTTTGTGCATTGATTAGTCAAACATAGTCAATAACCTAGGTTTTCTAAGGCATCTTCAATCAATTGTTGGGAATGAATTTTTTAGCAATTGTGGAGTATTTTTCTAGTCAAGAGTCCTAAATTAATACCATCGATTTGGGTGATTAAAATCCCCAAACTTAGTCAATAATCTAGGTTTTCTAAAATTTCACATCTAATTACTAGAAATTCGAATTCTAGGAAAATATGGCAATTAATTCATGAGATACCTCAATTGAATTCCTTGGATTATTTGGGTGATTTTCACATTTGAACCCAATCCAAAATCTAGCTAATTAAACTCATAATAAAGCATGGAAAATGGAGACAGGGCATGCAAAGATTTAAGTTAAAAACTACTTGAAATTAAAGAGTGTTTGGGTACAAGAAAAATAAAGAAAAAGCATGAGGAATTAAATCTAAATTTTACTTGAGCAATAGAAGTGTTTGGTTACAAAGAAAATGCAAGAAAGTGCAAGAAAGTGAAGGAAAATACAATATAATGAAAGGAAATTACAAGTTCTACTCCTATATTACCATTACAAAGCTAAATCTAAGCTAAAAATGAAAAAAAATGGAAAAAACCAAACCTTGGAGGAGTTCTCCCACCGCCCCTTGCTCGAAACTAACCCTAACTACTCAAAAACTTTACAAAAACCCCAAAAATGCCGCTTCAGATGCAAAAAATACAATCTGGATGAACAGTAACCGTCTGAATACCGTTCAGACGGTCCGTCTAACGGCCGTTTGAAGGGTGTCCGAACGCACCGTTCAGACAAGTGAACAGTGACCATTCGGACGCACCGTACCGTGACTTTTCGGACGCACCGTTCGGAGGGACACTATTCACAAATTCGGCCCAGCAACCCTTTATCTCGATTTTGACTATTTTAGAGGCCGATTTAGCCGATACACATTAGACGACAAGTTGTAGCTTTTGAAGTAGCTCTTGAAGTCTTCTTTCCAATGCCGTAAAAATCAGTTAAATCAGACATCGAAGTGAAAAGTTATGGCCAAAATACCGAGATGGGTTGGACTTCTCATCACCGGTTTGCTCATTTTGTACCCGCTTTGATCATTCTTTGCGTCTATTTGCCTTTATTAACTCCTATAACCTACAAAACACACACAAAATAGAATTAAACAAATATCTAACTAAAATAAGACAATTAACTACAATCTAAGTCTAACAATGTGCAAATTAAGGGCTTATGATTACACTTTTAGGGTGTAATCATAAGTAACATAACATGATGATATGTCTACTATATCTTTTGTAATATTATTTTCATAAAATTTTGCTTTTAAAAAACTATGAAAAATAAATTAAATATTTTTATTTTCTCTTTCCTCATTCTTCTTCTTCCTCATTCTTCTGCACCTACGCAATGCATTTGTGGCTAACCTAACATCCTGCCTCTACCCTCCAACGCCATTGTTGTAGATATATATAACATCTATTTGCATATATACAGAGAGAAAGAAAGATCATGGCACTGAAGAAGAGAAATTCAGGGTTGTTGGGATGGGCTTAGGAAGGGGTGGCGGTGGAGTGATGGGGGCGAAGTGTAGTGGGGAAGTCCTGTGTGTAGCACGGCCATGGCTGGAGGGGCTATAGGGTGGCTTCCAATGGGGGTGGGGTTGTGGAATGGGATGGTGATGTAGATCTATGGAGGATCATTCATATCTGTGAGGTGCAGAAGGTTTGGGGGCAGCCGATTAGGATGATCTCCTCTTCTTCGGCGCCATGATCTCCTCATCTACATTCATCCTAAGCCCTTCGACGATATCATTGTTCAACCCGTCAAGCCCTTCCCAAATTGAAATAATTGAATCCCATTGAACTTCAGCACCATGATCTCCTCTTCTTTAGCACTATGATCTCCTCCTCTTATTGTTATTTTTGTGCTCGGGATATGAGGAATGCCCATATGCAAACTATCAAGAGCTTGATTTTGTAGGTGGATTTAGGGAATACCCAGATGCAAAAACGTTGCCAGTGGTGGGTGAGTGGGTTTGGCCTGAGAGGAAGAAGGAAGAGTGAGATATGGATGGGGAGATGGACGGGGAGAAAAGATTGCAACCGAGTTTGGACGGAGAGGAAGAAGAAGAGTGAGAGATCTTTTTTATATTTTATCTTTTTAAAGTTAAGGGTAAAATTGTCATTTAATAGCTTATGTTAATGGTGTTTACACAACATTATACGGAAGGGGGAATTTGTTAATGAAATTCAAAATTAAGGGAGGCCACTACAAATTTGAAATGGTTAAGGGAGGTCTCTGTATTTTTGCAAATGTTCAGGGGAGGTTTGTGTAATTTACCCATGTGTTCAAAAATAGGAATCTAAATATGTAAATTATACAAGAGTTACTACTCTTTCACCCGCTATTAGCGATGATCCATATTGAGCTTTTCTTGCTAGTAGGAGATATTCATTGTCAGTTCTTTTTCATGCACTAAGCGTTATAAATATTTAAAGACTTTTTTATTATTTTCTTTCCTAGAAGAGATAGAATATTTAATATTTTGACATAATGAAAAACACATGAAAGGAACTTTCACGACTTTCTATCATAACACATGATCTATTAACAGTTCTGGTGTTTGTAGTAGCATCGAAGTTTGCTTTTAGTGCAGGTAATAGAATATTAGAAAGAGGAGGAGCAGGCTAACTCCAGACGATATAAATCAAGATTTTTCCATACTTAGATATAGCTAAATCAAATGAATAACAAGAAATACATTCCGCTTATTTTGTAAATATATTTTCTTTAAATTGAACTACGATATATTTCAGAATTAACTCAATTTTTATTTTTTTTTTATTTTTTTATGAATTTTTTATTTATTTCGTAAATGTATTAATTCTATTTAATATTTTTACATGAATTCCATTTAAAAATAAAATTTTATATGGTTTAATTTGTATATATATTCCTAATAGTATGTGTTAATTTTATAAGTTTTAAAATTATTCCGTTTATTGTTGCTAAAAAATTAGTGGGGTAGCCACGAGCACGACACAGACAAGAAGCTAGTTGTGCCGAGCCTACCTTTATTTGGTAGGCGGCACAACATGGTTGTCAAGTGGGCCAATACGGATGTAAATTGGGCCCGAGGCCCATGGGTTGTCCGAGCTCAGCCCGAGCCCCCTAGGGATGGGCTTCGGCCCTCCTCTTAGTAGCCCGAGCCCTGGTCGATAGCCCAAGCCCAAGAGTTTAGCATGTGAAACCCCCCCCCCCCCCCCCCCCCCCCCCCCCCCCCCCCCCCCCACCCTAAACGGCTCCTTCTCCTTCCAATTCAATTTGAATTTGAATTTGAATTTTTTTTAAACTCCACCCACACACACCTGTGACCCCTACCCCCTATTAATCATGTAACGCTAATTAATTTCATGAGTGTAATTGTATAAATAATTTATCTTATTAATTCTTCTTAATTATATATAATAATAAATGTAAGTGTAAAGTTTTTGACATAAGTTCAAAGAAATTAAATATATATATAAGTTTACAAATCATAGAATCATAGTTTATCTTTCATATAATCAGTAGTTTTATTAGTTTGTGCAAATTTATTATAAATAAATTTATTAGTTTTAAAATAGTTCTGCAAAAACAACTTGGCTGAAAAGTGCCGGCCCAAAGACCTGCCCAACTAACCCGTCGGAGCCCTAGGCCCAACCCTAGGGTTGTGGGCTGGGCTTGGGCCTTCCATTCCACATTTTGACCCGACCCAACCCAAACTGAAATATGGCTGGACAGGCCGAGCGGACCCAATTGACATGCCTATGGGTTGGCATGGACATAGAACGAAGCATAAAACAAATTGTTAAGAATCCAATTAGATCAATATTTCTAAGATTCATCCTTAAAATATTTTAATCAACAAATTATCACAGTACGTAGTACAGAAACTTGATAATCATCTCCACGACCTTTTCTCTTTCCCCTTCTTTCCTTCTTAATCTCTTTTTACTAATCTACTTTTTTTTTCTTTTTATATTATCTGTATATATGAAAATAATCATATCCATGATCCATCATGTACACTCTAACTTGCTAGTTGCTGCATACATATATCAGCATGCTATTTATTAGACATGTGCATTCGTGTTATTATTTATTATTTTTCTTAATATTTTCTTAGCCTTCTAATTTTTTTTTTAAATCTTGGGATTTCTTTAAACTATTCCTTGGTATGAAAAATGAGGTATTTTAGAATACCTCTTGAGGTTTTGCGATGGTGTCACAGGTGCCGGTCCTCGAACCCCTAACCAAACAGCTCAGCTTTCCTTTTATTGCCCAACCACTAAAGCTAGACGGGACGGGCATGCAAGAAATATAGTTGTAGTTATTTTATAAGTTCTCTTACACATTTGTGAGGGGCGGTTGGATTGTAGCTTAAAAAAACGGTAAGTCAAAAGCTTTTATAAGTTTTAAAAACTACATAAATAAAAAAAATTATCTTTTTAGAAGCTTAATCTACTTTTAAAAGTGACTTTTTAAGCAGAAAACCAAATACAGTTTAAAAAAAACCATACGCTTAAGCTATATATGCTGCTAAACAAGCAGCATCCAAACACCCCCAAGTGCCAACCATGTAAATAGACAAATCGACTTGCATTATGCTTGGAAGAAAATGATAATTTTCTCTTCCCTTTCATGTTTAGTTTTTAGTTTGGAGAAAAAACAAAGACATTTTTTTTAAAAAAGGAAAAGCTATTTTGCTTCTCACTTCATTTTCTTCCCTATTTTCTTTTCGATAGTTACACTATTATTTTCTTTGAATTTCAAATAAAGAAAAGTTTTTTTCTTTGTAAAACTATACAAAGAAAAATAATCATTTTTCTTATATAATTTCTGTCTCATTTCCTTTCTTTCTTTTTTCTTTCCCTTCCATAAATTTGAACAAGCCCTGGACTTCCGTGACCTCTACAAGAAATGTTTTATTACCCAAAAAGCACTTTGGTGTAGAAGATTAATTTCAAAATAAAGTTATTTTTATTACTAGAAAATTTGCCTTAAAATGTCTTTTTTATTTTTGGTGACTTTATAAAATAAATTATTAAAGAAAAATAAATAATATTTTTGGAAAACAAACATGTCCATTAGGATAATATGACAGATAACTTAAGGAAAATACTAATCACAACCGTGATTGGCGACGTTGTCGACTGATGGCTAGGGGCCTCGATAACTTAAAAAACGTGGTCTAATGTTGCGTCTTTTCCATTGAAATAATTCAATGATTAAAGAACTTGCAAAATCAAAAGGAAATCCGGTGGTCTCCTTTGTTAGTTAAAGATGCAGTTGTACAAATGCTTAGTTTCGTTGTATTTAGGGCAATAAAATGAACCTAACTACTCAAGCTTAACTCGTTAAAAGCTTGTTTAAGATTTGCTAGTTACCTAAATAAATCAAGTTTGAATACATTTCAAGACTCAAAAAATTTTTGAGCTCGGCTCAATAAGATTATATGCAAAAAATCAAACTACTCACGTTTAGCTCGTTTAAAGCTTGTTTGAGATCGGCTAAAAAATTAAACAAGCTAAAATTGAACACATTTTGAAACTCGTTAATATTATCAAACTAAGTATGAACAACCCACTACTCAGCTTGACTCGCTCACAGCGATAGTTATATTTTGAGAGCAATTCGCTGGAAAATTGTTTGCACACCAATTTGATTAATCTGGTAAAGGCAATTTACGTCTTAAGGAAAACGACATTGTAACATGTATTGAAGTTCTATAGAGATGCTTTCCCAATGTCTTTTCCTTCATTTTTTTCAATTTTTTTGCCTTATTGTTCCAACAATCTCAAGACATAAGTTTTTTTAGTGAAGCCCAATACTTCTTCAATACAATGCAATCAGGAAAAATATAAAACAGTAGCGTAAATTATCATAACCCATACAAAAAATAATTTGAAAACTCGGAACAGAAAGGGAATGAGCCATGCATGAAAAAATAAAAATAAAAAGGTTCAATAAGAAGTTCAGAAAAATTATTTATATAATATATTTCGAATATATACCTTGAAAATTATTACTTAAAGCTTTCGATGTTGAATCCAAAACCCTCTCTCACATTGTGTGACACCCACTCCTTGAGAAGGGAAGGGCCATGAAGAAAGTAATTAAGGCACCACAAGTCACATATGGGTTAGATTCTGGTCGGTCCATCATATATTTGGGGGTAAGTCAAACTCCAATTTAGGTCTAAATTATGAATTATGAGGACCAGGCTCCTTTCTAGTTCGCTCCTTTCAACTTTATCAAAATTCAAAATCAATTATTTACAAATTGTAACGTCATTGTAAGTTTGAAAACTTCAAAACATTAGTAAATATACTCTAATTTGTTTTCAACTTAATATTAAATTTTGGTGTTGTGGCTCTTTCACCTCCATTGATTTTGTACAGGAGATCTCCGTTACTAGTCGAGTTGAAGAGGAGCCGAACTCGGCTTCTGCTGAGCCCTAGGCAGGCATGGGCTGATGGGCAGCTTCAAATGCTTCCCATCCATCCATTCCTACTGTGATTCTCACCCTCTGATTTATAAGAAAGGCCAATTGGGTTGGTTTGAGCAATTATAAAAAATTATCCTCACATAGTAGTCATTTGCCTTTGGACTAAACCCAAACCTGAAAATAGGGATAACAGCACAAACAAGCTGCTTTCCTTTTATTTTATACATATACACATGTATCCATGCATTTATTGTTTGGCTTCCATAAAGGCAGTGTACTCTCCAATAATTGATTACATTTGTTACAACAAATGTTTTGCATCACTTGCTTGAACATATGATGATTCAGAAACTGAGGAAGTTCTTCTCTTTGAAGTCTTCAACAGTGTCCTTGAGGGTCACCTCAAGGGGAGTGAAATTGATGCCTAAAGTTTCTGCCCTTTGCTTGGATACATGGTAGGGATCCCCAGCAGGCTTTTCATCTTCATCTCTGTCATCATGGAAGAACACGGGTCTACTTAGAATTCTGTGACCACTACAAGAAATTCTTTAAGTTACAAGAAAAGACACTCTAGGACAGTGGATCATTTGCTCTAACACAGGATCTTCAAAGCTTAAATCATAAATAACAGAAGACTCGAGAAATATCCCTTTCTAGTAATGGAAGGAGCCCCAAGATGTAGTTTAATCTATGTTCATCATTAATTTAAGTATGATATTGTGCTGACCAACCAGTATTAATTCTCTCTCTCTCTCTCTCTCTCTCTCTCAATTCCTAGTTTCCCAGAAAGTCAATTGTAGATGATAATTATATAATGACCATGAGAGCTAGTTTCCAACCTTCTTGTCATAGTCTCCAAAAATCTCATAATCTAGTCCTCACACATAATCCTCCTACGGACCATCATATGATTTTTCTTAGTTTAATTAAGTACAATATGAAGGTCTTTCTTATTTCTCCATATCTTTTCCATTAATTGATGTTACAAGAAAACAACTTCCAAGTGATAATTTCATGCCTTTTTCTATTTCCCCTAATCGTTTCCATTAATTGACTAAGCATGCAACTAAGTTCAGGTGATGATTTTTTGGCAAAAATGCGCACTGTTTCCCTTAGCACTTGTTTTATTCCTTGGTAACTCATAAATTTGATAGACAGTTGTCGGTGCAGTTAGAAATATCACAGTTCTTTCCTGTACAGGTTCCAGAACTTCTCCTCCAATTATCAGATATTTTTTCTTGAACTCTGTGAACCAATCAGTAAGCCAAATTACAAGATCATCACCTTAAAAGTTTACGATCTAGGAAGAGTTCTTTCAGGTCTCACAAAATTTTGTACTTCTATATCTTCCGCCATATCTTTCACTGCTTCTTAATTTATTTAATAAGAAAAAGAAGAGTACTTTCAGGTCTTACAAAATTTTGTACTTCTATATCTTTCACTGCTGCTTCACTTCAAATAGCAGGATTCTTAAGAAGCTACTATAGATTCTTTTTCCTAAACCTTTCCTGTACAGTCGTTCAAATATTCTTGAGCTGTCTGACATCATATAACCCAATTAAGATCGACTGTGGTTTTCATATAGCATCTTTTATTCTAGGCTCAAATCCCTCATGTCAATTTTACTTCATAGTTTATTGAACAACCCTCATGTATCTCCTTTACATGTTCGTCCACCAGAATGACTCTTTGATCCTTCTCAGAATTAATTTTTTTAGCATCATGATACAGGTCCTCACCTTTCATTGTGCCCTCACTGAGCAAATTTTCAACAAAGACAAGAATATGCATCATCTTAAAACAATTGTCACTAAGGGTTAGTTACGAAGTTAATGAATAAATTTGTATAGGCGAATCGTCAAAGAAAGTCATGACGGAGAAAAATCAAAAATAAAACGTAAGCAATATGCCAGGATGTACGTTAATTAACACTTTAGTTGCTTCTGCTAATGGTATTGATATCGCATGAAGTATACAGAAAATACTAATAACTAACCTTTTAGGAAGGGTGAGAGTTGGGTAAAGATTGTGCAAAATCTTCAGCACCTCAGAAGAGTATGTTACCTTCCCAACTAAACAGTATCTGCCATTGGCTGAAGGAATCTCAAATGCTTGAATATGTGCATAAGCAACATCTCTAACATCAATATATCGATAAATTGCATTAGAGAAGACCTCAGTTCCTGTATCAAATAAAAGAAAATTGCTTGCATGAATTACATATGTAAGGTGGTGTTGGAAGGAGGAATAGCTTCTGCTCATAGTAAACAATAGCTTTGTATTCGCATGGTAATCATTGGCTATAATTTCCTAATATCACTGTGCTTCATCATTGAGGCGACACTAAAATACCAGGCTCCACCCTAGGTAATCAGTGGGTAGCAGAGTGAGTGTGGCAGCTTCCATAATATTGTATAGTGCAGAGTGTCTCCAGAGTAGGTTAGATACATCATACACATATCTGCACATATACATATAATGCATGTAATTCATATCACCCAAAAGCTACGGAGTAAATGTATTAAATCATGACTGCCGTGGTTAGTGGCTGCCGATCGATTATATAAGCCCCCTCCATCGGTCTGAGTCACTCCCCTTAGGAAATTTATGAACATGTCAAATATGATATTGGCTCTTATAAACAAAACAAGAAGTATGTTGGACCCAACTTGCTGCCTAAAAAAGTTGATTCGTCATGGTCAAATACGTGATCTATAAGGTGGAGGAGGATCTTGCTTGAAACTGCTGACCTCCATGTTATAAGAGGGCTCCAGCCCCCCATCCAACAGACTGGCAACCTTGCTAGTCTGTAGTTATTTGAATAGCCAAACTTGTAAGTTACAAATTGTAGAATTTCCTAGATATTAGACCCTGAGCAATATGCAACAGTAATTTTAATTCCCTCACAACAGGAAAGGGAGAGAGGAAGGGGAAAGGAAGACCACATGCTGGCACAATTGTTCTATCAGCATAGCAAATCAATGTCAATCCTTCAAAATGACCAGAGGGATGGCATTATGTTCGTTGGATTTGAAACTCTAAAATAGATCAACAATAAAGACTTATGCTCTCTTATATCAACAAAGAACTTTAATCTTGTAAACGCTTGCATTCCTCATATGCTGCACAACCTAGACAATTGCTAAAAGAGCAGAATCCCTCAAAAACTCCACTTATCCTTCCCTTTCCAAAACTTCAGGGAATCATCACCATAGAGGTTATACCGGTGTATGACCAAACAAATGCCTACCAACAAAATAAGCCTCCAACATGGAGCCAAGAAAACCTGAAAATGAATAAATCGACCAATAATTTTAAGTCTGTAGACGCACATCTGCCTACATAGCTGCAAAGCAGTGCGGCATTTAGCTAGCGGATGAAGCTTACAAAATAAAATATTAATATTACAACA
This sequence comes from Euryodendron excelsum, assembly GCA_033060915.1. Lineage (NCBI taxonomy): Eukaryota > Viridiplantae > Streptophyta > Magnoliopsida > Ericales > Pentaphylacaceae > Euryodendron > Euryodendron excelsum. Next base: position 67,127,957 of record CM065377.1, on the reverse strand, counting down.
TTATTTTATTCTAAGCTTAATATGTAAGAAAAGATTTCGGCTACCAATTAAAAGCCACAAACAGTTGTGGCTGTTAGCTAAATGCCACACTGTTTTGCGGCTGTAGAGAGAGGCTTAGGGCGGTGCATGTATTATGAGGTGCACTTGTGTCAGTCCATGACTTAACTTTGAAGGATGCATGTATGGGTTTAACCTATATAAAGGCAAACCTTCTTTTGTAGTTTTGATATGTAGCAATATAACCAATCAATACAAGAAGTTTCTCTCTCTCCTCAGTCCCTCATACTACTCCACCAAATTTCTATTTCTTCTAGCCCTATCACTCATTCATCCAGCATTATTTTCAGTACACACGTGCATCTCTCATCCATATTCTTTTCATTATATATTTGGTTCAATCACACCCAACATTATTTTGCAGCAAAAAGAAAAAGACCCCATAACAATCTACTGCAACAACATGGCTTAGGAAACAGACATTGATTGGATTATGAGATTTACTCTTACATATGGCTTAGGAAACAATTGAGTCAAAACAACTTGCTCAAGGTTTAGGTTTAAGTTGAATGCACATGTTAAGAGAGTTTTAGGGAAGGTCTATGGTGAATAAAGTTCAGATCTTCTCTTCCTTCTTTGGAGGGCTAAATTTAAGTACCACAACTCGTGGATTCAAGCTTCTTTTTTAAAAACGGGAAGCCTGATCAAAGAGATTTACTAGTTTTCCCCCTTTAATCAGATTCCTTCAGGGTTCAACTCTCAGTCGTAGCCATCAGATCTCCACATGCTATAAGACCTTTTGTGAGAAGAACAAGCACAATAAAGAATTTCTCAATAACTTTTATTTATGATGAAAGATTAGCGCACACTATTTGGATGTCAATATCTCTTTCTATCTTTAGAATGGTAAAAGCCCTGATAAGTTTGTCTTCAACTTTGTCATATGTGTGAAGTTCTACATAGTGTTAAAGTTACTTTAACCAACTAGAAGAAAAATCTTCTTAATTTTAGATCCATATTCCTATTCCAGGAAATATCTTCTTAGCATACATTCATACCCCTATTTTATTTTACATTCTGTTGCTATGCACTGTTGTTTATTTTTCACTCTCTCCTCTTCTTCTTCTTCTATTATTTTTTTTTATTTTTTTTTTTTTTTTTTTGACTTTCCTCATGTGCTGCCTTAGTTGCCTAAGACAAAAAGGAATAACTCAAACAGAAAAAACTAGCAAAAATTATTTTCACCTTCCCAGGATGTTTAGCAGTTACGCTTGTCTTCATAGAGGGTGGCTAAATGAGATCGATTAACAATTGCCATGAAATATCTATCTGAAATTCATGTAGAACAATAAATGTTAAAACATTATCCATATATTTTGTAGAAGGATACCATTTTTTATGAAGTTCAGAATCCCCTCAGCAGTGAGATTGAGAGTTGGCTGCAAGAGAGGACCAATCACATATCCTGGATGTATTGTCACCAAGTCTATTCCATTCTCTCTTGCAAATTTCCAAGCAGCCTCCTCAGCCAAGGTTTTTGAAAGTGCATACCATTGCTGATATCAAAAGTTTGATTAGCATGTAATCAAGAGTGTAAATGCAAATTAAAGTTAACTATCAACTATATTGTTGAGAAAACCTCATGGAATTAATTCAAGCAAAAATCAGCACAGAAAGACTGAGTCTCACATTTCATACATTTCAATTCTATTCATTGCAGACACCAAAAGTGTTTTATTTTCTATTCATATGAAATTATAGAAGAAAAGGGAAGAAAAAATTGTCAAAGGGACAAGCCAATTCTGATTATATGCACACCTTTGATTCCGCACAGACAACTGGATCTGAAAACCATGTCTCGTCGATTACCACATCAGGGTTTAGAGGCCTCCCATTTACCATAGTTGAAGCCATGGAAGATGTCACAACAACCCTTTTGATTGATGGAACTTTCGTGCATGATATAAGAACGTTCAGTGTTCCCTTCACTGCAGGGTCAATTAATTCAGCCTGAAAGATGGAATAAAGATGAGAAGTAGCCTCTGGCAGAAAGCTGACAAAGGCCAACAATAAAAGGGAGAATAAAATAACATCATGGGATTAGATAGAAAAAGTACATTGAATAACAAACTATATTAATTTGATGACTTCTCGTATACTCTTTCTCGTAACAAGCTAGAAATCTAAGATAATTGTGAAATGTACAGTTCGACTACGAAAAAATTTAGTAGCAGGAATTGGATAAACATGCAGGTTATTTTTTTCTATTTAAACAAAAAGTTGGAATCTTTAAAAAAAAAAAAAAAAGAATCAGTAGAGGAACAAAATGCCAGTACTACATATATTCAGGGTCATAGAGCAGAGTCTAAAACCACGCCTAATATATATTTATATATACATGCATACACAGAAACTATAAACCAGAGCGACAATTTTTCCTTTTTTTTTTAATGAGTATTGTATAGACAAGGCACTAATGGAGGAGCAACAATGAAGGTGATAATAAATACAGAAGTTGCGGTTAATAAGGTAGGGATCATCAAAACACCAAACCATCCAATGTAATTGATTCTGAACATAAAAATGAACAGATCAGATGAAAATACAAGAAATTCTCAAATAAAAGAAAAAGATTGATAAATATCAAAATTGATAGAATGCTTGGGAAGAAAGGGCCGTATTTTTTCTATTTTGGTTCAGATGTAGGATACCTATCCAGAAGTTTTTGCAACTCAATCATAGATAATGGAATCATCAAGGGGTGCCATCCAAGTGCAAAGAGTCAATAATCACAAAAAAAAAAAACCTCTAGCAACAATACATCCAGGAATTACTCATAGGTTTGCATAAAATCCAAAAATTGGCTCAAGATCTGGTCAATCCTTCCAAAAAACTGTACAGAATGGACAAAACTCCACTCTCCAATTTAAGCAAAAATTTTCTTTTCCATCAGAAGTTTTCTTCCCCGTACCAATGAGTATAACTTCCTCTCCCTCCTCAAAAGCTGCCCAACCGTCCCAAAAAACTTGGAAGGTCCAACAACTTCAACGGGCCAAGCCCTTAACTAAGGACTATTTACTGAAAATGGGCCTATATAACTATACCCAAGCCTGGAACGCCCAAACTGAGCATCATGCAGAGCTCTAGCCCCATTAACCCCCATGAGCCAATTAGCCTATTAGCCCCACTCAAATTGTGTCAGTAAAGAATGCCCAGCCTGCTCCCTAATATTATCCCCACCTGAACGGAGATGTGGCTGTCTCCCAACCACATGAGTCACACCTACCCCTCCTTCAGGCTCTTTAACATTAAAAAAACAAAGCCTTACCCCTTGGGCGACCACGTGTTCCCTGCTTGTACACAACCAACATCATCCCATCACGTCCCTAGCCTTTGGAGATTGCTGCCAATACAAGCCTTCTACCCCAATCGCGCACGAGAGCTCTAGAAGTCACTCAAGGGCTAAATTCTAGACAAATAGGGATTTTGTAAACCAGCAGCCGAACCACCACCCTCAAGAATGGTGGCACAACACTTCCATCCCCTCTAGCCAAATTCTCACCCGCCTCAAGTGCTATCTAGCCTTCGTAGCTGTATCGACCTTCATAAAGCCTCCACATGCCTCTCCGATGGTGCGAAGGACTTCCTTCTCCCATAGGTGCACCGACAACCCCATTAAGCCGAGCCATACAGCCTTCGAGCCCTCCTGAGGTTTGTAACAGCAACCAATCGATGACCATTTATCCAAAAACAACTACCAATCTGCCATGCTCCACCTCCTATGCGTTAAAACTCTCTGAACTTCATTCGGCGATGGGAACACGAACAAGAAAAATGCTTCGCTCAGCCCTTCATCTTGACCACGGTGGAGACCCCTCACTGGCTATCAACCCACCTCCAAACCATCTCCATCTCAAGCAATGGTGAACCCCAACCTCTAAAACTACCCACCAAACACCCCTTTAGGAAGGAGATCAACTTGTTAAAGAACCCAGGGTCTCCTTTGACTTCACAATCTCTTGATCCCCCCCCCCCCCCCCCCCCCCCCCCCACACACACAAAAAAAAAAAAAAAAAAAAAAAAAAAAAACACATCCACCATATCCATTGGCTAAGGCTTTATCTTTGCCACTTCCGTAAAGGACCAAGAATCCCTCTCCTTCCTCACCGCCCCTTCTATCAAAAAGTTGCTCATGATCAGAGCCACTGTAGAACACACTTCCCCCCTCACTTTGGAATCCTCACCAAACTCGTACTCCCTTTTCAAAGACAACCACCTCCAAAAACTTACCCCCCCAACCCACCCACCCGTGATCTGTAGAGCATCCCTCATCAGTTCGCAAAGCCATCGCACCTCTTGAGCCAACAACCTCATAGATCGTTTGATACCACTACCTCGCTGCTTGAAACTCTACCAACGTAACACACATCAAAAGTCTTCTTATAGGATTTGGAAGATCTTCCGACACCCTCCCGCGGAGAAAGATACAACTTATATGCACCACCCCCTGTGATCTGTTATAGCATGACCATGTCATAACCCAAGCTTGAATTGTTGAATTGTAAGTGTTTTGGTTTATGGAAAACACGAATCTTAATTCTATTCACCTTGAGTAACATGCAAGCTAGGGCAAAGACTCTTCGAGTAATCATGAACTTCCTATAAGAATCATGATAAGACCGGGGGAGGGAAATTAGAGGGGCAGACAAAGTCACTGGCCAATAATGGAGGCAGATCTGCTGCCCCAAGTGCGCAAATTCAATACACACGGTGCCATAAAAGAAAGCATGTGCTTTTTGCTTACATGGAAGACAGACAATAATAACAACTTTTAAGTCTCCCTGTGAAAAAAAAAAAAAAGGCAACAATGGCTATTATTGCACACACAACACAACCGGGATGATAATCTTAGAACAGTGATCAAAATAGAAACGGTGATATCTATTAGATAGCTTGATATACATTGTTTGGGGCCCGTACTTAATAGCTTAAGCTTTTAGGTCAAGTGGTGACTTAACATCAACAGGTGCCATAGCATTATCATTAGAACAGTGATAGAAATAGAAATAGTGATATCAACTGGTGCGAACCATGCTATGGAAAGACAAAATTTCATAACTACAACTAAAAGCAACAAACGGTAATTGGAAAAACAAGGCTGTTATGAAAATAGGGGACAATAGATTAATATGGAGAAAAGAAAACAATTACAACTAAAACCTTATGAACTACAAATTAATGTGATTTTCATGCATCACACATTGAGAATCTGTGACGATGGAATTGGGAAATAGACACAACAAACAATTCCTTGATAATATCATGTAGTGCTGATTGAGCGCTAGCTTAGCTAATTGTTTTTAACATTGAACATTGGCCTAGCCTATCATGATAAAAAGAAAAATAATAATTTCCTATTCTATGTTTAGCTTTTTCACAAAGCTCACATCTATCATAAAATCTGAATCTCCCAAATTTAGTTTAGTTTAGATATATGATAACTGAGTGCTGATGTATGAATCCAACTTCCTCCTTCACTAGGTCATCTCTAAGTCTTTCTAGGAACGAATATCATCATAAGAACTTCTTTGATTTCATGAATAAATTGGAAAGGAAGCATACATAACACTTGCCTCAAGTCAAGAAACTTCATTACCATCTAGTTATGGTTAGTGCAAAAATCTTTTTATCCCATTTAACTCCATCTACAGCTATGTCCTACTAAATCCAAGGAGAACCGCTTAGATGGATTGATATATCTTAAGTTATGCTACTGTTGCAGATGGCAATGAATGCAATCTCAAAGAGTAAAAAGAAAAAATGTGATCTTCCTTCAAAAAGCATGGCAACTTATTTTTGCTATCAGGGCAGAAAAAATGTTTACTTTCAACACTATCGAGCCCCAACATTGTTAGAGCAATTAAACAGCAATTCTAGTCCCCAAAGGAATAGTTATTTTTAGATGGAACCCCTCATGGAAGCATGCTAAATCATACCAGCAACACATTATATCTAAATCATCTCAAATCTTTAGGTAGAAGAAGAGAGAGGGGGGGGGGGGGGGGGGGGGTTTTTTTTTTTGCAAGAATAAGACCAATCCTATTTATTTATAAAGAATGTACGATCTAAATTTTTGTTCTTAGATTTTGCAGATTATGTATCCCTAGAAATCTAATTACAGAATGTCTGTCCAGATTAATCCAATAACATCTCTATACCTTTGGAATTTTTATTTTATTAATGTTCTTCCACTCTCTTTTAATAAAAGGCTGTAAGGGAGACTAATATACTAATTGGCTCATCATAAGCTTGATAGCAACACTAGACCTCATCCAAAAGGGATATTTTACAAACTCCCCCCCCCCCCCCCCCCCCGGGCGGGTGGCCCAAATAAATTAAAGCACTACTTTTTTATTGTTATTTGATTTTTTAACCCTCCATTATGCTGCTTTAATTGACAGATACTCACTACCATTTAGTTAGTGGCCCAAATTACCCACAAAAGTAAAAATTACAATGAATATATATTAGTTCATCATGGGTTCCTATAATATCACATGACATTCATTAAAATAATGTAGAGAAATAAAGAAGCAACATACTCATATCCACTAAGAAGTACAGACACCTAGAGGATGTCCTGTCCGTGTCACTTATTGGACACTCTCCAATACATATCAGACATGCGTCCAAACATGTACTATTATTCTTTGAATTTTTTAGAAATGAACACAATTCAGACACTTAGGGAACATGTTTATCACTTAGACACACATAAAACACATTGTAAGTTTGAAAAAAATAACTTAGGATCCAAAATAAAATAAAAACAATGTATATTTATACTTACTAATTCATCCTCTTTTAGACTTCTTAATTTAGGAATTCTAAATCACAAAACTCTTAATTTGCTTGTGAATGGAGCTTTGTGAAATAGATATTAGGACTTTATGTTCACACTTGTTTTCCCATATGTAGAACATGGAAAATGAATTCTTACTGTTTTAATAGATAAAGTGTTTGTAATGTAAAATATGAAGAAATACATATAAAAAATATATATTTGATTGTTGTTGTGTCACTGCTTTGTTGGCTTATCCGTATCGTGTCCATATCCTTGTCTTGTGTCCAGGGATGAAGCTAGAAAGTTTCCTTTGGAGGGCCCGCAGGAGATATTGACAAATTGGAAAAGGGAAAAAAATTATAGTGCTACTATTTCTTTAGGTCAAGTAATTTATTGAAAAATATTTTAGCTACTTTAGTAACAATTATATTTTTCTAGCAAGCTTACTGCTACTTTGTACCTAAATCTTAATAAATCTCTATGGCATTATTGGAAGTCATAAGAAATTCTTTTAGGGAGGGGGGCCCAGCCTCAAATTACTTAAGGGGCTTATTGCAAAATATCTGGAAGATGAGAGGAGCTAAGGAAATATTTGTGAGTTTGGAGGGGGCCATGGCCCCTACCTCCCTGCATCCTTGCCTATGTCCATATCGGTGCTCCTTAGCATACACATACAAACACAACAACATTACAAAAAGAAAATAAAAGTACAACGATGAACCTGTGGGTTGCTGACTGACAGGAAAACTGGAGAAGCTGTATGGAAGACTCCTTCACAACCATCAACAGCACTATCAAAAGAACCTTCTTCAGTTAAGTTTGCTTCAAACAGTTGTAGCCTTTCCCTGGCTCCATCAAGGGAAAGCAAGTGCTCTGTTTTCTTTGGATCATCTGTAGCATATAAAACCAGAAACAGCAATTAGAAGAACGAATATCTTAGCTAAATATGCTGAAACTTTGTTCATTAGATCTTCTGAGTGTGCAATCATGTGAGATAGATGGATAAGGGCTTTTTCAATTGATGTACGTCTTACAAAAACACGTGAAAGCAAATGCAGAAGTGAATGAAAAAGGGCATTTAGTAAGCAGAACTGCAAAGTCTCAATTAATCATAACATATTGTAGGTTTCTTCGTCTACCGAAATGTGACATCAAATTCATTAGACAACCAATTACCCTAAAAGCAGAAGCTGAAAGAGAATGGGCCTAACAATGTCTATCAAACTCTCACCGCCTTCCCATGCATGATTCTATTCACATGGAGAGAGTTGGGAAATTACACAAATCAAACTAATCCGGTTGCATAAACGCCCAACAAAGTGCGCACTAAAAAATATGTTGTGGAACAAGCACATATAAGAAGACTCAAACCTCTTAGAAACAAAACTCAGATGCCATATTATACTACTAGTTACCAAGTAAGCTGTTAGGGAATGGACACAACTAGGCATATTGAGGTCTCACAAGAATGCTTCCCTCCTTAGACCCAAAATGAGCAGTAGAAGACTGTCAAAGGCATTGGATTCGGTATTGACCCATGAATCCACTATTGCTACACTGCACAAGGCATTTATGACGGAAAAAAATTCCCACTACTATTGCACAACCTACCGTTCGTGATCCAAAGGATGAAGCTTAATGAGTCTTATGGTTGTCCCCTACTCATAGAAAATATCTCGCATAGCTAATGTAGGGAATGCTGCTTATTAAGCACAGTTTGACTGTCCTATATATTATACCGGCATACTACATAAGGAATTTCTAACATTTGATTGATAATTTTCAAACCTTCAGTAAGCTAAAATACCCTATTAACAGAGATATAAGTTCATGACATTCCTTCCATGGTTTGGGGTATGATTAAGTGTGTGGGTGACAATGTTATCTATTATAATGTTTGTTCTGTTCCTTTTTTTAGGGAACTAGGTATTGGTGTCACTATTGCCTTTATTTTGTAAGATGATTGAACTTCAATCCCAAAAAATGATTATTTAGAATGTCCTTTTTTCCACCAAGTTATTCTGATACAAAGTGCACAATTACAAGGTAAGAAGAGAAAAAATTCTTAAAGCAGTACCACCAGTTCATATGTTTGCTCACTATGAGGGCAACTCAGTTTGCATATGCAGATGCATGTGAGTATATACACATATACACAAATATTGCCTATATGCAGTTACACATGCAAAGTAATTTATGTAGATATATATATATCACTATACAAACCAACAGAATATCTGTCTGCCTCCAACTATGTTACCTGGAACGCAGATCGTTCCGGTACGTGGAACGGGAACGGGAACGTGGTACGCCACTTGTTCTAAAATATGGTACGTTAGGGGTAGACTTCTATAAAGTATACTATTAGAATTAAAGTATTTCTAGAAGAATTTTCTTTAATAATCATACATTTAATAAAAAATGATTTATGTTTTTTCAAATTAATCATCTAAAAACACATTCTAGGAGTATTATGGCCCATTTTCTTGCATATTGTTATATCAAAATTTTATTCTTTCTATATTTTTGTTCATTATAATTGATTTTTTTTTCTTCCGTTAGGAAACCTTTAAAGATATAAATAGAAAAAAAGTTTGGGATCACTTTGGATTGCTAGACTCACCATTTTGGAACGCTAGAGTACCATGTTTCGGAACGCCGTTCCAAAAACGTAATTCGCTAGGGTAGTAGAGTATTATGGTAACATAGGTCTCCAAAGGTTGGTTTTTTAGAAATTTGTCAAAGGCAGAATCATTATTCAAAAGTTTGTAGGTGCAAGATGTAAAGTGATTAGTACATCAAATAAAACAGCAAAATATGTGTTGCCTACTCTTGAAACACTGAACTGATCACATTCTCTCCTAAAAAGTTCAACTGATATTGAAACTTCATCATAAGTCTGGACAATCAAAAACCTTTGGTTATATGAAAAGGGTAACAATCTGATATAAAGGATACAAAGTGGTTCAAACTTGAAGTCAAGGTAAGTTGTTATAAAGTGAAACTTGAAAGTATTGATACAACCATAAATAAAAATGGGAGAAACGAAATGCTATGGTATAAATTAACTAAACCAAACCTTAAAAGAGGCTTGACAGAAGGTGCTCTCATATTTTGCAAAGATTGAGGGCTTTCTCTCTCCTGGAATTGCTTTCTGGAGAGGGGACTTAGTTAGTGGTTATTTCTAGAGGAATTCTTATATTATTCTTTGTCACGAGGATCTCATCAACACTAACAAGTAAAGGACATTTCTTGAATGTGAACATCAGATTTAGTTACTACCTGTGAATTGGCTGCAGGCTTGTGGTCAGGTTGATTTATAGAAACCGCACTGTTGTTAAGGAGTTTCAAGGCCCCTCCATTTAGTAGGTGTTAACAGAGCAATGTATATGGAAAAAACAATTTGTAAGACTTTTGAAATCAAGTGGCACAATTATAGGGTTTAAGAAGGGCTATTAATAGATTTTGGATCTTAGTGATTGTAATAAATATCATGCGAAAGGTTTGAGGTCTGTTTGTGACTATAAGGAACAGGGATACAGTATTAATGTTGAAAAGCATGCAAAGACCATGAGGATTAATTGGGAAACAAAAAATCCAGTTTGTAATTTCAATCACACTGGGAATTTAGGGGTACCAAAAGTGGTGGATGAGTAAGCTAGGATGGATTCATTCCTAGGTATATTCTGACAATAATTGGGTTTTGGAATAAATAGGTTGGCTGAGAAATTAAACGGCAAAGACTTAAAATTTCAACACAGGCATTCATGCACATACCAGTCTGAATAAGTTTTTAATGGTTTCCCATGTATTGAAACAATATAAATATGAAACTGTTCCGCTTTCGGAAAATATTGTAACTGTAGGGATTGATATAATTTTTTTTGGGATAAGGGGTTAAAGGGAAATTTGTCTGTCATAGGCCTTCTTGCTTTTCTTTAGTTACGAAAGAGGGCCATATGTCTCTGCCTTTGCTGTCTATGTCCGGATAGAAATGACAGTTGGCTTTAACTAGTTTTACTGGAGGAACTATATAAGATTCATGATTTAATAAGGGTTGAGAATTTTGTAGTTTATTGCAGGAAATTCCATCATCATTTTACAATCAGCTACTAGTTCTGGGGGTAAAAATAAATTGATGAAATTTTCCTCCTTCCAAGCTACCTTATTCACTACTATTTAGTCACTTATTAGCATACAGTTGATGTACGCAGAAAAGTACCACTTGAAGAAAGGAGGTCAACATGAATGCTGTGTCTACATGCAAGGATGTGATATTTGAATTTACAGTGTCTTAATATGTAATTGTAAGCTGTGGCTGGTGTCAATCAACTATATGAACCAAGCAATTATTGTGAAACACAAATTCAACATGTCTAGTCCCATGACTCCCATCAAGTCAAAAACTTTGATGTCAATCAAATTGATAAAATCATAAACAAAACCGAATCTTGGGGTTATAAACAAGTATCAAGAAATGTCCCAAATGGGTATGTTCTAATTTCCCAAGTTACGCTCTAAAATTGAAACAATTATTGTAAAACTTTGGGAATTTGTTGAGAACTATAAATACTTGTTCTGAAATAAATAAACAAACGATAAAAACCCACGAATTAATACTCGTAAAAAACGAGCCAACAAAATGAAATCAAACCCAGGAAATGGAAAGAATACGGACAATGGTACAGAAAAGCAGTTAATCAAACCGAAGCTGAGATAGGAGGAGTGGCAGTGAAAGAGTACTGACCGAGGTTGCGAACGGTGCCTTTAACAGTGTAACCACGGTCCAGCAACAGTTTCACCAACCATGACGCTATGTAACCCGACGCCCCTGTCACGCACACTACCTTCCCTGCTCCGCTCATCCTCCCTCTCTCTCTATAACTCAAGACTACTGCTCGGATATGGATGGATGGATATATATATATATATATGATCGTTTTTGTCGTTGAGCTTGAGCAAGGACATTATTATAGTATTTTGACTACGGATTGCGGCTATGGGGTAAGCGAGTACGTCGACAATGATATGGACGCTTTAAATTAAAACACATATTATATATATATATATATATATTCGGCCGGCGGCCGGCGGCCGGCGCCGGCCTAGGAAGAAGCATGAAGAGTGAAGAGTAATCCAGAGCTCATAATTAACACGAAAATAAGCCGGCTACTGGCCTCCTCTTATGGTTAATAAAATATATATCACATAATATTTTATATGACTATAAATAAATTAGATAAATTAATAAATATAAAATATTATAAGTTGTTGAAATTTTGAATAAATTATTAAAATATCAGACAGGTTATGAATATTCTGTTTTTGTTTGTTTAAACACGTAATTGTTGCGCCCCTTTCTTTTTATTTATTTTGCTTTATTTATTTTACTTAATTAATGATAAATGTGTTTAATCATCTCTCCTATCAATATAAAAAGGGTAAGAGGTATTTTGAAAGTATTAGTTTAGCATAAGGTTCAACTTATTGTTTTTGCTTCCTAATTTTTTAATTAATTTACTTACGTAATAAAAAAGTCATGTATCGTATCGTCAACCATCAAGATATATGTGGAACTTGTGAAAAGAAAAGAGAAACTAAGTGAGAGAGTAATTATAAAAAAAATAATTATTTTATTGTTTAATTTTGTAAAAAAAAGTTTTCCTTATATAAAATTCCAGAAAGAAAAAAGGAAATAAAATAATAGGATTACCGTTAAAAAGAAAGGGGTGCACGAATGCCGATTCAATGCCTTACATCAAGATGGATCAAATTAGATCACAAGCAAAAGAGTAACGATTTTGGACTAAAATCTTGACCAAGTGCCATCCATTGAAATTACATAGTTAATTTTATGTGTGTTTATATTATATATTTTATAACTTTAGAGTTTGGTACACAAATTATAACTGAAAATTATCTTTTGCCTTATTACGAGTACATCCCTATAATATAGGGTGTACATGAGTCTGATGGTCAACTTAGCATGCCTAAGACATAATGGGAATGCTTAAAAATTGTGTTTGAGACCCGGCCCAGTTCAAAATATATATAAAATAATTTTTTTTATATGTCCATATTTAAAATTTATATCATTTAACCTTATTTTTTAAAAGAAAATGTTAATGAATTTTTTTTAAGTTAAATGGGTGGATTTCAGAACCATAATTTTTATTTTGGATGGGCTTAAGATTTGATTTTAGGCCCGATAAAAATTTTCTTTTAGTGTATGCCAGATCAAGCCCTGCTCGAGCCGCTCAATATCCATCCTACAATGACATAAACCAAAAGAAAATCGTAAAGTAATAGCAATAAATGAAAATTTAAATTTAAAAAAAAATAAGAGGACATAAACACCATTTTTAACTTGGTGAGAAAATATTATTATGCAAAATTGAATTTTTTTGAATGAGTAGAATTAAAACATCTAAATGAAAGAACAAAAAAAAAAAAGAAAGTCTAAAAGCGTATAAATATCATTTTCACGTATTAGTTTGGTTACAACATAATTTTAGCTAAAACGATTAAATTCCTAAATGTAGTTTTGTCACCTTTAACCAAGAAAACTAATGGTTCTACTTTGCTTTGTATCACATGAGGTGTAGCTGATGACTATATAGGGAGCCAAAATGCAATTTGACCTAAGTAGATGGGGTGGAAAAGATAATTACACCTAATCTCATATTTATTACTATTATTATTATTTTGGATTTGATACTCAGTTCCATCGTTTTCTTGGTACACAATAATTGATCAAAGACTGCCATAAGCAAATTAGTCAATTTTAAAACTACTCAATTCCCAATTTTAGGACAACCAAATGGGCACTCAAAGTTCTAAAATAACTTGCTCCTGGTTGGAAATTTAGCAAATCAAGATTAGTGAAAACAAAAATATATTGATTACATGATTCAAACCACATGTATCAGTTTTACTAAATTTTTCATATAATACCAGGCTTTATAAATAAATTCTGAATACATATAAGCAACCACCCATAAATCAAATATACCAATCAAGCTCGAGTGCATTTGCATGATGTGATGGATGAACGAGGCTCTAGCGAGCTGCCTGGGCGTTTGCCCTTACTGTTCCTTTGATGTTCAACTCCTTACCCTTCTTTGAACTTTACGAGTATGCTTATTTTATAATTTCATTCAGTTATGTCGACGATTTTAACTGAAACTTTCAGCTTTTAAAATCGTGTCAAGAGATGCCATTTAAGTTTACAAATTTTAATTAACTTACAAATCAATCATATGATTTGGTTCGAATGAATCCACAACCCTTTTTTATAAAGGTGATTCCATATTACGAGAGAAAGCGACATGACTGACGATCTCATTTTTCTTCTGCTCCAATTAATATTTAAAACCTTAACATTGAATTTAAATTTTAAAAATTAGAGAAGTGTCAATTAGATGGTCCTCAATTATTCTTCTTGTCTAATTAAGTGCTCTACGACAATTTATGACCAAATTTAATGTCAAAGTCCATTAAGATCAAATATTATGTGGCATTGAAATCAACCATATTTTTGTATCTAGTTTTCTCAATATTTTATCTACGCAATTTCATTGGTGATGTAGTCTTGTTTTTGGGTCTTTACTCCATTTATTTGTCATGAATAATTTTATAGATAAACAATTCTCAAGAAAGTTAATCAAAGCAAGTGAAAGAAAAATAGAAAACAATAACTTTTAATGGAGTTTACGAGTTTGTTTTTTTAATACATCATTAGTGTAATGAAACATTATCCACAAGCATAAAAAAATTTCATACGAGAATAAAAACAAAAATTTAATCAAAGATTTTTTTGTTGTCAATACTTTAAAAGTACAATTTTGATGTAAATTGGGTGCTTGGAAAATAATCTAATTAGTGAAAAACAAATACATGCAGTGGGGTCTCCAATCATTTTTAGTCTAGAAAAATGTACACATTGTATGCCAATTACTATCACTTAAATTTAAATTTTAAGGGAGACCCAACAAACATATAAAAATTAAAAAGAGTAACAGAACACAAACAAAAAAGAATGCGTACAAATTCTATAAAAAAAATAAATACTTATTATTTTAAAGTAAGATAGACAATTTATAATTATAAAAATACCATCATCATATCATTTCAATCAAGTTTTCTCTATAAAAATTATGTAAGAAAAAAATTTGATTTCAGTTATGATTTTCACATAGAAAACACTACTAGAATAATTTAATAATGGTATTTTTGCAATTAAAAACTATTTTCAATTGGAATTTTGTTTGAAACTAATTTCATATGACCCGAGATTTTCAGTATTTATGATGGTCCCACGTGAAAGTCCACAAGGTCACCCGAGTGTCACGATGGACTGGATAATTTTTCCAAACGTGCTTGGCGCGAGGTTTCATTGGCGGCCAATAACTTTCCCATTAACACATCACCGTTATAATAGTTACTGAGAGAGAGAGAGAAGAGAGAGAGGGAGAGAGAAAATGAGTGAAGCAGAGAAGGTGGTGTGCGTCACCGGTGCTTCAGGTTTCATAGCATCATGGCTGGTGAAGCTCTTGCTTCTGCGCGGTTACACCGTCAAAGCCTCCGTTCGTAACCCAAGTCAGTCAGTCATTCTACTCTCTCTCTCTCTCTCTCTCTCTCTCTCTCTCTATATATATATATATATGTATGTATCTCTCTCTCTCTCTGTATAACCTATCTGCTCATATCTTGATTTTGACTCTATATACAAAATTTAGTGTGGTTATTATCTGTGACTCTTCGATTTGTGTAGAGATAGGACTAAACTGTATTGATTTTGACCTCCTCATCGAATCCCTAGTTGAATGTTGATCTTGTGTTGGAAAAATTGGAATAGGAGGGCTAGTTTTCGAACAACGAACTAGGAAGTTCTCTCTCTTTGACTCAATCACATAAACTAGATCCCACTTACCTCGTTCAACAAGACGACTCCAGCCACTACACATTGGAATGATTTAAATGAATGATCAGTAGACAGTCCTTCTCGCATCCCTAGAAGCTTCGATCTCCCAGCATTGAAACTTCATCTCGACTCTGATGAGCCAGTTGTGAATTCCGATGCTTGTATGCAACGAACAAAATTTTTATTTGTTTTTATCCAAATGGATGAAACGTTTGTTTCTAAATAGAGCGAAATGAAACACCAGTGAAATAACGAAACTCTATGTTTTCATCAAAACACACTAGAACATAGAAAAATGCACTAAAAGACAACGCTATAGGCTGAATCAATAAGTTATATCAACACGAATGTAGAATTTTTCATAAATGTTGTATAATTTATTTTGAGAAAAATACAAAAGATTATATTTTGCTATATTACTATTTGTTACTTCTGAAATATTTCTGAAAAATTTTGAAATATTTCTGAAATGTTTTTGAAATGTTTCTGTTTTGAAGCCAATCGAGATGACCTATCGAAACGAAATTTTTGTCCTTGCTCGTATGCATCATCAACTTCTTGGTGATCTTATTTAGAATCTCTTGGTAACACATTGCAAGTTTGGGATTATGCATAGAATTGCTATTTACTCTTAATCATGGAGGCACCACATACAAGACAATGGGGTCAATTGATCCCATCAACCTTAAAAAAATTTAATAATATTTTGATATTAGTATTTGTTAAAAGTAATTTGATCAAAATTTTGCAACCCTTGTCTAACTATTGACCCCATCGATCTAATGAAGAAAAGGAAGAACTCACGGGTTAATAAAAAGAAAAGGCAATTAAATCTCCCCCTCTCTAAGGGTAGATTTATTGTGCGGGCATGCAAGGGCAATTGCCTTTTCAACTTTTTCCAACACCACTTTCCACTGGCTACCCACCCATGGCATGCGTGATTTTATTATGTATAGAACAAATCTAACTCATTCCATTGTAACAAAATAATATTTATTCTATATGATAAGATATACTAATTTTGTGAATGGGACAAACGGCATATAAAATATGTATTTTGTGTTTGTTCAAAGTTTAAACGTGGGTGGATGATCGCTCCTGAATAGTGCAATTTATATCCGCTAGTGTGCCTTCGCAGTAATAATATGTCGGTGAGTCCGAGGTCGATCATCAGGGAACACAAGAATAAACTAAGCTAGCAAGATCTGCAATCAGAATAAAAGAATAACGAACTCAGAATTAATTAAAATAGCAAGACAGCTTTCAAAAAGAAAATAAAAATCAATTATTGAATATGGTTGATCTAAATTATCAGACAATAAAATTAAATTAATTTTAGGAATATATTCAAATAATATAAAAAAGGTTTAGGCAGGGTTTGATCTAGTAATAGGCTTACAGGAAGGTTCCTAAGATAGTTTTGATTAATTAAACTCAAGATTCATTAAGCTCTTGGAGTTAATATTCAATTATTTACTAGTGTTCATATCAAAATCCCATTCATATTTGTCCCAGTTCATAAACCTGTCTACAAGGTATGTTTGAAGCTTAATCAAGAACAGTAGATTTCTAAAGTACTCTTAATAGGAATATGTATACAATTATAATCAATACCCTTATCAGAAATTCTAGGTATACGTTTCCCTGCTTGCAAATCAGTCTATACATACATGCTAGATATGATCAAGAATATTATTTTCGAAGATATTCATGGGCAAGAAAATGAATCTTGATCCAAGACTTTGAAATATTGAAAAATAAATAACTATCTTAAATCTCTATCTGTGATCCCCAGACTAAGAACGGATTTAGCTACTAAAATGCATTATAAAGATTGTAAGAATTGGAATAATAATTAAAGAAAGAAATACTGCATTAAAGAAATATAATCTTGAATTCACAATAAGAACAAAAAGAGAAACTAAAGATGAACACTAAAGATTAAAAGATTCTCTCTTGGAAGATGAAAAGATTGGCAGCATCAAAAGATGGAGATTCAATCCCTCCAAAAACCCTGGAATTCATCTTCTTCTCCAAAATATAAAACTCCTAAGTCTATCCTACTTCTTCTCTCCTCCTTCTAGCTCTTAGAACTCTTCTCCCTTACCCAAAACTGAAAAGTGAGTAAATCTAACAAATCCCGTTGTCAGGCCTACGGACTGGTTTCACAGAGTGTCCAGACGGGCAAAGTCCCTTCAGGAACGTTGTAAATCTCGAAAAGTTATATGAAATTTACATATTATGGGCTCTAATAGTCTTTTTGGTTTGAGAGATACAGGCTTCCAAAGTTTTAGCTTTGCGTGCTTCAGCAGCTTGTACCACAGCTTCAGCAGCTTGTACCTTGACAGCAACATCTTGAAACCTATAATTGAATTGCATTCGAAATTATTCCATTTAAGCTCAAAACCTACATAAAGTATAATAAACTTAATTAATATCACAACATAACTAAAAAGACATATAATCTTAAACTAATGTTAACAAAGTACTAATTAAAGACTTATAATTGCACTTTTGAAGCCTAATCAGTGGACATTGTCATCATTCAAAATTTAACTTTTGACTAAATTTCACTTCAAAATCTCAGACCTTGCAGTGGTGGAGTCTCGTCTATTGGGATATATATATATATATATATTTATATGACACTATATAGCATAAAATTTCAACAATCTCCCATTTCTTATCAACATGTACTAAAATAGTACTTAGCAGATTTTCTTACTTACATGCAAGTAAATGTGTCCCATGTGTATTTAATACGTAAGCCCCATCGTGTTTTGTGTAGTGGGTAAGAGCATATGATAAGAATATCTGTCAAGGGTAGCATTACTTAACCATGCAATAATCAATCAAAAGGCATTTGAAAAGTGAAAGCAAAGCTTACCGCTTCCTAGATTCCAGACTCATGCCTGGTCTCCCCAACCCTCTCTCTGCTTTATAATAGCCCCGCCCCCTTATATGTGTGTATCAGGCTAGCACATGGGTAGAGGTGGTTATGGTCAATATCCATCACCTGGAATTTTGGAATATATTTCCATGTAAAAGCTTGAAAGTACTGTGAAAAATACTGTGAAAGTATCAGTCAATAAAATTTCCAATCAAATGACGGATGTAAAGTACTGTGAAAATTTTCCAATGAAATGCCAAATGTAGAATACTGTGAACGGTTCTCTAATGGGAGTTTTAACTCTTTCATATGGAGTAATGGTTGATAACTTTGGGTTTGAGCCACCGAGAAACTCCATTTGATATGGATCACAGTGGTTCTTTACTATATTATTTGTGTACCCATAGGTAGTTATATATGTGTTTGTACTGTATTTATATTTGTAGTTACATTTAAATGGATTTTTATCTATGCATTTTGACTTCGTTGGCATCTACATTTATATTTCTACCACTTGGTTAGTGTTGATATCCTCAAATATTGTATTATAGTAAACATTTGTGTTATTTAAATATTTTGAACTACACGTGCTGCATAATACATACCGTATGTATGTTTGATATAGATTTTATTAAAAATATCTGGACTGTATCTTATGCACTCTAGCTAAAACTTCACAAAATGTCATGGAAAATTTCCATGATTTGATGTAAATATGCATAATTTTTTGTCCAAATTTTGCAATGGCGATATATTCTTGCTATATGTATCCTCGATATATCTATATATTTGGACTAGTGACATATCATTTTCATCAATATTTTACTCCTCGATATGAACTCAGAATAACTGCTGCTCAGTGACATATATTTCAAAGGTAGCCATCATATAGATCTCGCATTGCTACTTTGGCTAACATTTTTTCCAAATGTTGAAATGTTAGCTCTTTTCACATTTAATGACATTCTGCTTCTTCTTCTTCTTTTAGCTCCATTTCACTTGTTTTGTTATGTATGCAACAGATGACCCGAAAAAGATTGAACACTTGCTTGCACTTGATGGAGCTAAGGAGAGACTTCATTTGTTTCAAGCAGACTTGCTAGAAGAAGGATCCTTTGATCCTGTAGTTGATGGATGTGAAGGTGTTTTTCATACAGCATCTCCTGTTCATTTTTCTGCGAGTGACCCACAGGTACATCTGGTGTTACTTCCATTAACATATTGTAAAATTAATTTTATGCTTTATTTGTGTCTTTATTGTATGCTTCCTGAATTCATCTGCTGGCCTTATTTATTAAGCTCTACTATGGACTCATGGGTTGTTCTAGGGTCAAGTTTTGTCATAGGCTCATTATATGTTGGCTTTATTAGGTCTAAACTAGTTTTAATACTCAAAAAGTCAAAGTTTCCTAGGTCAGTAGGAGTTGAGAAACTGTAGTTATGCAATTTTGCTTAACCTTTGTAACATTCTTCTTCTTCACCTCAGTCTCTTCCTGAAAAATTAGCCAAATACTATTCCTATGCTATTGTTCACAGCCACAAATGTACCCTATTTTAGTTCCAAGACCTGAGCCTGTCAAGTCCTATAAAACCATAACCCTCCCCTTACCTCTTGGCCTTGAAGGTAACATTTAGAGACCCTTGTCCTAAGTTTTCATCAGCACAATGTCTGAAAATCTAACAAGTTGGTACTTTGAAAATCATGCCAAAGTCATCCTTTCTTTGTGTACAATCCCTCGACTTGTAATTTACCTTTTAGAACTTTAAATCTGCAAGCTTTTTATTAACTAAACCCACCACACACAACCAATTACAGCGGTAGTATTCCAAGTTTTCTAAAAGTCCTTATCAGTACAAAGCTTTTAAGAGAGTGTTTTCAAGCACTTGTCCAGTTGTCCTACATTAGTTTAGTATTAGATGAAATGGTCCTTTCTTTCCTTACGTCTTGTTTATTTCGTCCAACCACCATTGTTACTAATGCAAAGCTATAATTTAGGTTTGAAGCCTTCTTGACAGATTCTGAGGCTACCAGACATCACCTAGCTGAAAGGTGTAAGTATGTACAATGAATAGAACTTTGGTGAATGCTGCTATCCTAAATCCCTTCACCCCCCACCCTCCAGCCCAAAAAATAAATAAAATAGTATAAAAGAAAAGTAGAGTAGAATAGTGACTAGTCAAGAGTATGACAGAAAGGAGAGTAGAATAGAAAAGAAGGAAAGTAAATGTAGAGTAGAAAATAGTAGAGTAGTGACTAGTCAGGGGTTGGAATCTTGCAATTCTGTAGCAATTTCTCTCCCCATATATGACCAGAACCATAAGACCACAACCAAATCGCCAGTTATGTTTGATACACTTATATTCAACTGCAAATTATCAAATTGAGGAGTAGAAATGCTTCTCGACATTCTCCAGTATTGTATGTCAGCAATGAAAAGGAAAGCGGTTGGCATACAATTTTGTTTGTACTCTTAATTACATAAATTAGTAATGATTAAGACAGTATGAAGTTATAAAATATTAGTTATTAGAGGGTCAACTGTTACTGTTTCATTTATTTACCTAGTTCATTTTTTCGTCCCTGACAGCCACATTTTTCTAGTCTTTTGTTACCTTTTATTCTGATCTTGAAATTTCTTGTTGTTCCCTTATGTGACTTGGTAGTTGCTGCTCTCTCTCTCTCTCTCATACTTTCTTGAAGTGGTTCTATTAATGCAGTTCTGAAAGAACCAAAAATGTCCCACTATTTTTCAAGGCTACCATTTCTATATCTCTTAGGGGCAGGGCTGGGCCTGATACCCAGCAAAGTGGTTCTAAACATTAGATGAATAGGGGCAGCCATATGTAATAAATTAACATGTGGCAAATGTTTCATATGTAATGACATGATGAATTAACATCTATCCATTATCAACTAAGACTAATGAAATGGAAATTTTGTTTGTGCTTCTTATTTCAGACAGAACTAATTGATCCTGCAGTGAAGGGAACACTTAACGTGTTAAGATCATGTACAAAAGTTCGTTCTATCAAAAGAGTGGTTCTAACATCTTCTATAGCTTCAGTCGCATTCAACAAAAGGGTGCTAATTCCTAATGTGGTAGTTGATGAGAGTTGGTTTTCAGATCCAGTGTTTTGCGAGGAGTCAAAGGTGTGTTTGTGAGCTACTTTCTGCTCATTGTTTCCATAATCACTTAAGAAAATAAAGTATGTGAGAGTGCTACTTGTTATATTTCATTATGATAATGTGAGAAACGTGAGGGGATATCAGTCATGTAGTCATATTGATATACCAGTGAGTTGTAGCCAGTATTCAATCATGTGTATTTCTTCTTCTTTTTCCCTAAAGGAAAAAAGTTTTCTTCATTCTTTTTATCCAGATATGCTCATGATTTCTGCACTTTTCTATGGCTTATATTCTTCTGTTGAGTCGTTTGTAATCAATCATATTGTACAGGGTTCATCATCTTAATGTAGATTACTCATCTATGAAAATTGTTGTTTCCATTCCTTTCTAGAATCAAGGATGAACTTTGACTCTTTCATGTCTCTTGCCGTCTCTTTGTATGTTGAATTGGAGTAATTTGTGTCAATAATCGAACTAAAAGATGCTGTAGGTATACTATCCAAAGTTACACATATGTACTTGGCCATCAGACTGTTATCTCAATGACATGAAAATTCTGAGTATTATGTTTCCATGAATGTATGTGTAGGGCTGACATGATCTCACTTGGTAATATGGATATTGGCAAAAGTAAGATCATCTTTCCGATGATTTATCTTTGAGACAACATTGTACTTTGGTGATAATCTTGGTAATTGAGCTTGCTTCAGTTAGAAATATAACAACAATATGAGATATATTTTTTTATCCAACTTTGTAGCTATGAACAAATACTGTATTAAGTTATTTTGAAATGTTTGCTGTTAAGTTTTAGATTGGAAATTCATGAACAAAAGGTGTAATTGGATTAGGTAGCTAGTTGTGCCAATCTGGTGGAATGACGCTAAGGCAAGTGATGCTGCCTCAAAGTGATGAAAACACTGATATATTAGCAAAAACAGGCAAAACCATTCGAACGGATGAAGGTCGTTCTAATGGGCTCTAGGCTGTCACCCGTTCGAACTAACGGTGCACTAGCCGTTCTTATGTATGTCCATTCAAACCGGTGACAAGAAGTTCGAATGGATTGGGCAATCTTGGGCAAATTTGAAGTCTATTGCAAGTCTTGTGATTTCAATTCTAATTCAACTTGGGCACATCCAGAGCTGCATGGAACATTCCAGCAACTCTATAAAGGCTCTCAAAACTTCAGAGAAAGCTTTAGACATTAGATTGAGGTTATTCAGAATACTCAAAGAGCTTGAGAGAGGATTATCAATGTTCAGGGAGTGTTAATCTTCTGGTTCTTCTTTTACATCACATATTAGTGCTTTGGTGGATTCCAAGTTTGACTCTTGAAGCAAGGAAGAATGGCCAGTCGTGGATTCAAACAAGATTGCTACTTCTTCCAGAGTTGCGGAATCAATGAGTGGGCTGTAAGTCGAGTCTTAGTAACTGTTTATTGATTTATAGTGCTTAGTTGTGTCGGGCTGAGTTTAGCCAAGTAGTTTTCCCAGTTGGGTTTTCCACTTAGAAAATTGCTTGCCTTGTGTGATTGCTTTATTTGCTTTACTGCTCTGGTTGCATGCAGTATTAGTCTGGTAGGATAGATAAACTTGATTAAGCAAGTGCAAATCCACGCCTTCAAACTTTTATCTGTAATAAAAGTTAGATGATATGTTAGGCCTGTCAATAGATAGTTCTATACTTAACGGTCTATGAAGTGCTTTCAACCTTTTTGCAAAGAAGTTTGTAAAATGTTGCATTTTACCATATCAAGGAAAACTAACTTTTTGCTTTCGTACACTTGAACTATAAACTCACACTATGGCCCATATCATGGCACATGAGAGTGTTGCTTTTTCTGAACTGTTCTTAATTTTGCGTTATTTGCTCCTTTGTTTCAGCTATATTGTTGTCTGTGAGCTAATTAGATTGGCATTCAAACCAGTTGATCTATTTCATTATTGGGTAATTAGTTTTTGGTTTCATCAGCTTTGGTATACGCTTTCAAAGACCTTGGCAGAGGAGGCTGCTTGGAAATTTGCAAAAGAGCATGGGATTGACATGATTTCAGTTAATCCAGGATGGGTGATTGGTCCTCTCTTGCAACCTACTGTTAATGCTACTGTGGAGGTAGTTCTCAACCTTGTAAACGGTAATCTTCCACCACCCATCAAAATAATGTTTATGGTTTGTTTCTCTACTTGAATATTCTCACTTTCTTTAACTCAAATATTGATTCAAACCTTTGTCAAGTCCTTAACAGAAAAGCAAAAATGAAAAAATAAAAAAAGGAGATTATGTTCCTCACTGGAAACTTATGCTTCCACTATGTATATTTTTATATATTTCTGATGTTTTAAGGTAGTATATAAAAAGAACATTTTATAAAGGGATTACATATCCATAAAAAAATGAGGGTTGGGGGGTGGGGGGTGGAGGAATGTGGAAAAACTATGATTACCTCAAAGCTTTTGAAAGTGCAAAAACTTTTGTTTACCAAGTCTCATATTCTAGGTTCCAAATTCTTTTTCACTTCCTCTTGTCCCCTTAGCTCCTTCAGCTTGGATGAAATTACTTTTTGCACTGGTGCATTAGCTTGTCTATGTTGAGTGTGGCCAACCATCTCCAACAATGATTGCTCATCTTTAACTTATATTGGTGCCATTGGCACCACTTCCAACTTTCTAGGATCCATCTTTTTAAATTTACTATCTTGTTTTGAATTGCTTCTCATTAGTCTCAAGTCCTCATTTTGGGTATACTCCTTTACTGAATTTTCTATTTCCGGGTTCCCAACTTTCTATACAATAAATGATCTTCTAGATGTTTTCTACAACATTCCCTTTTACTTGGAAGGAATAGTATGGCCCTCTTGCCGAGGCAGAAAAGATGTGAAAAATCAAAATTATCCCTGAATGTCCAATGGTGTGGCATTTTTCTCCTACTACATATTTTGGCCTGGCGATAGGGCCACCCATAGTATAATCATGGAACTTTCTCTAAGCACTTGTGTGTTACTGCCATTCTAAACCAACTAACACCCTAAAATCTACCAAAATACATCTTTATGGTGCTGATTCAATGAATAAGTTCAAATATAATTTTTGACTATCCAAAAGCTGGGCCTAATCTGATAGTGTAAGTTTTGGCCTCACTAGCCCAATTCTTGTGTTTAGATGCTGGTGATTTAAGAATTCTCTACCTGGGCTGGAGGCAATGTTTACCCAAGGCGGCAGACTGCCTCTCGTAAAGAGTACATTATCTACCCTCTTAATGTATTTTATGCCCAGTTTTTACCATCCTAGGTTAGCTAAAAAGCTTGAAAAGTTGTAAAGGGTTTTCTTAAGGACAAGTAGGGTGAGCTTAGTAGTCACATGTTGCACTGTCAAGTGGCTAGAGAATTCCGGAGTTTTTTGTTTATCTCATAGGAGTTCATTGACCTTTGAAGAGATCAATATTTCTAGGATAAGTTCACCATACCAAGTTATTGGGTTGCTTTTTTACCACCTTATTGAAATCGGGGAAGGTTAACATTGTTAACAACAGTAGAGAAGTGGAGGAAAAGAGAACAATTTTAAATTTACATTCATATGTAATTTGACTTATGACGAGTTCAAATCCATGACATCTTTTGAACTACATTCATAAACTCTTTCATTAGATGACTCTTCAGTAACATGATAAAATATATTTCTACAGTACTCTAATGACGCAAACGTAGGACTTTCCAGAACTAAAATATTTTTCTTAGAAAAAATGATGGGCTAATTTGCATGGTAGTGCCATTTCAGTGTTTGGAAGTTGGAATATGCTGTCTTTCAGAGATGTAGTAATGTTTACTCTAGTAGTAAAGCTGTGATGCAGAGTGACCAATTTTTTTGATGTTGTGGAAATCTGTAGTTTTCTTTTGATGCTCTGGTAGATTTCCTAGGAGAAATGAGTTTCCTGACTGGTGCTTGGTTTTTGTGTGCTCGTGTATAAGTTGCATTTAGATGAGTTGCACCCTGTATAATACTCTACTACCCTAGCGAATTACTTTTTTGAAATGGCGTTCCAAAATGGTGAATTTAGCGAACCAAAGCAATCCCAAACCTTTTTTCCTATTTATATCTTAAAAGTCACCTAACGGAGGGAAAAAATCAATTATAATGAATAAAAATATAGGAAGAATAGAATTTTGGCATAACAATATGCAACAAAAAATGGACCATAATACTCCTCGAATGTGTTTTTAGATGATTAATTTGAAAAAACATAAATTATGTTTTATTAAATGTCTGATTATTAAAGAAAATTCTTTTAGAAGTACTTTAATTCTTATAGTATACTTTATAGAAGTCTACCTCTAGCGTATCCATATTTTAGAACATGTGGCATACGACGTTCACGTTTCCGATTCACTTACCGGAATGATCCGCGTTCCAGGTGACATAGGTTGCACCCCTTCGGCACATCTTCTAGCGGAGCTTTATTTACTTAAAAAAACTCAAGCATTGGAAATCATCAATGGTATCTTTTTTTCGCAGTTATTGTCTAGAAGAAGGAATTTTTCTTCGTCATTATTATTGCAATATTTGCAATAATGATATTTCTAATGAATTACAAATAATTATTTTTCCAAATGCATTTTCATTTATAATTGCAGGAATTGAAAATGATAAATAACTAAAAATGAAAGAAAAGTTTAGTAAATTTCTGCGTAACTAATTTCATTCTTGGAAAGGGCTATCATCAGGAAAGTGAACATATCTTCCTTTGGAATGTCATGGCAACAAGTTTCTTGCAACTTCCAAAAGGTCAACTCGATATCTTCTTCTGAAGAGCTATGTTACTTTGAAGTTAGTAATTCTTCAACTGTTATGCCTAAGTGATAGATCAACAAGCTGCTCTAATGGTCATTCTTCTTTCCAATTAAATCATTACATATCCAATTGTTACAATTCTATAGATTAAAGTTTTTTTTTTTTAATGCAGGAGCTAAATCATTTCCGAATGCCACTTATAAATGGGTTGATGTTAGAGATGTGGCCAACGCACATATCCATGCATATGAAATTTCTTCAGCTAGTGGAAGATATTGTGTAGTTAATAAATCTGCACACTTCTCTGAGGTTGTCAAAATTTTGCATGAGCTTTATCCTGCAGTTGACATTCCCGATAAGTAAGTTCATGATCTGCTTGGTGGTCCAAGTCATTCATTAGTCTTATAATAGAAGCTAGTCTGCACTTGACAATCCTGATAAGTAAGTTTATGATCTGCTTGGTGGATTAAGTCGTTCGTTAGTCTTTCCATAGAAGCTAGTCTGGATTTAAATCAACTACTTGTTGACGACTATATACTTCCTCAGGTTACTTGGTATTGCTTCACTTGTCTTTCATTTTGATTGATGAGTTCTTGCCATCTGGTTCCCCATAAATTCAATTACATTCCTTGTTTTTTATAATAAATAAAATTACACTCAATTTTTTTTGTGTTAACACTTAAAGCACAGTATGCTAATAAGAAAAGGAAGAAATTTGGAATTTCACAAGGACCATGCCTTGGGAATTTTATATTGATGGTTAGGAATTATTTGAATCGCAATTCATATTCCTTTTATTCTAGTATGGTGCTGGACATATATATTTCAGTTATGTTAGATTTTAATTAATCAAGGTTAGGTTAATTTCAATAATTATTGCACATGGTACATGGATGTTGGTTGATGTCAACTTATACTATCAGATCATTATATGTGATTTTTATTAGGTGTAGAATGTCTACTATTTAAGGATCCAAAATATTAGAAGAAGGAAAACTCTGGAAGCCTATAATTCTATTTGTTGTCTATTCGATAGAGAAGAGAATATGAGAATTCAAGTTTGTGTAATGTGTGAAGCCCTTCTTCTTTCTCTCTCCTCCTCCTCCTCCTACTTTATTTTCCTCTGTAAAAAGTTGCAAAAATACTATTCTCTCAGTACTGTTCATAACCACCAAAAAACTTCTATTTCAGATTCAAATCCATTTGTAATCAAAAGCCCAAATCATCCCTAGCCCTCTTCCATACCTTCTTTCATTTTGCTTTAAAACTGTAATATCATAGAGAGCTGTTGGGCTGATTTCTAGAAAATATTCCTTTGCAAATATCGCAACCAGGCATCTTCTAAATCAAGCCAATTCCTTGCCCTAAACCCAACTCAAAACCAATTTTAGTTAGTTTCTTAAGCTATCCTACGTCAGTTTGCTGTCAGAGCTAAAGAATCCTATTCCCAGTCTCACCAATTGCTTCAATATTCTCTTCTTTCCTAAAAATGATTACGGCTAAGATGAATTTAAATTTAGATGCATTCAATGCCATGCTTTTATTTTTAAAGGCCACTATTGATGCTTTTGTTAATCAAAGTCCAGGGAATAAAAGTGAGCAGTAAAAGAATGAACTTCTTTTTGGTAGGGGGTACATTTTTCAGCAGTGCTATTTGCTAAAAGTTTGTTTTAAGCCCTAATAGTTTCTACAATAAATTATGCCACACACTGTTTTCTATCTATTGCAGATCTAACGACGACACACCTTTTAAGCTAAACTACTCTGTAGCCAATGAGAAAGCAAAAAGTTTGGGCATCGATTTCACTCCACTTGAGGTAAGCCTAAAGGACACTGTTGAAAGCCTGAAGGAGGAGAACTTCATTACTCTTTGAAGGTGTCTAACCCTTTAGTGTTCTCTGTTGTGAATTCCATATATGAGAGGCATTTGCTAGTATTGAAGATAATATCCTCTTGTTGTGCATTACTTTCAGCAATGCAAAAGTGTTCTACAGATCAACAAATTGGGCTTGTAAATATTTTCTATATTTCTTTATAAATGTTGTGTTGACTTCCTTCCATTGGCTTCATGCAAATGTGTTTAGCATAATGGACTGTCAAACGATGCGCTTCCAACTTAAAGCATTAGCAATCTGATTAAATAGGATGGGGATTGGCCATGCCAAGAGGGGTTTTTTTTTTGCCTCCCTCTCTGGACTTTATTGCCTGTAAGTATCTAATTTTTGGATGTGAGTTTGAAAATTTCATTGAAGATCTCTGGTCATCAGTCAATTCTTGGAATTAGATGAAGAACAAGACATTGAACTGAAGGCACACATTAGGTGAGAGAAACATGAAAGGCAGGGAATAATGGAAGTGTTTGATCACTTGCTGCAGCCTTTTTCTAGAGCTCTGGCTATGTTGTGAAGGTGGAACCATGTTTTTGAAATTAAGGTGGTGTCTCTGTGGTAGACACTAACACTTATTGGACATACAGGACGCATGTCATTCACATGTCCAAAAATACAATACTATTTTTTTAAATTTTTTCAAAATTGAGGACTTCTAATAAGGTGGTGTGTTTGTTGGGGCAACTTTGCTTCTTGAGCAACACTTGCATCAGCTGGTGCAGCTGGTGCGGCTGATGCTAGCATATCTCTAGCTTCTTATGTACAACTTTCAAGGCCCATACCATTCTTTAACCTCTCAATTTATATAAGAGTGCAATTGGCTTTTGCGTCATCTAATTTAGAAAATTATTCAATGCTCATAGAGCGCAACATGTTCTTGTTCATTCTCTCACATAAGAGTGGAATCTTTTTCCTTGTCTTCTCACGTAGCATGGAAAAGTCTACTACTACATGTGAGAGATGGATTAAGGATGACGTGATGCTTCTAGAGCATTGAATAATCTCTCTAATTCGGTGAAATTTTACTTTGACGGCCTATATTTCAATGTAAGGCACTTTCATCGCTTCCTGTGATATGGGGTGCAGGAAAACCATTTAAGTTTATCGTTAAAGATGATTATATGTTAGAATGTAATTATTTTGACCAAAATTATGCTCTAACCTAGCTAAAACATAAACATTATGTACATATATTTAAAATTTGAGACTTTTAATAACCACTCACGAGCATTATATTTAAAATTTGAAATCCCTTTCATGTACATATTCAATTTCTAGTACCAAGTCAGGTCATTCTCAAAATTATATTTTTTTAAATGAAAATTGGGTTTTAGGTGGTAATTGATTAGACCTATCAAAAGCATTAGTAGAAGATTTGCTAAAGACAAAATTCAAACATTTAATGGGATTAATTTCAATCCATCTTAAATTAAGGAAAAAGGTAACTATTTGGAGAAAAAAGTATCAATTTAAAGAAGTCCATAAAATTTAGTAAGGAGTATAATCTTTTGATTTTAAAGAAATACCACATGAACTTCAGGACCTGATTCAACGGTTAGGACTGCTCAATCTTATTCACTAAGTTAGGGTTCAAACCCCACCCTTTCTCCCTTTCCCCTCCGATATATATGACATATTTCTTGGCCTCAAACAAAAAGAAGAAAAAAAAAACAGTCACACATGGTGGGAGGCAAAAAAATTAACTCATATATTATTTCCATAAAGGCTTCATTTTTTAAAAAGTTGATACTAATACAAATGACTAATTAACATGAGTAACTACCTTTGTGCAAATTATTAATGCGGTAGTTGAGTTAGCCTCAGCAGCTGAGCTTAGGACCCCATTCTTCTCCCAACAGTAGCGTATTCAAACTCGTTTGCGATAGTAGTTGCATGAACTAAATGTTGTTGAAAATAGGTTGAATGTCACTTACACTTTGGTGGGGTTGTGGTGACAGGTTCACCATCCTCAAGTCAATAGCTATGGCTTAAATCGAACAATCTGCAGTGGGTGAGAACCTCTATGGTCACATCTAAGGTGGTTACTACGCTGATTGCTCCTTTTCACCTTTTTTAGCTCAAAAAAGAAAAAAAAAAAAAAGACTACCTTTGTGCAAGAGGGAACAAACCATTTTTTTTTTCCAGACTCTTTCAAGGAAAGTCTTTATTAGAGAGGTCAGGAGTTTGAAAATCCCAGATACCCTTTCCAAGTTCGGTTCTCTTTGTAATACAACCAAAAAAAAAA
This sequence comes from Euryodendron excelsum, assembly GCA_033060915.1. NCBI lineage: Eukaryota > Viridiplantae > Streptophyta > Magnoliopsida > Ericales > Pentaphylacaceae > Euryodendron > Euryodendron excelsum. Next base: position 67,097,255 of record CM065377.1, on the reverse strand, counting down.
AGAGGAAAGTCTTGATTTAAGTGTAAAAAGTGGCAAATTAAGTTCGCCAACCTTTGGTGACACCATACATGCAATAATAGTTTGTCATAATTAATTTTGGGTTCAAACACATGTGCTTCAACATATGGATTAGTGGTTAAATCAAATCATTAATTCAATTAAATGGTTACGCATGCCAAGTGTTTAGAAGTAAATTATATCCACTAAATTATGAATTAGCAAACAAGAACAAAGTCATCCATCAAGTATTACTATAATTGATAAGTTTAGCTAATAATCTTATTTCTATGATAAATTAATCAACAAATTTTTATGCTTTGCATAATATACTGTGATTCATATGGCTAGGCTCATTTTCACGTGATTCAGTTCATTTTAAAGACTAAGACTAATAAATTTTGGTCGTGCAAATGAGCAGTACTATTGCGCATGCAAAGCTTTAGAATGTAGAAAATCTACCATGTCCAGATAGATTTTGAGCAATATCCTAACATTTTGAGAGAGAGAGAGAGAGAGAGAGAGAGAGAGTAATTGTTTCATCAAAATTTTGCAGGATATTGCTGGAAAAAGAGCTTTTAAAATCTATACGACTGGAAAGAAAAAATGCATTTCGTCTAAAAAACCTATTTGCATAAGCTTCTAGTTACATGTTACATGTTTTTGGAGTTTCAATTTTCAAGAGAATTTTTAGTGTTGTATACCCTTTTTTTGGTAACAAAGATGAGTTCCGAATTACATACATTAAGTTAGATGGAATTAATCACCAGCTTAATTTTATTGCAAAATTAATGCGAACAATGGCTAAGATCTTTGTATCACGATGGTTTATACGTGCTGTTTTGAAAGGAAGGACGGGTTCAAATCAAGACATCTCTAGACTTCCCCCTCCCTAATACAAAATTAAAATAAAAAAATGAGAAAATAATGTTGACATCGGTTAAAAATCATAAAAGCATTAGAAAATCAAAAAGTTTTTATTGTGACAATGTAATAGAAATTGATGTATAAAAGGGTTTTAAGGCATCTATTGATGTAATACAAACAGCAGGATGTATAAAAATGCTTCAATAGTTAATCGTATGAATGCTTCAAATCAATAAGATCTAGAAAAATATTTTTCTGATCATATGGTAGTAATTTTTCATGGCAAGAAATAAAAAAGAATATTCAGGATAACGAAACAACCAGCTTATTTCCCCATTTGATCCATTGTTATTGATGAAAGCTGAGTAAATTAAGGAGGGTTGAGATAGGAGGTGAGTGCTGTGTTATTATCGATAATGCAGTTGATATGTGATTTAGATTCTCATATCCACTTTGCCCAAACCTCTACAACAAAGTTTCACATTTTACAACTGGTAGAAGAGGTCTTTATGATGAATAAAAAAAAAGGAGATTAGCAAAATAAATAAAACAAGATGTAAAATGCAGCCATCTTATGAAAAAAATGATGCAGATTATCTTAAATGAACAAAACAATGACATAAAAGCAAACAAAAAATTGGTATAAGCAAAATGATGAAACAATATTGGAGCAACTCATACTTTTGCCTCTCTCACCTAATGTGTGCTCAATCCAATGTCTTGCTCCTGGTCTAGTTCCAAGAAATGACTGATGACCACAGATATTCAATGAAATTATCAACCTCAAATTAAAAAATTACATACCTAAAAGGTTAGGTTGAAGTCCTCTCCAAGTATTACCACAAACAATAAACTTTCCTTTTAATTTAGGAAAAATTGACACCAAAAAAATAACAAATGGCCCGAGAGAGGGGAAAAAAAAAACTCTTGGCAGGTTCAATTCCCATCCTATTTAATCAAATTGCTAATGCTTTTACTTGGGAAGCGCAGCATGACAGTCAATTTTGCTAATAAACACATTTCTACAAAACCAATGGAAGGAAATCAACACACCATTTATTCTCCAAATAATGAAATATAGATACTGATCTTTAGAACATTTTTGCCAGTGCTGAAGTTATGCACTACAAGACGATATTACCTTCAATACTAGCAAATGACTAGCATATGTGGAATTCAAACGGAGACCGACTTTTTCTGCTTAATTTGCTTGACTTGCTAGTAAATATCATGATTCAAAAAGTCAGGAAGTTCTTCTTTAGGCTCTCAACAGTGTCCTTTAGGCTCACCTCTAGGGTAATGAAATCGATGCCCAACCTTTTTGCTTTCTCATTGACTACGTGGAAGCCTCACTTAAAAGGGCATGTCGTCACATCTGCAATAGGTAGAAAACATAGTTTGAGGCATAATTTATTGTAGAACTGTTGTGTAACCTACGCGAAGCAAGTGCTCAAGGAAAATTAGATCTTGCAATATCGATGGGGCCAAAATAAACATTTACCAAATAATACTACTGAAAAATGTACTCCTGCCTGTACTTCAAGTGTGAAAGTATAGTAGTGAAAGTTTAACTTAAAAAAAACTTGATATATGTTAATCATTTAAATGTCCTTGCCATAGAATTCAAACAAATAAGCAAGGATCTACAGTATGTATTTAATTGGAGAAGACATCTATAGATCCTATTACATGAAGAAAGACCCTCAAATCCCTTAGATCTTCTCAAACTCTTCTAGACCATTAGCTCTTGAAATATTAATACAAATTTTCTGCCTATCGGCTGACTTGATGATCAGATGCTTAATAGACTTGTGAAGGTTTGCAGTTAAATAGTACAGAAAAATCCAAGCAGAGGACCTAATGATTCCTGAAATGGAAGCCAGGTAGTTTACGAAGTCCAAATAAAGCTACCTTACTAAATATAAAGTCACATGGGGATCAATTTCATCACCATTCCATTCTATGACATAGCATGGAATGATCAAATGGGCAGATTATTTGCACTCTATGTTGCTATATTTAAAGTATCAAAAATAAAATATATAGGACAGAGCTCAACCAAGCCAACTCAGATTGGGGATCTTTGTTGTCAGATTTCTTATCAACCACACACGAAAATATGAACTGGCTTTATTTACAAGGTGCTTGGGTGCTGTACTTGCACATAAATAGTTCCTAAAAGTTCTTACAAGTCACAAGCAACTGTTTAGGGTATTGTTCTAAATCGAAGGACCAAAGGTAGGGGGAAAGCATTAGGGATGATTGGATTTGAATGCAAAGGCTGCTAGGACTAAAATATGGGCTGTTGGTGGCTTTGAACATTTCCACAAGCACAGAACAAGAAGAAGAAGGACTTCACCCTCCCAAAGGTTGAGCAAAATAACACAGAAATGCAAAGTCTAGTTCTCATAATCTCAACTACATTGAGTAGAACCACTACATTATGTTAGTGCATGGCAGTTGTGTTTGGCAAATGTGCAAATTAGAAGAGAGAAAGAAGGGCTTCACACTTGCAAGGGTCAAGCAAAATCTCTTTTCTGTTGAATAGAAATCGTAGGCTGCTAGAGTTTCCTAATTCTAAGACTATAATATTTCAGATTAGAAAACTTTGGCCCTTAACTAGTAGACTATTCTAGAACTAATGAAATTCACATATAATAATACACACTGGTATAAGTCAACATCAACTAACATCCATAGACCATGTGCAATAATTATTGAAATTATCAGGCGATCCTTGTACATTTAAAATCTAATAGAACATAAATATATATGTCCAGCAGCATGCTAAAATAATAAGAAACATAAATTAAGATTCAAATAAGTCCCAGACATTATTATAAATTGCCCCTGCTGTGGTCCTTGTAAAATTCGAAATTTGTTCCTCTTCTTGTTAGTATACATGCTTTACTTATTGACACACAAACATTGTGTGTAATTGTGTTTATGATAAACAAAAACATGAATGTAATTGGATTAAGGGGAAATCAGAACTCAATCGAAACGAAAGACAAGTGAAGCAATAGTAAGTAAACTGGTGTAGCATATAATCATCAAAATGTAGTGGATTTAATCCAGGCTAGATTCTATTAAAAAGCTAATGAACAACTTAAACCACCAAGCAGATCAAAACTCACTTATCAGGATGGTCAAGTGCTGACTTGCTTCTGTTAAAAGACCAATGATCGACTTGAACCACCAAGCAGATCATAAACTTACTTATCGGGTAAAGCTCATGCAAAATTTTGACAATCTCAGAAAAGTGTGCTGATTTATTAACTACACAATATCTTCCACTAGCTGAAGAAATTTCATATGCTTGAATATGTGCGTTGGCAACATCTCTAACATCAACCCATCTATAGGTTGCATTCGGAAATGATTTAGCTCCTGTAATAAAAAAAATAAACTTTAATCTTTAGTACGGTAACAACCGTATATGTGATGCTGTAATTGGACAGAAGAATGGCTTAAGTTGAACATTAGAGCAGCTTGTTGATCTATCAATCACGCGTAACAGTTGAAAAAATTTACAAACTCCAAAATAGCATAGCTCTTAAGAACAAGATGCAGGGTTGACCTTTGGAAGTAGCAAGAAACTTTCTCTGTGATATTCCAAAGGAAGATATGTTCACTTTCCTGGCAATAGCCCTTTCCAAGAATCCTAAACTTTTCATTCTTTTTTTATTTTTATTTTTTTTATTATTCCTTGTTAATTCTTACAATTACAAATGAAAAGATATTTTGGAAAAATAATTCTTTGTATTTCATTAGTAGTGTTCCAATAATAATGATGAAGAGAAATTCCTTATTCTAGACAATAACTGCGAAAAAATATACTATTGATGATTTCCAATGCTTGATTTTTTTTAAGTAAATAAAGCTCCACTAGAAGACATGCCAAAAAGGGGTACACAGGAGTACACGAAAAACCAAGCACCAGTGAGGAAACTCATTTCTCATAAGAAATCTACCAGATCATCAAGAGAAAAAGGTTGACTCCAGAACATCAAAAAATTGATCACTCTGCATCAGCAGGTTCAACTTAGGCTATGTTTGGTACAAGAAAATGAAAGAAAATGGAATGAGAATGAGAATGAAATGGTCATTCCCATTCTCTTGTTTGTTTGCTTAATGGGAATGGAATGATCATTCTCATTTTATTGTTGGTAAGACCAACAATACTAAAATAAAAAGAAATTTTAGGGAATAAATTAAAATTCGATATAATATATAAAATATTAGAAACGAAATAGATGGAGGAAGTGCAGAAATATTATCAATTAAACAAACAACAAAACATCTATATATATACACGTATAGAGAGAGAAGCTTATGTAGATAGTGAGAAAAACAAAAGGGGACTCCAATGTGATAAATGTAAGGTGAAATGAACTAATTAGAGACTTGGAATTGCTATAAAAAAAAAAAAGACAAATCAACAATTGCTCCAAAAAAAAGAAAAAAAAAATGAATCAATAGTTGTTAAAAAAAAAAAAAAGGAATCTGTAGTTAATAAACGAATCATCCACTGCAAGTGATGGTGGTGATTGGTGGATAGTGGTGGCCGCTACAGGTGGTGGTCTGCAGTAGAAGGTAGGAAGACTTTGTTTTAAAAATCTTATATTTTTTTTGTTTTCAACTTTTTTTAATTTATTTAAAATTGTTTTTAAATTTTTAAAATTAAAAAAATTTAAAAAGTTACCAAACAGGTTTTTACTTTTTTCAAGAGATTTCACAACAAAAATTACCAAGTTTTATTTCATATTCTTATTCCATGAAGGAATGGAATGACTATTCCTACTCTTAAAAGATGGAATGGTCATTCCAACAAAATATGGGAATATCTATTCCTAGGGAATGATTATTCCAACTTTAAATAGTCGTACCAAATAAGGGAATAGAAATGAAAGTGGGAATGACCATTCCATTCCCTTGTACCAAACATAGCATTATAGTATTAAGCCTAGGAAGCATGAACACTCCGTTTAAGGTTCCATTTGCTTGTCGAACATACATACTCCTCGAACATGCTGGGACGTGTCAGACATGCCAAGACACGTGTCCGATATACCAAATGGCATGTTTAATATTTTTATTAATATTTTTTTTCAATAAACACATCTTGAACACATTGGGGACAAGCGTGTCCCTTGGACATTTTTTAGAACATGGTGGTGTTGAAATGTTATTAGTAGAAGTACAAAATGTAGTCGGATTTATAAATTTAAAATTTAAAATACTAAAACATAAACCACCCAAATTTAATTCTTCAAATGCTTAAATTGTTATTTATTGTTTTATAATTGCGAAGTTGTTTACTTGTTTTCATCTTCTTTGTTTTTTTTTTTTTTTTGTGGTTTATGGATATTACATATATATAGTCCATAAATATATATAAAAATATTTTTTTTTGGTATCCCTACCATATCCGTATCCTCATTTTTTGAGAATGCCATGTCCCATGTCCATACCTGTAGCCATAGTCGTACGCGTATCTCCATCCATGCTTCTTAGGTATAAATATTTGATATTTCCAACCTCCAAAAACTGAAATAGCACAACCATGCAAACTAGTTCACCACTTTTGCTACAACAAACCTATTAGAAATTAAACTTGAATTTCTATAAAAACTAATTTAGTTCTACTAAAAAGTCCTATGTTTGTGTCACTAGGGTATTGTACTATTTCATCATAATAACTAAAGAGCCATCTTAGCAAGAGTTCATGAACATACCTTGAAAGATGTCATGGATATGTGCTCTGTCATAAGTCAAATTACATATGAATGGAAATTTAAAGGTATTCTCTTTTCCTCCACTTCTCTCAACAGTCGCGTGTTCGATCCCACTTGCGGTAGTAGTTGCGTGAACCAAATACTGTTGAGAAGGGGCTGAATGTCGCTTGCACTTTGGTGGGGCTGTGGTGACAGACTCGCCTTTCCCAAGTTGGTAGTTATGGCTCAAACTAAATATTTCGCAACGGGTGGGGGGCTTATTATGCTGATTGCCTCTTCCCACCTTTGTGCTCAACCAAAAAAAAAAACTATGAAACATTGCCTTGATTTCAATTAGGTGGTAAAAAAGCCAACCCAATAATGTGGTATCATTAGCTTATTCTAGAAACATTGATCTCTTCAAAAGTCAATGAACTCCTACGAGAGAAACCAAAGTCTTTAGAATTCTCTAGCCACTCAGCAATACAACAAAGGGTGCTTTACAGTCTCTTTGCTTGCACATACAAGACGTGATTAGTACCCCACCACCTACTTCTCCTTGAGAAAAAAACCCTAGACAGCTTTTCAAGCTTTTTGGCCCCTTAGGCCACTTAGGATTGTAAAAGTGGGCATCAAATACATAAGGAGGGTAGATAGTGTACTCTTTACAATAGGCAATCTGCCACCTTGGGTAAACATTGCCTCCGGCCTAGGTAGTATCTGCAATTAAAGAAATTCTTAAATCATTAGAATCTAAATATAAATATTGGGCTAGTGAGGCCAAAACTTACACATTGGATTAGGCCCAGCTTTTGGATCTTCTAAAGTTAAAATTTGAGATGTTTATTGAATCAGCCTACTCATACAGGTGTATTTTGGAAGATTGTAGGGTGTTGGTTGCTTATAGAAAGTTTCATGATTACCCTGTGGGCGGCACTATGGCTAGGGAAAAAATATATGAAGGACAAAAATCCATCCAAGTCAAGCACAACATTGGACCTTGAGGGATAATTTTGTTCTTTGACATCTTTTTTTGTCCCATACAGCCTATACTATTCCTTCTAAGTCCAAGTAAAAGGGAGTGCTCTAGAAAACATCTAGAAGAACAATTATAGGAAAGTTGGGAAACTAGGAAATAACAAATTCAGTAAACGTTGAGACTAATGAGAAGCAATTCAAAACAAGATAGAATTATTAGAAGGATGGATCCCTAGGAAGTTGGAAGTAGTGCCACTTGCAGCAATATAAGTTAAAGATGGGAGATCATTGTTGGAGATGGTTGGCCATATGCAACGTAGACAAGCCAATGCACCAGTGCAAAGAGTAATTTCATCCATGCTGAAGGTACTAAAAGGACAAGAGGATGCAAAAAAGAATGTGGAACATAGAATAGGACTAAAAATAGCTCATTGGAGAAGAAGCATCCATGTAGTCATCAAAACTAGCTGGCAATATGAGGCTGAAGCTGAAATTTTCCTTTTGCAATATGCATTCCAAGGAAATCAATTTTTGGATCTCCAATGATCATTTTCTTTTTTGATAGCATAATTCTATGCTGTTGAACCAACAAGTGGAATTTGGCTAGGAGAGAAGCATGAGTATCAATGTCAGGGGAAAAAAAGAGGAAGTCATCAATGTAGATCAAGGCATTTGGCAGAAGGGTAGGTTTTAAACTGTTCCATTGGGTTGAGTTGAGGAAGATAAGAACACATTGCCCTTTACACACGGTAGTGTAACAACAAAAAAATAAACAAGTAATGAGTAGAACACTAGGACAACAGAACAAGAATTAACAAAGTGCCAAAGGTAGAATCGTGAAGACTAAAGGTCAACAAGATGCTATTGGCAGAGATAAGGGTGATGAAAGGAACTACACTGGTTGGTGGGTATAGTTAAGAGGTCAAGGAATGTCACAATAGAACTACTCAGTATCCTTCCAAATAAAAGATATATATAATTAAGTGGCCAAATGAGAGATCATAAAATGTGTTAAAACGTATCGCTAACATAATTAGGTGGCACTCTCCATTCAATTTGCCAACAAGAAATTCAGATGGATTTCACCTGGCTGGAGCCACATGGGCCAGCTAAAACGCCATAAATGGAAAAAATCAACAGAGACATTTACAATTCCTAATAGACTTCACAATTTGACTTGGATCTAACCCTTTCCTACCTCTCTCTGTAGGTTCTAACCAGACCTACTCCCTATTTATCTTTCATAAGCAAGGAGGCATTTGAGCAACTAAGAAACTATCGGAGCAAAGGAAACAGGTAATCAACAGCTTTGTATCAAAGAAATGTATTTAACAGAATAGGTAAAATCAAAACGGTTAGCTGTGATGTATGAGACTGTGTAAACCAAATGTTATTAAACTTTGATGGAAGCCTGGTTATTCAATCTTCTTTTTTATCCCCTTTTTTTTTTATGGATATGTAGATTAATTTTAACAATGTTCTTTCCATATACTGCCTTAGAACATAAGAACATTATAAAGATATAGTTGAAGTATAAGTTTCAAGTGAGAAACATCATCTCCTTTTCATCTTATTTTTTTCAGTTTTGCTTTTATGTTAAAGGATTTGACAAGGGGGTGAATCAATAATTGAGTAAAAGAAAACAAAAATATTCAATTAGTGAAACAAACCACAAATATTATTCTGATGGGTTGCTGGAGAGTACCATTTATGAGGTTGAGAACTACCTCCACCGTATAATTAACAGTAGGTTGTAAGAGAGGGCCAATCACCCATCCGGGATTAAGTGAAATTTTGTCAATCCCATGCTCTTTTGCAAATCTCCAAGCAGCCTCCTCTGCCAAGGTCTTTGAAAGTGCATGCCATTGCTAATAAAACCAAAATTTGATTAACAAATAATAAAATAGATCAAATGTCAATCTAATTAGCTCCTAGGCACCAACATAAACAAAGGTGCAGATAACGCAAAATTAAGAACAGTTCATAATCGCATACCACTCATATGCTTTCACATGGGCCATAGTGCGAGTATATGGTTCCAGTATTCAAAAGAAAAGGTTTGATTTCAAATGAGATCATGTCAGCCCAACATATGTGGCTCATGGAAACATAATCTTCCGAAATTTCATTTCCTTGAGCTAACAGTTTGATAGCCAGCTACATATGTGTAATTTGGATAGTATCTTATGTCATAGACTAGTGATGTATAATTCATTCTTCATAACTAGTTGAACATATTACACCACTCCAACATACAACGAGACAGTACACAAGACATACAAAAGAGTGAAAGTTCATCCTTGATTCTAGAAAAAGATAGGTAACAACAATTTTCGTACACAAGTAACGTACATTAAAAAGATGACCCTGTACAGTATGATTACAAAAGACTCAAAAGATCCCTACACTTTGAACATGAATAAGCCATGGAAAAGTGCAGAAATCACAAACGTATCCTGATAACTAGTACAAAGACAGCTATTGTCCTTTATGGAAAAATAAGAAGGAAAGGGCTATTTCATGGAAGTTGTTTCCGATCCTTAATTAAAAACAGAAAAAAGGGATCCTGCTGTGTACATGATTGAATATTGGCTGGAACTCAAAGGTATATCAATATGATTACATGATTAATATCCCCTCACGTTTTTCACATTGTCATATTGCAGTATAACAAGTAGAATTCTCACATGATTTATTTTCATAAGCAATTACAAGAACAAATGATCAGATAGTAGCTCATAAACACACCTTTGACTCCTTGCAAAACACTGGATCTGAAAACCAAGTCTCATCAACTACCACAACAGAAATCAGCATCCTTTGGTTGACTGCGACTGAAGCTATAGAAGATGTTAGAACCACTCTTTTGATAGAAGGAATTTTTGCACATGATCTTAACACGTTAAGTGTTCCCTTCACTGCAGGATCAATTAGTTCGGCCTGAAATAAGAAGCAAAAGCAAAATTTTCATTCCATTAGGCTTAGTTGATAGTGGACAGATGATAATTCATCATTTCATTACATAAACATCTATCACATGTTACTTTGTTATATATGGCCTCCTTTATTCATCTAATGGACAGAATTTTCATCCTACTTTGCCGAGTATCGGACCCAGCCTTCTCCCTAAGAGATATAGAAATGGCAGCCATGAGAAAAAGTGGGATGTTTTTGGTTTCTTTCAGAACTGCATTGATAGAACCATTTCAAGAAGTATGAGCGAGAGAGAGAGAGAGAGCAGCAGCAGCAGCAGCAGCAACTAGCAGATGAATCCAGGAAGCATAAAATGAAGATTCAAATTAAGCCTAAAATTAATTTTTCAATGTGTTAATGGAAGTAATACAAGATGTACCTCTGGGTCACTCGCTGAAAAATTAACAGGAGATGCGGTATGGAACACACCTTCAGATCCATCAACTACAGGATCAAAGGATCCTTCTTCTAGCAGGTCTGCTTGAAACAAATGAAGTCTCTCCTTAGCTCCATCAAGTGCAAGCAAGTGTTCAATCTTTTTTGGGTCATCTGTTGCATATATAATAAAACAAGTGAAATGGAGCTAAAAGAAGAAGAAGAAAAAGAATGCTATTAAATCTTAAAAAAATAACATTTTATCTTTTGGCAAAAATGTTAGGCAATGTAGCAATGTGAGAGCCATGTGATGGCTACCTTTGAAACATATATGATTGAGCAGCATGTCATTCTGAGTTCATACCTAGGAGTAAAATATTGATCAAAATGACGTATCACAATTTAAAAAATATGGATACACCGCATCTATATATTAAATTTTCAAATTTCCCAAAAAATTAGGAATATTTACATCAAATCATGGAAATTTTCCATGAAATTTCGTGAATTTTTATTAGAGATAGTAGGTATAAGTTAGAGCCCGAATATTATAAATTAAAATCCATATCAAACATGGACATGGTATCTATTATACAGCACATGTGTGCTCCAAAATATATAAATCACGTAAATGTTTACTAAACAAAATATTTGAGAACATCAACATCAACCAAATGATGCAAATATAAATGTAGATGCAAATGAAGTCAAATGGCATAGATTACACTTACAAATAAAGTTAAAAAAATCCACATAATGACCAGTGGGTACACAAATAATATAATATAACAACACCATGCTCAATATCATATGGAGTTTCTAGGTGGTTCAAACCCAAAGGTCTCACCCATTCCTCCACATGAAAGAGTTAAAACTCCCATTAAAAAAGCCATTCACAGGATTCCACATTTGTTATTTGATTGGAAAATTTTTCATTGTATTCTACATTTGTCATTTCATAGGAAAATTTTCCTGTCTAATTATAAATGTATTTCAAGCTCTTAGGTTGTAGTATATTCCATAATTCCAGGTGACAGATATTGATGATAACCACCTCTACCCATATGCTAGCTTGATACACACATATGAGGGGGGTAGGGCCGTTATAGAAGCAGAGAGAGGGTGGTAAGCTTAGTTTCTACTTTTCACATGCCTTTTGATTGATTATTTTCATGGCCAAGTAATGCTACTCTTGCCAAATACTGTTAACCATATTTTCTTATCCGCTAGACAGAACATAATGGGACCTGTCTACTTGTGTCTAATAGATAAGAACGTCTAGTATTTTTGTATATGATAAGAAATGGGAGATCATTGGAACTTTATGCTATATATAGTATTATTATTATACAAGGACATTCAACGCATAAGGCTCTAGCCACTACAAAGTCTGAGTATATATCATGACCCTAGTCAATATTTTGAGATTTTGAACTGGAATTTAATTAAAATTTTGTGATATATTCATGTGTGTTATATCACAATGTTTTTGCAATACATGCACAATATTTTGTAATTTCTAACCTCATTAACTTATCATGTATATCATCATATAAAAATTATATTAATTTCCATAGTTCAACATATAACAACATTACACATGGTAATGAAAAAAGATATTGTTATTGTTGTTATGCTTTAAGCAATTTTATCAATATTGCATATTATATGATCTACACTAAAAAGCACAACAGTGTCCTCCACTTGAAGGGCCCAATACATCAAACTGGCCTAGATAAGTGTTTTAATTTTCACTTGGAAATAGTATAGACCATGATTTATATGATACTAGTTCAATGGAAAATGACCATCTTATAGGATATGAATGTGTAATATGTTGGATTTCATCAGGGGATTTTGAAATTGTGATAAATGAATTAAGAAGATTTGAAAAAAAAAATCAAAAGCTACCATGGATATATTACAAAATGGCCTCATATACTGCACAACACATTTCACATGGATGTACTGCAAATATCAGTTAAATTTCCCTTCAAAAGCTCAAAATATCAATTACGGATAGGATATATAATGATAATTTGCAACATATTGCACAAAACTTCGACAATCTCCCATTTTCTATCAACACGTTGTCCATGACATATAATACGTGACTTATATATCATCTAATCATTTGATCTTAAAATATATGCTGATTATATAGTAGGATCTAGTTTATGAGATTGAGTCAAAGAAAGAGTCCAATAACAAAGAATGAGAACTTCCTAATTCGTTGTTCGAAACTAGCCCTCCTATTCCAATTTTTCCAACACGAGATCAAAATCCAAATAGAGATTCGATGAGGAGGTCAAAATCAATACAGTTTAGTCCTATCTCTATACAAATCAAAGAGTCACAACAGATAATACAAACACTATATTTTGTATATAGAGTCAAATTCAAGATATGCGTAGATGGGTTATACAGAGAGAGAGATACATATAGAGAGTAGAATGACTGACTGACTTGGGCTACGAACGGAGGCTTTGACGGTGTAACCGCGCAGAAGCAAGAGCTTCACCAGCCATGATGCTATGAAACCTGAAGCACCGGTCACGCACACCACCTTCTCTGCTTCACTCTCTCTCTCTCTCTCTCTCTCTCTCTAACGTGCGACTATTCTAAAGTTGATATAGGAAGGGAAAATTGTTGCCCTCGCGCGAACCACGTTTCAAAAAAATAATAATAAAGAAACTACTGAAAAAATAAAAGTCTTTGATAATGTACGTATCTTATTGGAACGCATGTGCATTCATATTTTATGTAAGTTGATTATTTTTCATATAATTATAGTGGAGCATTGATATTAATAGTTATCCTCTTTCTCTCCTTTCCTCTGATCCTGTTATTTTTTTTTTTTTTTAGGTGTTCACTATCAATAAAGAAATTCATAATAAACTTTAGATATTGACACCAAATGTCCGAACTTTAAATCTTGAAATCTTGTATTTTGCAAAGTAATGTATAACTTGGAACTAGATGGATGAAACTTTCTTTTTTATTTTATAAAAAAAATCTTACAAAGTGGATTTAAAGTTTCACGAGAAAGTTGTAACATGATTTATTTTGATAAAATATTAGGCAATAAATGATAATAGGTAATAACACAAACTTTTTTTTTGGTAATCAACAGATTTGCATAGATATGCAATTATTTTATTTTTATAAATAAGATATGGGAATGTTTATCTATAATACATTATAATTAGAATGATTGATATTGACCAATTAAAGGTTTACTTTACAAATTAACTTTAGAAAAATCGGACTCCTTTGCAAATGGGGACATATGTTCTTTGGTTCGTTTACACATGATTGGATACAGGGAAGTAAAAGATAAGGAGGGGAGGGGGTTTTTTCTCTTTCAAACTTGGGAGGAGAAGTAGAGTGCTTATAATTAAAAAAAAAATTAATATCAAATATACTTGAAGATCATATTTTTATTTCAGCATGTTGTTCTACAAACATGATAGAAATGACAAAACAAATTAGAAATATAAAGGAACATCTGGAAACATACATTGAAGTTTGCCATACGTATACTTTTAAAGTGAATAAATTAGCCGTTGAACATGTTCAAAGGCTATATAATCATTCATATTAGAAAAAAGAAAAATATGATAATCGAATAATAAATGTTAATATGTCTCAAAAAATTTCATTATACTAATTGTTTTTTCCGTACAATATTTCTGGGAATTGAACGGAGTAAACACCCAAAGGAAGACTACTACACGACTAATTAAATTGCCTGCCTTAATTTTTGAGGAAACTAGATATAGAAAGGTTGTTGATCGCTATTCACGCATGTTATTTGATCTTATTGACTTTTGAAGTGAAATTTGACCATAAAATCATCATAAAACACGTAATTAGGCAAGAAGGTGCATGTCTCAATTCGGGTACCATTGGACCTAAAATTATGGACTTACGAATAGCTAATTGAGACCAATCTAATTGACACTTCAGTAATTTTAAACTCAAATTTAATGTTAAGGTTTTAAAGAAAATAAAAAAAAGTAGACTATTAGCCATGTCCCTTTCTCTCACAATGAGGAATACACCTACATGAAAGGGGTTGTGGATTCATCCAAAACAAATCTTACCATTGATTTGTAATTAAGTTAATTCTAATTAGTAAATTAGAACGTTAAAACCAAACCTTACCTTAAATAGTTTGGTTTTCTGTATAAAAAAAAAAAAAAAAGGGAGCCAATTTTATGATTGAAACATTGGTTGAAGAGCCAGTTTGGGCTTTTTAAACATTGATTGAGAAAAGCTTGTTAAAACAACAAAAAAAAAACTAGTTAAAAACCGGAGAAACCAATTTTATGATTAATTTTCATGACGAAACCCTCATTGTCCTCATTGTGGTTTTTTTTTTAATTGTTCATTGTCCAAATTTTCATGAGATTATAATTTTTGCATTATTATTCAAGCTTGTTCATGTAAAGAAAAATTTGAGATTCTTAGTACTTAGATTGTATTGAGAACTTCCAGGTAACCACTAGAAACTAGAGGTGGACATCGGACGGCCATGCTGGGCCTACAATACATAATAAGAACTATCATTGTGGCCCGAGCCCGGCCCGACCTCGAGTCTAATCTCATTCTTCCAAGTCTATTCAAAAATTAAATTAAAGAGTTCAGGCCAGCCCATCTGGCCCAAACTATTCGCAAGAAGCAGATCAATCTTCAGTTCTTTGTATAAATTTGTTAAAAAAATAATGAACAAAGTGCACTGTACTTTTTATCTTTTGAGACAATACAAATGTGGAGAATTGGGTATAATAAATAGTTGTTATTTTGGAAACAGTTGTCATTTTGAAAATTAAAGAATGGAATAAATTATTCTTGAATGGAATAAATTATTAGTTGCTGTCGGAGAACCCAGCAATGCCACTGGGTACGGCTCTAGTTTAATTGGAGAGATTTTGTATAGAGAAAGTCATAGGAAGGGATTTGATGAGAGAGAAAGTTGAGCTTTCAGAGAGAGATGTGTTTAAAATGGTTTTCACTTTTTTGGTAAAAAAAATATTTTTAATAACAATTATTAAATATTTAAAATAACTATTTAATGATTGGGCCGGGCTGGGCTATGAATCTTCATCCTAAGCCTGGCCCGAAAAATAATCGAGTTTAAAAATTTTGCCCAGCCCAACTCTACAAGCCCAAATATTAATCCCAATTCCTAAAATAGTCGAGCCGGGCTGGATGGGCTTCTCGGGCTGGTGTCCACCCCTACTAGAAACATGACTTACCTAACAAGCACATTCAACGAGATTCTCGTTGTTGTGGGTTTGAAAAATGTAAAATATCCGTAGACTTATCTTCGCATACAAGTAGACTATTTTTGTATTATAAATTCATAATGTGCATGTCACAATAGAGCAACTTTATTACAACAAGGTGCACCTCAAATATTAACTTGAAGGACCTATTGTCTGCAATGAGATACAGCCAACATAAGTATGTGTGAAGAAAAGGAATCCCTGCACATCTTATGCCATAGTGAGTTCTATTTCTTTCAAATAGAATGGGGCATTCTATTACTCTTTTATGCATATTTTTATGTGTAAGCTAAATTTTTAGACATGTCTCCTGGCCTGGTGCTGCAGAAGCAATCTGTGTGGCTTGTTAGATGGTTTGAAAGGAGAACTAATCTAATGTTGTGTTTTGACTAAGAATTTGGTGAGTGAAAAAAATATATATATAAAATTACATTATATATTTAATTGTTAAAAAAGTGGAGGGGTAGTTCTATTTTTTTATATTTTCTTTTCAAAAATTCCTCCATTGCACCTAGAATATCATTTCAAATTTTGCATCATCGTATGTTTTTTGAAAGGATAATACAATACAACCACAAAATTTATATAAAAATTCGGATAAAATACACTTTGCACCCTTGCAATTTGCACTTCAAGACCTGCACTTTCAATTATAGCAATTAAGTCCCTGCACTTTTAATTTGTTGCAATGCCATTCTATTGTAAGCTTTGTTTGTGTAATTGACAACCAAAAGCCCTGTACATTTCATGTGACCTATTTTAAAGGGAAAATTGTATTATCACACTAACTTATTACACTTTTACCCTAATCACTTAGTTTCTAAACTTCTTTACAGTAATTTCTCACCAATCTCTCCCGAACTTCTTTACAGTTATTCTATGTATAAAACAAAACTAGGCTTGCAAAATACCTTCAAATTGTTTCAAGTAAGGGAGGGCTGAGGGTATTTAAGTGCCAAAATAGTGTAAGAACACATTTTTCCCATTGAAAAGGGGTCAAGTGAGACGCATAAGGCTTTTAGTTATCAATTGTACAAAAGAAAATTTACATAAGCGTGATATTGTAACAAATTAAAAGTACGATGACCTAATTATTACAATTGAAAGTGCAGATCCTGAAGTAAGATTCGAGGTAAAGTGCAAGAGTGCAAAGTGTATTTTATCCTAAAAATTCTGTACAAAATAATGTAGACGAATGAGACTATTTTACTTTGAACAAAATATTCATAACAATGGTTCTTCATTTTAAAAACATCATCTCCACATCATTTTAATGCTATTTCATCATTTTAATGCGATTTCATGTACCACTTTTTTGAAAGAATAACATTTCCTTCTTGAAATGGTTTTATGTCATTGATATAGCTCCTCCATTTTGAGCTTGGCTATTTTTGCATGTGTGTGCATGTACTTTGTATATGTGAATAGAACAATAAGAGGCTTTAAACCCCTTTACAAAAATATCAAAACTTTACTTATATAATTATTGTATCGGATGAATGATCTATTTGGATTGACTCGTTTCGAAACTAAAAAAGCTCATTATATTGGTTCATAATTTCAAAACTATTATCTATTACATAATTCTCTACAAAATCTCTCGTTAAAAATCCTATATGTTTAACATTTTTCATAATATCTTGAACTGCACTTGAATATCGATATGAGACAATACTTTTGTAACATTTCAAATCTCTCTCTCTCTCTCTCTCTCTCTCTCTCTCTCCACTTATAGGGTTAAATACTTCCTAATCAAGTCTATCAAGATGCTTCGTTTGAAGTTATTGAAATCAATTATATCCTTTTCCAAGGGCCTATCCCATTCCCAACTTTTGAAATGAACTTACTAGAACTATATCTTCTTCACATAACATCGAAATAGTAGGTAGAGTAGCATCACCTCAATAACTCCGAAGTCTGGTGAGATCTCTTGGTGTAATTTAAAAGAACAAACAGATATATGGCAACAAGCATTGCTTGATGAATGCTACTGTTGACTAAACTGCCAAGTGCACATGGTGTACCATGTGAAACCAAATTGGTTTTCTCACCTCTCTGATCATACTCTACTCGGATACGTGTCCAAATATGCTATGCTAATTTGGTCATTATATGACTAACAATTGTCAGTTTTCAACGGTTTTTCAAATTTGAATTCATTTCCCCCAGTATTTTACATTAAAAAAATTTGCAACTCTTCTAAAATATGTATAGCTGATCTTTTTTCATTTTTCTGACAAGATCTTTATCTTTCCTTATATATGTTCATATACATATGTATGTTCTTTTCCATGAATCTTCACCTTTTAACTCTCAAGTTTTAATGAGACCACCTTGCTTATCAAGAAAATCAAAGCCTATTATATATAAAAGAACTACAAAATATGCACAAGCTCCTTGACTTTTTTTCCTGAAAGTTCTCATCTTTGACCATCCATGAATGCTCCCCCTTCTACTCTTCTGAAGATAATGAGACCTTATAGCTCTAGTTCATAGTTCATAGTTCATTGCTTGATACTTGAGAGGATGGAGAGATTACCAATTACTGGTCTTGTTATAGTCATCTTTTGTTTGATATCAGCCAAATTTGTTTGTTGTAGCAATGCCCATCTCATGAATTGCACAGATTCTGATCATGAAGCTCTTATTAATTTCAAAAGGGCCTGAATGATCCCAAGAACCGGCTTTCATCATGGCACGGAAGCAACTGCTGTCTGTGGCGGGGGATCGGTTGTGATAATAGTACGGGAGCTGTCATAAAAATCGACCTTCACAACCCCTATCCATTGAGTTCGGACTCTGCTACCAGGTATGGATTCTGGAACTTAAGTGGGGAGATTAGACCTTCCTTCCTAAAACTCAAGTCCTCAAGGCATTTAGACTTGAGTTCCAACACATTTCAGGACATCCCAATTCCTGGATTTTTTGGTCCTCTCGTGAATTTGCAATATCTAAACCTGTCTAAAGCTGGGTTTAGCGAGAAAATTCCTCCAAATTTGGGAAACCTCTCTAGCTTGCAATATTTTGATGTTTCTTCCCAATTCTTGAGTGTTGACAGTCTTCAATGGGTGACTGGCCTTGTTTCACTGAAACACCTTGAGATGAACGAAGTTGACCTTTCATTGGTGGGCTCAAACTGGGTTGAGGAACTAAACAAGCTTCCATATTTATCCAAGCTGCACGTTTTGCTATGCGGCCTATCCAGTTTCATTTCATCTCTTAGTTCTATTAACTTTACTTCACTTGCTGTTGTGGATCTTAGTTTTAACAGCCTCAATTCAGGCTTCCCTGAATGGTTTTCAAATCTTACCAGCCTTGTGTATGTCGATATGAGCAATAGTGGCCTGCGTGGGAGGATTACTCTGAGTCTTGGCGGGCTTCAAAGATTAAATATAACCTGAGTGCCGGTTGCCTTGAACCGTTCAGGGGAGGCTGGGGGAAAATAGAAGTTCTTAGATTAGGTTCAAATAAATAACATGGGAAACTACCTTCTTCCATTGGAAACATGACATTTCTCACTGACTTAGATCTTTCCACAAATAATGTTGAGGGTGGAATTCCAAGCTCCATTGGTAGACTCTGCAATTTGGTAAATTTGGATTTATCTGCTAATAACTCGACTGGAAGTTTACCTGAATTCCTTGAAGGGACTGAAATCTGCATTACGAAGAGTCCTTTGGCTAGTTTGAGGTCCTTGAAATTGAGCAACAATCAGCTAGTTGGTAAAATGCCAGTAGTTGGGTCAGCTTGAAAATCTTATGGAACTTGGACTGAATTTCAATTTGCTGGAAGGTCCTATCCCTGCTTCTGTAGGGACACTGCAACATCTAACCGACATGGGACTAGGAAGGAACAAACTAAATGGGACTGTCCCGGAGAGTTTTGGGCAGCTTGCTGAGTTGTGTACCTTTGATGTCTCTTCCAATCAGTTGGCCGGAATTATTTCAGAAGGACATTTTTCAAAGCTAAGCAAGCTGAAGATCCTATTCTTGTCTTCAAATTCTTTTATTTTGAATGTCAGTTCCAATTGGGTTCCTCCATTCCAGGTCCGTAATCTTGACATGGGTTCATGCCAATTGGGTCCTTCATTCCCAGCCTGGCTTAGATCTCAAAAGGAGCTCCAGTTTCTTAATTTCCCCAACACTAGCATTTCAGGTTCCATACTAAGCTGGTTTTGGGACATGTCTTCTAATCTGTTGCAGTTGAATGTTTCTCTGAATCAGTTAGAGGGTCAGCTTCCAAATCCATTAAATGTAGCCCCTTTTGCAGATGTTGATCTCAGCTCTAACCTCTTTGAAGGACCCATTCCTCTTCCTATTGTTGAAATTGAGTTACTAGATCTCTCCAACAATCAATTCTCTGGTTCCATCCCTCAGAATATTAGTCAATCTATGCCAGAATTGATCTTTCTCTCACTTTCTCATAACCAATTAAGTGGAGAAATACCAGAGTCCATAGGGGAAATGTTGTCTCTTCAAGTCATTGATCTTTCGAATAATAATTTGACAGGAAGCATTCCTTCAAGCATAGGGAATTGCTCTTACCTGAAGGCTCTAGACCTTGGAAACAACAATCTATCTGGGGTGATTCCAGGGTCTTTGGGTGAGCTAAAACAGCTTCAATCAATGCACCTAAGTAACAACAATCTTTCTCGAGAGCTCGCATTATCCTTTTGAAACCTATCAAGTTTGGAAACTCTGGATCTTGGAAACAAATTATCAGGTCACATTCCACCATGGTTCGGAGATGGTTTTCGTAATCTTAGAATTCTCAGATTGAGGTCTAATACTTTTTCTGGAGGACTTCCCTCCAGACTTTCAAATTTAAGCTCCCTACAAGTCCTTGACCTTGCAGAAAACAATTTGATTGCCCAGATTCCATCTAGCTTTGGTGACTTGAAAGCCATGGCAGGAGAGAAAAGAGAGAACCAATATCTGTTGTATGGGAAGTACATGGGCCGCTATTATGAAGAAAGCTTGGTTGTGAATATAAAAGGCGCATTTCAAAAGTACACCAAGACTCTTTCCCTTGTCACCAGCATAGACCTGTCAGGCAATGATTTATATGGAGATTTCCCTTAGGAAATAGCAAAGTTGGCAGGTTTGGGGATTCTGAACTTGTCAAGAAACCAGATCAGTGGCCAAATTCCCGAAGGCATTTCGAGTATGCGTCAATTGGGATCTCTTGATTTCTCAAGTAATAAGCTCTCAGGTGCAATTCCTCCGAGCATGTCTTCACTATCGTTCTTGGGTTAGCTGAATTTATTGAACAATAACTTCACGGGTATAATCCCTTATAAGGGGCAAATGGCCACTTTCAGTGAGTCCTCCTTTGCTGGAAACCCTGGTCTTTGTGGAACTCCTCTTGTTGTTAAGTGCCAAGGTGAAAATTCAGACAAGGGAAAGCCGGTAGAGAATGACCATAATGATGGTTTCATTGACAAGTGGTTTTACTTGAGCATTGGATTGGGATTTGCTGTAGGTGTTCTGCTTCTTTATTTGATCTTAGCAATCAAAAAACCTTGGAGTGATGCCTACTTCAGTTTGGTGGACGAAATCGTCTATAGATTACCGCGGGTGAGAAATAATAGAACAGCAATGCACCATAGAAAGTGACATCTTCACTGGTAGATATTCTTTTTTAGTTTTCTAATTTGGTTTACTCTTAGAACTTACAAGCTTTTGGAGTGCCTGCATCAGACTTAATGAAGAAATCTTTGGAAGTGTATGGACTTAAGCCTTCTGTTTTGAGATATTTATTCCACATGTTAGTCTCTTGTCGATTGAGTTGGGTAGCTTTTATATTCTATTCAGTGAACTCCTCTGTTCCAGGGAAAAGTGAAATCTTTCTGAATGAAATGGAAAGATATATAAATGATTGATCTTAATAGTTATTGGTGATTCTTCATTTGCCCTGTGATTAGTTTGTTTCTAGAAACGACATGCCCGTTCCATATATAGAGACACTCCCACCCAAATGTTTTCTATTAGAAATTTTGCTATCTATTAAAGAAAGTTTCTGTGCTTCTGTAAGTATCTGCTGGCAGTCAGGGACAGCATTAAGATTCAGGGTTCCAAAATATTGTGCCTCGGTTTCCATTTGGTTTGAAACCAAAAAGTGAAATCTAAAAGTTTTTGGACTACTCTAGCTGTCTAGCATCATGGGTGAAATGCCTGACTGGTTTTAAGATATTTCAGCTAATCCCTCTCTCCCTCTCTCAGATGTTTATCTTGATCAGTCATGGCTTATGGGGCAAGTGACCAAACAGAACTCAATCCTAAACTAAGGTTGCTTCATTTGTAGATATTGATTTCTGTTCAAAGCTTTTCCAAGGCTCCGTTCAACTCCTAAACCTTAGTCACAAGAACTCTCGAACAATTTTTATCGGTCTTTGTTTCTCTTTCAGCTAACCAAGTAAATGTTTTCTCAATAAAGATTTTAACAGGTTGCAATTTCTAGTTTACAGCATTATTCATAACTCAAAGTTCTATTTGTTTGGAGTGATCCTGGAATCTTTAGCTCAATTGAAACAGATTAAAGCATTGCATTTCTGAGTCAATAGATTGGCAGGGGATAGACTTACATCCATGGAACATGTCGAATCCATTAAGCTTTGATACGTAGATATATATTGACATATTTTAACCCAATTAGTAATTAGCTTTGGGGCATTATATATACCTTCTAGCATGTTTTCATTGACACTTAACGGTGTTAAATTAACAAACAACCAATCCTCGGGGACAGATACTGGTGGAGAAGGGACAGCAGGTGAAGATGATTGCAACAAAACAATCCATTGGATCACTGAATGGACTTATAGCCAGTTTCAATAAGTGTGGTTTGTAGGTGATTACAGATATTCATAGTTTACTTTAGAGGGATGAGTCTAATGTGGCCCTTCCCTTGGAGGGATTATTCGTCATAAAAAAAAGAAAAAGAAAAAGAAAAAGAAAGTCTCTCTTATAGCATTAATTGTAATCCAAGAACTATTAATTGTACCCCAACAAGAAGGCAAAGTAATAGTCTCTCCTATAGCATAAATTGTAACACCAAAACAGGGTAAAGTAAGAAACTCAGCACAAAATTACCTTTAGGCTCTCTTATATTATTTAATGGCAAAGGCTTGATAATGGAATCTAAAAGAACAAATATGAACATTCTGATCAAATTATTGCCAACGTTCATCGCAAATAAGAAACTTTCCTTAATTCTAAGCTCAAAATTCAATTAAAAAAGGAGGAATTCGGACTAAGTAGAAACAGAACAATACTAAGAATATAGCTATTTAAGGACTGCAAAAATTGATCGCAAGAAGTACCTAAAACTGGAGGTAGTAGTGAAAATAGTTCTGACCAATTATGCTTTGAAAAGTTCATCTCAATTTCCGCAAAGTCCGAAAGACCAAATGGCAGTACCCTTGGTCCCCCGCAAAGGACTTGAAATAAAAAAATAAAAAAATTGAAGCATATATGAATAGAATGTGAGAGCTTTTAACTTTCCTGAGAAACCCACACTAAACATTTATTAGTTTACTAATGTCGGTGCATGTGCGTTGCACGTGGTATTTTTTTTTTTTGGACACTATGAAACTCCAACAGTGGATAAGTATGTTATATGCTCGGCAAGAGGAATTTGTGTCAATTCTTTCAATCTTGATTCTTATTTCCACAAACAAGGTAGGGCTACAAATAGTTGGTATGCCACCACCTCTAAGTACTTCAGTAGTATTTTCCTCTGTCATTGTTAAGTGGCTCTAAAAGTTCCAAATAAGATTTGTGATTAGTTGTATTTATATTTGTTGCCTTCGATAATAGCTATTGTTAGGAATATCTATTTACATGTTCTTTCTCATCATAAGATACAATTTCTTCTTTTCATAAGTAACAGTGGAAATCAAGGTTATTCTTTAAACTTCTACTCAAATTCCACCAATACTTCTGCCTACCTCCACAATCCATACTAAGAGGAAATCCTTCAACAATATAATAAATAATGTTACATGCCAAAATAGTTCAGATAGGCAAATATGATCAAAGGGTCCTGCATAATATTCCTTCTTAAGGTAATGATATTCAATAATACAAATCATAACAATAAAATAGAAAAAGAGAGGGTGTTTTGGAGTTGTATTCCAGCTGATTAAACCTACATGAGGAAGGCAACATTATCCATAAGCATTATATTTATTACAAAATTGTGCAAAGTAAAGCTAGGAAACTCGCATGCTTATCTGCTACTAATCCATGACTCAATTTTTCACTTCAGTGGATACTTAGACACAATTGTATTTGTACCAACCAAAAAAAAAGGCAATGATATTGAGCCTAATGGTCAATTAATAAATAAGGCAATAAATAATCCTTAATATAATAAATAATGTTACCTGCCAAAATAGTTCAGATAGGCAAAAAGAGATCAAAGGGTCTTGCGTAGTATTCCTTTTTAAGGTAATGCTATTCAATAATACAAATCATAACAATAAAATAGAAAAATAGAGTGTGTTTATTTAAAACTGCATGAGGAAGGCAGCATTATCCATTAGCATTATATTTATTACAAAATTTGCTTATCTACTGCTAATTCATTACTCAATTTTTCACTTTAGTGGATACTTAGACACAATTGTACCAAAAAAAAAAAAACACACACAGACACACACAATGATATTGAGCCTAATGCTCTATTAATCCACAAATTGATTTCTCACTTCGGTGAATAGTACAAAATTGCACTAAGAAAAAAGAATGATCTTGGGCTTGATGTTATGATGGAATGATCAAATGACGTGAAAAACTATTAGTAGGTCTTCTTATTCACTGTGTTCATGTTCTTATTTATTCTTTCCCCTTTTTTGCTATTAAACTTCTTTTTATCATGGGACAAGATAGCTAAATTTAGAATGCAATTACATTTACAGATTCCTAAGAAGATCCCTTCAACCATAATAGTTTCTAGTTCCTAAAATTCCCAATCCATTTAGAATAGATGATGTCAGGCATATCTTATGGGATGTTATCAATCTCTCCTGCATATGTCATTCTAGATCTAAAAGTTGGAAGAAGGACGAGCTGGTAAAGTGAACAGCATGCGGTATAAATCTTTCAATTCTGCCCTTCTTTCTTCAGAGACTCACTATGGATGTAGACTTTTGTTCCTAGCTTCCTTTTATGCTTTTTCAAGGTTGTGAATATATGATGAATTGCACATAAGAATTATTGGAGTTTGTAACAACCAGAACAACTATTATGATATGCTGTCTAAAAAGAAACAAATGAACTTTTCTATATTGTTTGAAAATCAGCATGACTCATGGCTAATCATATCCAACTACATAGAGTATATCATGGACTGTAAACCAAAGATTTTTAAATATTGGAATATGGTTCAAGAAGCTGTTCCTTGTCCTTTTCTATAATGGCTTTTTTTTTTTTTGGATAAGTTTTTCCTCTTGTATACTGTTTCCCTCAATTGATGGGTATTGGCCCTTTGTGGCAGTATGGTTTCAATTAATACATAGGGATTATATTTAATTACATATGAATTATTGATCTTGTGGCTTATGTCACACATTCATTGAATTGTTGATCTTCATTTCGCACTTTGGTGTATACTCAGACACTACTCCACTAACAAAAGAATGATCTTGGGCTTAATATTGTTATGGAATGATCAAATGACATGATAACTGTTAGTAAGTAGATCTTTTCATTTACTGTGTTTATGTTCTAAGTTATTGTTTCCCCTCTTTTGTTATTAAACTTATTCTTACCAGGGAACAAGAGGACTAAATTGAGAAGGCATTTATATTTGTAGATTCTTGAAAAAAAAAATCACTTCAACCATAATAGCTTCTAGTTCCCGAAATTGCCAATCCATCTAGATTGGATGATTTCAGGCATATTTTGTGTAGCTAAATGTTGTGAAAATATACTTCGTATCTAATTGATTGGAACCAGTAAATGATGTTTTTTCCTTTTCTCATTGATCATGTCCAAACAGTTTTGTTCAAGAAGAATATACCACAACTTCTGTTATTGAATCATTAATGAGGAATTGACACAAACATGGGCTGCTTAGAGTAGTAGTACTACAATTTCATTCTCAGCAATTGAACCGTTACACTCAGTTTCTGAATGCTTATGATTAGGTCAGAAAATTATTACCCGGGACGAGACAATGCAGCCTTTCAAAGCAAAGTAGGAGGGCAACAACTGTTTGTGTAGCTTGCTAGAGTGGAGGAGGGTAGCAAGAGTTTGTCTAGCCTGCCAGAGTGGAGGAGGGCGGCATAACAACTCAACGGTGAAAAGAAAAATTCTCCAAAGTCTCTGTGCATTGCTAGAGTACACATATGTTAGCAGCTCAAGGAAAACCTAACATCTATCTAATAAAACACATCATTTTTTGAAAATGTCTCTATAACACAATTTGATCTAACGGTCGAAATACATTTTGTCTACAATCTAACGATTAGGATCTCTTTCCAACTCATCTGATATCCCACCTAAAACTGTCACTCAAACGGGCCACTAGCCGACTGTTGGCCCTGCCTTCCAAGACACACTCTTTTTTCAACTGCTCAGATACATTCTGCTTTAAATCTTAGGGCTGTGAGAGGTTTCCACATTTTAAATTTTGGCACAAAGTACAAAACCTGTCAAAGCTCAGTTCAAAGACATGACATAAAGACCAAGAGGAGAGGCTCTCAACACAGGGCAAAAGGTGAAACAGAAAATCGGTGCCCATTTTTCTTAGGCATCATTTGCCAGAATCCAGCCCACACCCCACCCCTCCATGAACTACCCACTTGTGTTTTTTTCCTTCAACGGGAGATCGATTTTGACCTCCTTTTTTCCAGACTCTTTCCTTTGGGACCTTTGGATGATTTCTGTGGGCTATAGAGAAAGGATTTGAGGCGTTGGTCCAAAGAGAAAGAGTGATATTTAGACAGAGACATGGTGCTGTGAGGGTGCATGGCTTCGGTAGAGAGAGAAGGTTGCTACCACGGTGGGCTATTGGTGCTGGTATGGAGGTCATGCATTGGGTCTAGGGAAAAATGTGTGTGTGTGTGTGTGTGAGAGAGTGAGAGAGAGAGAGGAATGCTATTGCAGGACATATGTCAAAGCAATAGTCACTCTTTCAGCAAAAGCTCATGGAGATCAAGAAGCTCAGTGAAGACCAGACCAGATCTGCTCATGCTCATTCATGTGTTTGTGTGTTTTCTTTGTTCTATGCATAGTAATTCATTTACTTTTTTGTTTTTTCTAATTGTTTATATTCAATCTGCTGCTATGTGTTTCAGGCACTATCGTTTTATGGTGAGTGTGAAGTCTTGAAGTTTCTCTCATATGATGATAATGTTATATGCAGAGGATTTCAAGAGAATAATGTTGAAATCGCAAGGTTCTTTCTCTTTAGTATTATGCTGTATTTGTTTTGGGTTGTCATTTGTATTGATCGATTATACATGGTTTTAGTACCAACTATGTGATTAAATTATGAGATGTGTTTTTATTGTGGTTACAATCTCACAGGTTGAAGTTGAGTTTTCTGCTTAAAAAATGCAAACTGATGACAGCATTGCCCATTTCTTGAGTAATTAATCTTTATTGAGGTCCAGATAAAAGTATGGGAGCCTTCCTTATTTTTATAATGTTGAAGCCTGCTTGAACCTGGTAAGTCATTTGTCGTTAGTCTCTCCCCTTAACCTCACCTAACAGTGTAAATTTTAACTGCTTCCAATTAAGTCATTTGTCCTTATTCTTATTTTTTTATTGCTTTTTTGATATGGGTTTTTTGTTCTCAGCTTAGCTCTTAACTGCTTCCTAATCCTTCTTTTTTGTAATTGAATAGGGGCCAGATCTTTGGAGTGAGAAAGGTAGAGAGAGAAATGGGTGTTGACATGTTAAAAGTGAGTTTCTTTTTCTCAATCCTAATTTTCATTTATTTTCGTTTGTACAAGATTATTTCTTTAATTTTCATTGTGTCAATTGTGTGAGCAGAGTGCGCATCACTTAGTTTTTTGAGAAAGTATGCTTAAACAAATTGTCTTCTTTTGTAATATAAAAATAAATGGGTTCGAATTTGTTTGAGGTTGAAACAGAAAGTCGAAATAGGCTCAATCTGCTAGGTATTAAACTGGTATAAACACGACAGACATGGTGGATTTTATAAGCATGGTAGAAAATTAGAAAATTTTAGAGATTATGGCAAATGTACCATAATATGCCCAAACATTCCTTCTTTATCCATGCCTTATTTTGTATGTTTACTTTATGCTGAACAGTCGCTATGTGTATGAAGGAATATGGTCACCATGCGAATGAATGTATATGGCCAACGTAGTATAGTCTTGCTAATAACTTATCTGTATTTTTTAGGTCCTCATTAATTTGTTTTTCCTTCTTTTTAGTTAGTCCACATTACTGCTATATTTTTTTTTGCTTTGGTAGTGATGGAAAAGATTAATTTCTGCAAGAACCACAAGATGTCACACATCCTAAGAAGTTTGGGAAAGAATCTAATAGCAAGTTTAGAAGATCCAGGATTGATCTTTTTTATTGAATGTTTAATGTTTTCCCATGTTATATTCTTTGTTAATTGGTTTTAACATCTTTGGGCTGAAATTGCATTAATATAGTACTTTTATATTGCCCTGCAAGATTGAATTGGTAAAAGGGAGAAAACAATACATAAGGTTGTTCATGTTTTTAGAAATGACAAATTGAAATTATTAGTTTTCATTTCTTTTTTAATTATATGCAGTTTGTTGTGGTGTGAAGCATGTATACTCCAGTTGGCTTTTAGTTTTACTTTTCTTTTTCTTTCTTTATTAAACGCCTCTTTAAGTCCTATTAAGTGTAATCTACCTGCATATATGTCCTTTTTTGTACTCATACACAAGGATTTCGTGGTATAGGAGAAAATTCAACCGTGACTTTAGGATTTGATAGCATTAATTGTAAGTCTCACTTAAATACAAAAACAATACTCAAATTACAATAAAATCATATGCATGTGACTGCCATTTGAAATAAATTTTTATGGTTTAAGTCGTAGGTCCATATCTATGCTTGCATTCTAAATCTTTTCAGGGAGTGCCGTAGGCACGGGTTATCCCTAGTAATACCATATGCTTTAAAAAAATCACTGAAAAAAAAAAGAAAATAAAAAATCATTGTTCATAATTTCTTATTGATCTGCTTAATGATATATGCCAATAGTTGTTCCAATGTTTGAGCGATAACCACAAAACAATCTAGAAATCTTGTATGTTGCTGTAACATTCATATTTATATTTCTTGCTTGAAATGAACTATTGAATAAATTTTCAAATACAATTTGAAAACAATTGTTGGCTATCTCATTGGATGTCCCATTTCATCAAACACTTTATGCACGACACTTTAATAAGTCAAAAACATTGTTCAAGACTAACAAAAATTCACATCGACCAAAAATAGGCTTACGTGTTCGAAAACAGAAGTTGACGCTTGATAAAAAAAGAAAATGATAAGGAAGACAGGAAAAATGAAAAAGATCTGAGAGGAGTAGGCCTGACCCTTATAGTGCAACATGAGAGCACTGCTGTTTTGTGGTCTGGATTTCGAATTTCAGGACAATTGCAATATGAGGCGACGACTGTAGATTTCATTCTTATATATTCTCATGTCTCAACCACAGCGATGCGAACTAAGCCAGAGGTTTCGACGATTGGGAGCAGTTTTTTTAAGCCGTAAAAGTAAGGGTTGCGTTGGTTGGAACGAAGGAGGGTCTGCTTTCAGAAGTTTGTTTCATAATTAGTTGGAAAAGTCAGGGCCGGTATTGATGGTTGGTTGACATGGTCGGTGGTTCCAACTATTTCAAAAGGTGTGAAGTTCACATTTCTCCGGATTCCTCAAGTATACACGTAAGGAGTCCAGGCAGATATCACTTCGTTTTTATTTTAGGGGTATTTTTTTTTTTTAAAAGAAGTGTGGAAAATATTTTGTTAGGCTTCCGTCTTTTAAAATAAAAGAAAATAGAGGTATGATAAAGATAGAGATGGTGATAGACAACAATACCCTTTTATTTCTAAAGGGCCATATATAGAACCAAAAAATGTATTTCCTTCTTCATATTTTAGGTCCAACAATGGATAAAGAACAGGAATCAAGAGAGAGTATGCACTCCATAGTTATGCACTCCATAAAACTAGAGCTAGATCACTGAAAGTAGGAAGTATTCTGGGAGTCATGTGATCATAAAATAATTGCAAATTCATAAGGAAAATATTATATTCATGGGTAGAATTACAAAAAAATCACCGAAATGATGTGTCAAAAACATTTTTGCAATAAAGAGCATGTTGATGGATATTTCATTAAAATAAAAATATGGGTTAATTACATTGATCATCCTTGTACTTTATACCGAGTCTCACTTTTATCTCTCATTTTTTAATTGTAGCAGTCAACTCTTATAGTTTTGGTCAAGTTGCAATGTTCTCCATATGTGAGATGCCGTTAGTGGGGATAGACATAAAATGCCCACGCGAGCATCACGTTAGCCACTTAAAGGGTATTCTTGACTTTTTGCTGCTATTCCCACCCAAATGGACACCACCTCACCTGATACACACATTATGCGAGTTGGGGCTTTTGTGATGCCCTAGATAGGACATAAAATGACTCAGAAAAAATTGACAGCCTGTTTGAAACTTGGGGGAGGGAAGGGGAGAGGAGAGACAAGGGAAATGGAGGGAAAATGAAGGGGAAAAAGGGAGAAAATTTTAAATCAAGTTATCTCTTTCTCTCTCTTCTTTCCTCTAATTTTCTTTACAAAATCAAGTAGAGAAAGGATAGCAAACAGTATTTTCTCTTCTTTTCTCTTCCCTTCCCCAAGTTCCAAATAAGCTATGAGTCTACGTTGGAACTTGGAGACCTCTGGAGAAATTGGGAGGTATTAGGGCAAAAGTACAAAACATCGTTGGAAACATGATGAGGAATTGACCATGCTTAGAATGGAATCACAACAACGTGGGAGGAACTGACACTGCTTGTGGACACAAATTGTCAACTGGTTTGTGCTTCAGTTTTGGATTTGTGTTTTTTTTTTTTTTCTGTTTCGTTTTTGTTTGGTATCCAATGTGTTTTTTTGGAATGGGTGTTGCTTAACTTGGATGTAAGCATTGTTGAGTGAATCTTGCAATTTTAGTTGTAAACTAAGTTGAAAATAGGGATATGTGGTGTTGTGTCAGAGGATGATCTTTTTGTAAAAGTTTTATACGAACATGCTTTGTTCTTAGCATTAGATGAGATGTTTTTTTATGAACATGACCTGAATCTGAAACATGTGACCAAATTTTGTTTATTGTAGAAATGATGTGGGTTCTTTTGGTTTGTTTATATACTAGGTATAACTCATAACCCGTGCTTACGGCACTCCCCATTTGAATTCACAAATTAAGAGATTTAATATTGTTTTTGGCTTATTGGAATGTTTGTAATACATTATGAAAAATGCCACAATAAAAAATTTTGCATAAAATTTGTCTAGAATTATTTAGTTGAATAAAAACCTTATTTTAAACTAAAACACTCATCACAATTAGTGTTAATTAAAAAAAATGGTAAATGTCTAACAAATAATCCGTGACTACACACTTTTATATTAAATTGATATTAAGTTCCACTCGACTTAGACAATTTTGAGAAGACAAAAATATTTACAACAACCATTAAGTAAAAAACAAATTAAATCCAAACCATTCCAATAATCAGTGTTTTGTTTTGGATTCCTTCTCTTTTCGTCTTTTGCACTTCATCTAAATTATCTAACTAATCAATCCACAAAACAATATACAAAGTACTAACAATAATATAATCGAGATTCGGAACCCAAACATTGGCTCACCACCTTAGCACTTTTTGTTTGAACCCAACAGATCTACCCCCAACCTCACGTGTCACCTCATCCATATATAAAAAAGGTCGGCCAGCTGCATTACAACAGTAGAAATTGAAAACAGAAGGGCCTTTGTCTGCCAGACCCGCTTTCCCCATCACTTCAGTAGCTTTGCTCCCAAACAATGCGCTACCATCTTCCTCAGCAAGCCATTAAATTTACAACTACAACATTCTATGACTTCATCATACACACTTTTTGAATAAAAAAGACCCTATAAAATAGGTACAATACCCAAAAAATTAATTATTCTACTCCACACAAAAATTAATTATTTTTCTCTACTTTTTCGCCTTAAGTTAAATGCAGCCAAAAAAGACTAATGAGGAAAAAAAACAAAGAAGAATGCAAATGTAGACAAAATAAATGGTCATATAAAGAAAATTTAAACAAAAATGCATCGATGTAGAACTGAATGGAATAGGTGAACGGATAGGCTCGAGAGTTGTCTTCTACGCCTCCACTGTGGTTGTTCAGAGACAAAGAGGGGCTCCAAAAAAGTGACCTGGTGGTGGCCATTATGGTCACCTGGTTGTGGTTTGGGTAAAGGTGAGAGATGATGGTTCAATAGTGGGGTGTAGGTGAAGGTTTGGATAGAGAGATTGTCTGGGTATCTAGCCTAGAGGAAGACATGAAAAAGGAATAGTGGTTGGTGACCATGGGTCTCAAATAAAGACCCAGAAATATCACTCTCAAAAGACAAATCTTACCACACCAACTTACCTAGTGTGACTGTGGGTGAAACCTTTGGAGAAAGTGTGCTTGAGAGATACAGAGAAAGGGAAACTGTAAAGGTAAAAAAGAGGTCAAAATTTTGCATGGAGCATTGGCCTCCGACTAAATCAACCCACCATGAATTGCTTAAAAAAGTCACCTCTTGGATCTCAACCACTGTTAGACAACACACAACGACCCATTAGATGTTGCTCGTCCGTCCAATCACGTCGGCGTTGGACTTGAGTTCGACCCACTCCTATGGATTTTCTCTCCCTTATGCGCTTGATTCAGGTTGATGGCTGAAAGGGGATGTATTGTGATGTGTGTGCTATGGTGGTGTTGTGGTTTTAGAGAAAGAGTGGGTTCTAGTGTGAGAAGAGAGGTGGGAAAAAAAAAGAAGGAAAAGAATAAAAGAGAAAAAGATCTGCTGGGTGAGAGAAATGAGCAGCTTTTTTTATGTCTCCCCTCCCCCAAAAACTCATTGTCATGCCTGCTCCCCACTAAAAAAAACTCACTCTCTCTCTCTCTCTCTCTCTTAAAAAGTTTAACCCACTAACTCGTCCGTTGAGCTCGAGAGAGAGAGACAGTGAAAAGATGGAGTGAGGGAGGGGTGGTGTCTTTGGATAGTGGACTCAATTTGGGCGGGATTTTGAAAGAGATACATTTGCCCAAAATTGATTAAAGTCGTAGGATCAAATTGAAAACAAACTTCATCCATTGGATTGAATTTTATTCCTTGAACATTTTTAAAATCTGACCTGTTTTATTAGATAGATGTTTTTCTATGACCATTTTGTTTTTATATGTTTATTCTTGTGTTCCTAATCCACTGGATTCTGCATGAATATAATCGTTACTGTTATTGGGTTTCATATGCCTATGTTTTATTTGACTTAGTTATTTAAAGCTAGTTAATTTTTCTGCAAATTGGGTTATCTTGTGTGATGCTTGACTCATATTATTTAAAGCTAACAGCACCAGGAGCACAAGTTGCACCAACTTCAACGCCTTTGCCTACTACTTCTGCTCAGAGCATCAAGGTAGCTCCATTGCTTGGAGAGGAAAACAAGTGGTTGTCGCGCCCAGATTTTTCGCGCTCGAGAAATACTCACACAAGCGGAAAAAATACTGCACTCTCTCATGAGAACTCACCCTCCTAGAAGAATGAGTGCGACTATGTTTGAATTGAAAATTGATTTGAATGAAGGGCTTTTAGAAAAGATTTGGAGTCACCACCTAATTTGATTAAAGTGAGTTAGGTCACCTAAAAACTAAGCATAATCCGAAAACTACACTTAGGGTTTTGGAAAACGATTTTGAAAATATCTCCTTAAGAGAGGGTTTTTTAAGAAAAACAGGTTGTTTGGCAATCTTTAGAAAACATTTAAGCCCTTTTTGAAAAATAACTCCGTTTTGGTCTTTCGAAATCAGTGATCCTAGGTTCGGAGGTTGGTTATATGTAGGGAAGACGCACTAAGCCATCACCTTACCTCGCCCTTTCGGTACCTACATGTCAATCTACCCTAGATTCACCTATGAGAGTCTTCAACTAACTATAGTTCAATCCTATCCACTTTGAAAAAGATGTTTAAAAAGATATGATGCAAGATATGCAAGTGCGAGATAAGAGAAGTTGAAAAATAGATTTGGAAAGAAATTCGAAAAGGAGAATTTGATTTGATTTTAGAAGACATTTGAAAAGATAGAATTGAAATCGGAAAGTTTAGAAAATTAGAAATAGAGATTTGGAAATAGAAATTTGAAAATAGATTGGAGATTTGAAAAGATTGTGGAATTGAAAATTTGAAAAATATGGAAACCGCACTCATGAAGGTTGCCTACGTATCCTTTTAGAGGAATCAGGTCAGTCGTAGTTCGGACAAGAGTCCGATTGAGAATAGAAGAGTTGATTGGAAGAAAGAGATTTAGATTGGAAAAAGGATTTGATTTGAACTTAGAATAGAGGATTGAAAATTGGAATTTAGAATTTTTGGAATTGAAGAGATGAGATTTTGATTTTAAAAGATAGAACTTGGAAAAAAGATTTAGACTTGTTTTGGAAAGATGGAGGTTTAAGAAACCTAGACTTAGGAAAGATGAGATTTAGGAAAGACTAAAGGTTTAAAAAGATTTAACTCGAATGTTGGACTTGGAAGATTTAGAAGATTAGGAAAGATTGGATTTAGGAAATATTTGAATTAGGAAAGGTTCAAATTAGGAAAGTTTCGTTTTAGGAAAGTTTTCAAATTAGAAAAAGTTTTAAAAATAGGAAAGTTTCGTTTTAGGAAAGGTTTGAAAAAGGAAAGTTTTCAATTTAGAAAATATTTGAATTAAGAAAGTTTAAACTTAAGAAAGTCTTGAATTAAGAAAGTTTTGAGTTTAGAAAGGTTTTAGATTTGAAAAGATTTGAAATTTAAAAAGGTTTAGAATTTAAAAAGGTTAGAAGTTTAGGAAGATTTAACTTAAGAAAGTTTTGAATTTAGAAAGCTTTGGATTTAGAAAGATTTGAAATTTAGAAAGTTTAAGATTTAGAAAGTTTTAGAGTTTTAGTTTTAGAAAATCTTGAGATTAGGAAAGGTTGAGTTTAGGAAGGATTTGAAGACTTAGACTTAGAAAGTTAAGATTTGAAAAGGGGTAGAATTAAGAAAGGGTTGAATTAGGAAAGATTTGAAAGTTGAGTTTAAAAATTTAGGAAAGATTTTTATGTTCAAGTTTTGGAAACTTAAGATTTAGGAAAGTAGAAGATTAGGAAGGAGTTGAATTAGGAAAGATTTGGACTTTGAAGAGTTAAGATTCCTACTTTCTAAAGCAAGGGATTGGATTTTATTTCTAAAAGAGAAGGTTTGATTTTGTTTCCAAAAACGGAGGATACGATCTAGTTTCCTAAAGGGGAGATTGGATTTGGTTTCCTAAAGGGAAGACTGGATTTGACAAGGATTTGGAAAAGGAAGTTTCTAGAAACCCTAGATTTGGAAGTGTATAGTTTTGAAGTTAGAAAAGAGATTTTGGAAATATGTAATTTTGATGTAGAAAACAGGGGGTTTTGGAAACCTAGGTTTTAAGGCAAGTTTGAAAACCATGTTTTTGGGAAGAAAATTAGGGTTTCCTAATTGTAGCTCTAGGGCTTGACTTGGGCTCTAAGAAAAGGAATTTTTGAAAAGTGAGTTTTTTGGAAAGGAGATTTATAGAAGGGAAAATCCTAGAAAGGAGTTTCTAGAAGGAAGATTTTGGAAAGATATTTTAAAAAGGTTTTTGGTAAGTGTGCTTTTGGAAACGAGTTTTTAGAAGGAAAATCCTAGAGGGGAGTTTCTAGAAGCAAGATTTTGGGAAGAGAGTTTTTAGAAAGATTTTTGGTAGAAGATTGTTGGAGAGAGTTTTTGAAAAAATTTTTAGGGAGCGTTTTTAGAAAGTGGATTTGGGGAGAGTATTTTGGAAAGGAGTTGAAAAAGGGAGTTTTGAAAAATAGATTTTGGGAGGAAGTTTCCGAAAACAACTTTGAAAAGGAGAGTTTTAGAAAAGTATGTTGAACAAGAAATTTTTAATAAGAGATTTCTGAAAAGAGAGTTTTTGGAAAGTATAAAAATATCACACTTTCCTAAAGCAATTCTAACCATGAAAGGGCTAGAACCACTTTAGGATAGTGGTTTTGAAAATAACAAGATTTGAAAATATAGACCATGAAAGTCACTTTAAATGTAACACTTTCCTAAAGCAATCCTAGCCATGGAAAAGCTAGAATCACGCTAAGATTGTGATTTTGAAAACAAGTTTTTGAAAAGGAGATTTTGATGCAATTTTGAAAACAAGTTTAATGCAAATTTTGAAAATGAGTTTGGAAACGATTTTCGAAAGATGCAAGATAATGATATGCACAATGCAAATTTGGGGTCGTGAACATATAAGGCTAAGGCTTCACCACATAATCAAGGGGGCCGAACCCACGTGGTCTCCGGTTAGCCTAAAGGAAAGCCCCCGACACAGTGACTCTCCAATAGTCCAATCCTACACATGGACCGGGAATCCTCTTGTTTCAAGCATGCAAAGAAAGTGGGGGGAAAGAGATGGGGGATTAAAATAGAGAAAATCCAAGTGGGTTAGGAGAGAGAAGAGAGAGGGGGAAGTGCTGAAATTTAAAGAGAAATCCTATCGTATGTCTTCTTTATTTTGCGCGCCTTGCTTTTCTTCGATCTTCATCTTGATCTTCGTCTTCAATCTTCGTCTTCAATCTTCAAGAGTTGTCTTCAATCTTCAAAACTTCAGATTACAGCCCTTCCAGTCTTCAAAGGAGGGTTGGAGGCTAGTGTATAAGTGTATGGGGGTGTGTATGAGTGTATAGGAGGCTAGGGTTTAGTGTATGGTGGCTAGGGTTTGGAAAACTTAGAGAAGCTAGGGTTTAGGGAGTGTTCGAGCTCTGTATATCGAATTTTAGAATTTTTAGATTGAGTTTGCGGACCTCCTTCACGCTGGAGCAGGCTCTGTATTTATAGAGATGGGATAGACCTGGCGCCTGTTGCAGTGGCGCCAGGCTAAAAATTCTTCTGGCGCCACTCCTAATGGCGCCAGGCCAAATATTGGCTTGGTGCCACTACTAGTGGCACCAGCCAATTAGGAAATTATTAAGGTCGGCAAGCAATGTATCTTTGACTAGATTTGGGCGTCTGTACTAGTGACTACCATGCAATTTTTAGCCTAGCTTCACTAGAAGTGACTCCAGAAAGTTCGGAAATGATTTGAAGAGGCTGGGAATGACCCGGAGAGCCGGAAAAGGGCAGGAACACTTTGAATAGTGTCCCAAAGATATTTGACTTGAAAAATGAGGATAAGATACATCGAAAGGATTGACCGGGCCTTTAGGGGCAAAACGGTCAATCGGGTCGAAAAGCTGTCGGGACAGACCCGGACTGTCCCGGAAAAAGACTCGAGATTTGAAAACATTATTCAGAATGTTCCCAAAGACTGCCGGTTTGATACCCAGAGCCGGTGTGGTCGGAAAAGGTGACCGGCCCACCAGGGGCAAAACGGTCATTTCGCACCGGGTTTGCCAAAATTGACTCGAAATGATCCGGACAGATAGAGGAAGGTTGAGAATATGATAAGAAGTATTCTCGGGAGGTTACCAGTTTGATACCTAGAGCTGGTGTGGTCCCCGGGGCGTTTGGATACCTAGGGGCAACATGGTCATCTTAACCGAAAAATCTTGGAGTTGGCCCGAAACTGACTAGAAGGCACCTAATCATGTCGGATTGCTTTTAAAACAATCCTAGAAGGTTGGACTCACCATTTTGAAGACTCAGGTATGGTCTCGAGAAACGTGCCAAAAAGGCCCAAGGGGCAGTTTGGTCATTTTTCACCGAAGTGGGCAAGCAGGCACCGGTGTTGACCTAGGTTTTGAGTGTTTCCTCCACTCTGACGGCGGTCGCGTGATATAGGGGTTTGTTGGCAATTCCCTATATCAACCTATTTGTGAGTATTTTCGCTACTCTAACGATTGTGATGTTTGTGAGTATTTCCGCTACTTTGACGGTTCGCGATCATTCCCGAGACTGCCTGATCTCGGGAAGCTGCTAAAGTGACTTAGCGCCTAAGAATTAACTTTCTTGAAAGGCGTGCCTAAAAGGACATTTCTACATTAGCGGGCTAGCAGGCGCTAAAGGTGGACCGTTCTATCATCTAGGGGACTTGGGGTCTCGTCCTTGTCGATAGGTTTAAAGGGACTTATTGTTTCGAAAAGATTTTATTTGAAAAACGTGTTGAACCCTCTCGAGGAATAAACTGTCTCGAGAGAGGGATTAAAATTGAAAAGGGGTCTTATCGTCTTCGGAAAGACGCGCCTGATTGGGATAGATTTACCGTCTCGAGAAATCAACTGTCTCGAGAGGGATTGAGGGATTGGAATTGGAAAGGGGACTTACCGTCTTCGGAAAGACGTGCCTGATTTGGAATTAGAAAGGGAACTTACTGTCTTCGGAAAGACGTGCTTGATTTGGAATTTTTGAAAGGGGACTTACCGTCTTCAGAAAGACGTGCCTGATTTGGAATAGATTTACCATCTCGAGGAATCAACTGTCTCGAGAGAGGGATTGGAATTGGAAAGGAAAGGACAATGCCCCTAAGGGCATTTTGGTTATTTTGCCTCTATTTGAGCCTGGTGGGCCCGCGAAGTGATGGACAGACGAGATTAGACTTAGAGAGTTGGTTTCGATCGGAGTACGTCCATATTGACTTGAGTACAAGTCTAGACGGAGCGTAGACTGCCGAGTGGTCAAAAATGGGGTGCTTACAGTAGTGACCAATAATTCATTACATCAAGCAGCTGCTTGCAAGGAAAGAATCTATTTTATTTTTATTTTTATTCCTTGCAAGTGGTATGTTTTGTTTAAGACAAGAATCTGGGGTTTTTTTTTTTTTGGCAAGTGGTATGTTTTGTGCAAATGGTGACAGTGATCTGAATTTTATGCAATGTCTTTTGTTTGTGTGACATATATTTTTATCAATGGAATGGATATGGTTCATGAATTGGGTATTACAGGAATTATGCAATGTCTTTTGTCTGTGTGACATTTATTTTTATCAATGGAATAGATATGGTTCATGAATTGGGTATTACAATTGGTATTTACAGTGGGAAATAATCATGTGTATTTTATTAGTTTCTCCTCTTTCTGTTGGCCTTCGTTGAAGCCTGGTATGACTTCCCCTGTTTTAGTGTTTTATTCAACCTAAAATAGTTATATATGTATATATATCACTCACACAGGTGATCTGGAAGGGTGGTGTCTATTTGGGCCGGAGTAGAGCAAAAAATCACAAATACCCTTTAAGTGGCTCACGTGATGCTCACGTTGGCATTTTCCGTCCATCCTCACTAACAACATTTCGCATAAGGGGATCATTGCAACCTTAAAAAATGAGGAGCCAAAGTGAGACTCTATCTAAAGAGCAAGGGTGATCAGTGTAACTAATCCTAAAAATATCAATTTTAGCTTTGTTTTTTCCTTTATTCATTTTCAATCAGTTTTATTATACTCTGCTAGTCCAACTATTGAAATGTAAAGAAAGGACTAAGAAGATGCAAGGGACACTATACTAAAATTTGAAGGAGAGGGTCTATTTTTAGAGCCAATTGGTTTGTTAGGTCTAATCTTAATTATCTAATGCCCTAGATTAAAACACTTTTTTGTTATCTTGCAATTCTTCTTAATCATAGAAATTTGTAAGTTACAATAAATCAAGACTAGTATGTGAGCTGATGCATTTATCAACCATGCATATGCTAAGAAATGCATGGGTGTACTTAATAGTCTATTTGAAAGATCTCGACGGATTTCGCTTCCCAGCACTTGACCTCACTTGATCTCAATCTTGCTTGAAGATTTAGAGAGGTGTTGTGGTTAGAGAATTTGATATCTCTCGATCAATCTTGACAGTCTTCAATCAAAGTATCAGATAGTTATTAATCAGAATATTTCAATCACTTTCGATCGACCTCAATCGCCTTCAATTGAAGATTCAGCAAAGCAAGGGAACTTGTGAAACAAAAAATTCTGGCAATTTTGGAAAGCACGATTTTGACAAGAATTTTGACCAATATGGAAGTCTTAAAATCCTTGAATGCGTCCACTATAAATATGAGACTATGGAAAGCCAAAACACAAGTCTAAGATATCTGAAAGATTATTATTTTTGTATTCAAAGGGTGAAGAGAGCAGAGCTGCTGAGAAAAATATTCTAAGGTTACTAAATTCTTAGAAGAGATTTTTAATTAGATTCTTAGCAAAATTAACCTTCATCGTTCACTAGGTGATGTCTTGAAGGAGTTCAAGCTGATGGTGAATTTGAGTTCAGTTCTTGAAGCATTTCAGAGGTGTCGTGGAGCTTGACACTCAATGAAGCATTGAAGGAATTGTATCAAGGGAAAGATATGTAATCCTGTAATTCGGTCAATACGAGAAAATAATCCTGTAATTATATTATAAATATAATTGCATGGATTCGGCACCCAAAAATTGAGATTATTTAAGGTTGGATTGTAAGATGACTCTTTTATATTTATTCTTAATAGTGCTTACTTGGTTGTATTAGGTCCCGTGATTTTTATTCAAATTGAGGTTTTTCACACTAAATATTGCATCTTGTCTTGCGTGTGAATGATTTACTTTTACCTATGCAGGACATGCAATTGTAAATGATTGGTTATATATTGATTAATCGAATAGCTGACCACACCATTGTCATAAATAAATCCATATAGTAATATGCAAAAACTAAATTTAGATATTGTTCTAGAAGACGAAACTCGTGATTACACAACAAGAACAAGTCATAATGACTAAAAAATGAATATTATTAAATCTGAATGAATGTCAGTTAAGATTTACATTCCTATTTATAATATAACTAATCCTAATCCTTCTAGGAAAATAAATACTAAAGAAAATAAGAGAAATAAAAAAATTGAGTTAAGCCAAAATTTGAATACTAGAATTGTGAGTTAAATACTCGTGGCCCAATCCATCCAAGTAAGCCCAATAGAAGAAAACGAAGCTGGGCTTGCGGGGCAACCCAAATAATTAGTAATATTGCCAGACCTAAGTTGCCGAACTGATGCTGACCTGGGCCCAGGCCTAGGGTCGGCTAGCCCAAACTGTTAGCGGTATCAAGACATTTAATGCAGAGTTGACCCACATTAAATGTGCCAGTGGCTCTCCACGCGACGTCGACGTTCGCGTCCAATCAGCTGGATTCTTGAACGACGGTAATGCAAGACCTGCATCACGTCAGTCGGCGACGAATGATGTAGTCTATGCATGATGACCTGCTGGTAGACCTAAGGCTAAGCACTCTAGCGATTACACTATAAATACCAAAACCTCCAGGAGCATGGTATGGACAACTAGATTTAAGCATATACAGCCTTTATTCATTTCTATCTCGATTAAGATTCCTAACTTAATTGTCGGAGTATGATTGGCCCAACAAGGGTTGACTCATTCGAACTTTTCTGTCTCCTTGTAGTGAAGCTGGTGTTCTTGAATATTAGCTTCAGTGTTCGGCCAGGCCTTCCCGAAATTCCTACTTACAATTGGCGCCGTCTGTGGGACGGTCAAAATAAGCATAAGTAACGGCTTCTTAAGGGAGAGAGGAGTCCACCCCACTGGGCGAGGGAACGAAACTCCTTCCAACAATGATAATACTAATTCAGCACTTAGTCGACCTACTCCGAAATGAAGCAACCGAGATTGGCCTAGGAGGTCGGGCACCTAATCGCCTACTGGGAGTCCCTGGAATTTGCAAGACGAGTTACGGAGGGACCCATATTACGCCAGGGGACCAAACCTTCGTAGAAATCACCACCGGGACCTGGGGCATTCATTCTCCAATGGACATGTGCCCAGTGACCATTCGCTTCATGTTGCCGAGTGGGAACTTTGGCGACGTGATGAGGAGATTTCCAAACTCACTTCCCAAGTCAGAGCAATGAGGGATGCAATTTCCAGAAGAGATGGCTGTGTTAGAGGAGGATCACCAGGCCATCACAATGATAGAAAGGGTCAGGATCCCAGAAGCAAGAGCTCAACACCGGCGCGCGTAGTAAGGAGTAGTGCCTCTAGCACCGGTCACTACGAAGAAAGGCGGGTAAATTGACAACGCAAGAGAAGCCAAACACCGCATGACGGAGATTGGGCTAGAACCTGGCAGCAACAGAAAGATTGGAAGAGGTGGCTAAATGAAAAGCTAGATAATAGAGAGCAGCACCCAAAAGCGCACACCACCCAGGATATGGTCAACAAAGCCCTGGACTAGATTGCATCCACACCTTTCACGAAGGAGATCGAGTCCCACCAACCTCTCAGAAAGTTTACACCATATGATGGGAAGACAAATCCCATTAGTCACGTCCGGCACGATAAGCAGATGATGGCGCTCTGGAGTGGAGATTAATCTTTGATGTGCCGAG
This sequence comes from Euryodendron excelsum, assembly GCA_033060915.1. NCBI lineage: Eukaryota > Viridiplantae > Streptophyta > Magnoliopsida > Ericales > Pentaphylacaceae > Euryodendron > Euryodendron excelsum. The sequence goes on along the minus strand of CM065377.1, from coordinate 67,054,437 downwards.
TTTTTCCATCCAGCCTAGGAGGAGTAGCCTTCCGATGGTATGAAAAATTGCCATCTAAGTCAGTATCAAATTGAAGGCAACTTGCCAAACTATTTACTGCTCGCTTTATAGCCAACAGCAAGCAGCCTAGGGAGGTAGACTTTCTACTCACCCTACAGAAGAAAGATGGAGAAGGATTATGGGCATAAGCTCGGCACTACTGCAAAGCCTATAACGAGATTGATGAGTACAGCGAGCAATTGGCTGTAACTCAGTTTAAGATCGGCTTGCCAAGGGAGCACCGCCTACGACGTCCTTGATGAAAAAGCCCGCCTTCATAGGATAGGAATTGATGTCAAGAATCAAGTGGTATGCCTAATTGGAAGAAGATATACCAGAGCAAACCTTTGAGAAAGTCAGCATTATTGCTGAGAAGAGGAATAAAAGGGATGTAAAGAAGCTTCGGTAAGAAGACAACAACAACCAGGGTAGGAAGGCAAATAAGAAGGTCTACACTATCTTCAAGGATCCCATTTACAAAATCTTTTCCCAAATTCGTGACAAGTGATTCCACTCTAAAAGTGTAATCTTTATTCCCTAATTAGTTGTTTGTTAGCCTCTATATTGGTTTTAGAATAGCTTTTTAGTAATAAATTGATCTAAAGTGGTTTTCTGTGTGTTATAGGTTTTTGGTGATAAAATGGCGAATATGGGCTTAAATTGGAGAAGTCCATCCGGACGGTCCGTTCGGACGGAGAGAGCACCTTTCGGACGGTGAGTTCGGACTGCATATGCATTTGGACGGTCCGTTTGGACGAACGAATTACCGTTCGGACGCTACGACGGAATTGGGCATTACAGATTTAAGTTTTTCCGTTCGAAGCCATTACAGATTCATGTTTTTCTGTCCGAAGCCATCACAGAGTCGATTTTCCCCATTCGAAGAAAACCAGAGACGATATTTCACGTCTGAAAATCGTCCGAATAGTTACTCCACCGTCTGGACGGTGCGTCCGGACGCTTATCAGACATACTTAAGACGCTATTTGGACGGTCAGTGCAGTTTTGCCCTACATCACAGCAGTCAAACAAAACAGATCGGTATCTAATTTTTTGTATAGCTGGACGGTAGGAGGAGCTTCTAAAGAGAAACTTTTGATATTTTGTAAGGTTTTAGGTAGATTTACTTTAAAGCTTTGTCATATTGTCATTTATTACTTTTGGATCATTGTAAATGAATGCACATATATGAAGTGAATGTTTCTCTATTCTCTTGTCATCTTTCTCTCATTTTCTTACTATTTTCTCTCACTTTCTTAGCAACCAAACATTAGTTCTACATAGTTTAATGGTGGTTTTATCTTTATTTATGCTCTTTACCATGGATTTAAGTAGCTAAACATTCCTTAGATGTGGTTGTGAAAATCTACCAAGGATCTTTAAGTGTTTAAGATGAGATGTATGAATTTTAAAGCCATATTCTTAGAATTCCATCGTTCCATTTGATTTAGTATGAGATTCATTAGAAAAACCTAGATTCATAACCCATATTGGCAATATTTATGCACAAGTTAATATTTGGTATAGGTATTGCACATGTCTAAGGTTTGATTCTAGGGTGCTAGTCATAGATTTTAACTTTATACTCAATCAAACATAAACCCAAGTATTTATAGTCAAAATCTTCTGGATTAAGAATCCAATGTGTGATTCTTGATTTAAGTTATAAACCTCTCATTTGAAACCCTTGTTGCGAATTGGTGGATTGAAACAACCATGTCCAAGCTTTTTCCTAATTACATAAAACTAGATTTTATTGCCTTCATCAATTATTAAGTTATTGCACTAATCATAGAACAACCATCATCTCAAAACCAACAAATTTTCGGTCTATTTTATGTTAGAAAAACAAAAGAATTTTCCTTTGCAATCCATCAAGATAAGTGCCCGTGCTAGTTGAGCTTTGTTGCTATATTTGCAGAATTCCCTTAGGAGAGAACGACATCGGATTTTCCGATTTTACTACATTCGCGACCTCCGTATTCTTGCGGAGTGATTCCGGTTGTGAAGCACATCTGGAGGCGGATTAACAAGCCATTCTTCAAATGGCCTCCAAAGTGAGGAGGAGACCCTAAAACCCGGGATCAAAGGAAATTATGCTCTTACCATAAGGAGAAGGGGCACCAAATGGAGAACTGCCGACATCTCAAAAGCCACTTGGAAGATCTGGCAAAGGCTGGTTATCTTGACCAGTATATCGACAAAGAGAAAACAAAACAGAAGGCCGAGTAGCCGAGGCTAAAGGCCCCCCCGCAGAAAGTAGACAAAGCCGAGCCGGTCCGAGTGATCAATGTGTTACATCGGTCGGCAGAATCAGAAGCTGTTAACCAACACAGATACCAGGCCGACATGCAAAAGGCCACACACTTAAGGGAGGCGATGCAAATAGGCCCTTCGCACAAAAAGGTGAAGGTCGGCGGTGATGCTACAGCCATAACTTTCACTAGCAAAGATCTCATGGGAGTTCAGACCCCCCACAATGACGCACTAGTCATGACTCTGCGAATGGCAAGTTGTAACATGAAAAGGCTGCTCATTAATCGGGGGAGCTCCTCTGAGGTTATGTACTATGATCTATTTAAAAAGTTAAAGCTAAAGGATGCAGACCTCTGGCCCTCGCTTAATCCATTGATCGGATTCAGTTTCCACCCAATTTGGCTGCTAAGGAAGGTGACTATTCCAGTAACAGCAGGGGGAATTACGCTACCGACAGAATTCTTGGTGGTCAACGTACCCTCCCCATATAATGCAATCATGGGCCGAACATGGTTGCACTTCATGAAGGCTATCCCGTCTACTTATCATCAACTGATCCGATTCCCAACCCCGGAGGGAGTGAAAGAGATTAAAAGGGACCAGGTGGCCGCTAAACAGTGCTTTTTGACAGCATGTGCAACAAAGGCCAAAGCTGGAAAAGTGCAGATGATGGAGCTCTATGAAGACATGCCCACAATTAATGATGTTAAGCAAACCCCAGAGAAGAAAGCCATCGAAGAATTGAAAAAGTCCATTTAGATCGGCATAAGGAGAAGTACTTTATGATTAGCGCTTCCCTATCTAAGATTGAAAAAAATTCCTTGATCGAGCTTCTAACGAATTATATCGAGATCTTCGCTTGGACTCCTTACGACATGCTAGGGATCAACGTGGAGGTTGCTTGTCATAGATTAAACGTGGACCTACAATGCCGACTTATGGTCCAAAAGGGCAGGAGAGTGGCCACACAACATGTGAATGCTGTTATAGAAGAAGTTGAAAGGCTCTTTGATGCTGGTGCGATTAGAGAAGTCTACTACCCACGTTGGCCATCAAACATAGTTGTGAAAAAGAAGGACGACAAATGGAGAGTTTGTGTTGACTTCACCGATCTGAATAAAGCATGCCCCAAGGACCCTTTCCCTCTTCCCAAGATTGACCAACTAGTAGACGCAACAGCTGGTTTCGAAAGAATGAGCTTCCTGGATGCTTATCATGGGTATCACCAGATCCCGCTCCATGAAGACGACCAAGAGAAAACGGCATTCATAACTCTAAGGGACATCTTCTGCTATAAGGTAATGCCCTTCGGATTAAAGAATGCCGATGCCACCTATCAATGACTGGTCACTAAAATGTTCAAAAACCACATCGGTAGCATCATGAAAGTTTATATCGATGACATAGTGGTCAAAAGTAAGATTGGCAGTCTCCATTTAAAGAACCTAATGGCGATATTTAACATTCTGAAGCAGTACAATATGAGGCTTAACGCCTCCAAGTGTGTGTTCGGGGTCAGCTCGAGAAAATTCCTAAGGTTCTTGGTTACACACTGGGGTATTGAGGTAGATCCGCAGCAGGTCAGCACTCTTCAGAATGTCCAAGCTCCAATGAACACCAAAGAAGTATAGAAATTGACTGGCATGGCAGCGGCTCTCAACAGATTCATCAGTCGATCTTCAAACAAATGCCGACCATTCTTTCAGCTTCTCAAAAAACAAGAGCGATTCACCTGGACTCAAGAATGTGATCAAGCCTTGGTAGATTTGAAGAAGTACCTGAGCCAGCCTCCCTTACTTTCCACCCCATCGAAACATGAATAGCTCTTCCTTTACTTAGTAGTGTCAAAGCATGCGGTTAGTGCCATACTACTCCAAAAACAAGATCGGCAACAGAGGCCGGTCTACTATGCTAGCAAAACTCTATTAGGGGTAGAAAACAGATATCTCCCATTGGAGAAACTGGCCATTGCTTTAATAATTGCATCACGTAAACTGGTGCACTACTTTAGGGCCCACACTATTAATGTCCTCACTGACCATCAGCTAAAACCACTCTTGAGAAGAGCTGACTTCTCCTGCAGAATAGTTAGGTGGGCCGTTGAGCTAGGAGAATTCGATATCAAGTTCCATCCAAGATCGGCAGTCAAGAGGCAGATACTAGCTAACTCTATTGTTGAATTCTCTGTTGAATTACCATAGGAAAACAACCCGACACCATCTGTCGATTTTTAAAATAATCACCTCCCATTGGACTTTTGGGAGAATGTTGATCACTGGAAACTGTTCGTTGACGGAGCATCCAATGACATAGGGGCAAGATCGGGGATAGTCCTTATCACACTAGACGGTATGGCATTGGAGCAAGTTATCAAGCTGGAGTTCACTGCTTCAAATAACGAGTGGAAACGCAAGGCTCTACTCGCCGGACTTTACCGAGCTATCGACCTCAAAATTGCCAAAATCATAATCTACTCAGACTCCCATCTTGTAGTGAATCAAATTACAGGAGAGTACACAGCAAAGAACGATAGAATGGCATAGTACTTGGTTAAAGCAAAAGAGTTGCTATCCAAGTTCAGCAAGTATTAGCTCTACCAAATCAGCCGCGACAGCAATGCACATGCCGATGCTTTAGCAACACTCATGATGGCCCTAAAGTCAGGCTCAAAAAGAACAATCCATGTGGAGACGCTAGCAAACCGCAACATATTTCAAGAAGAAGATCACGCCCTGACAATTGAGCAACTGGGGCCATATTAGATGGACCCAATCATTTCCTACCTTAACAGAGACGAATTACTGGAAGACAAGAACGAAGCCAGATGAGTCAAGCACAAAGCCCTCCAATATTGGTTTTCACCAACCAAAGAGCTCTTTAGAAGATCTTTCACAGGTCCTTACAAGCACTGTGTGCACCCAGACAAAGTGCAGGGCATCTTGTTCGAAATCCCTGCAGGAATTGGTAGCCCAACGACCTATCACACAGGGATACTGCTGGCCCTATATGTAAAAAGATGCGGCCCAGTACGTGCTGAAATGCGAAAAATGTTAAAGGTTCTCTCCAATCATACATCAGTCTGCCGAGGACTTAACAACCATAACCATCCCTTAGCCTTTTGCCCAGTGGGGATTGGATATAGTTAGGCCTTTGCCTCGAGCTTGAAGTAATAAAAGGTTCCTCATTGTGGCAACAGATTAATTTACCAAATGGGTGGAGGCAGAACCCCTATCGACCATCAAAGAAGTTGATGCCAAGAGATTTGCTTGGAGAAACATAGTGACAGGGTTCGGCATACCTCGGGCATTCATCTCGAACAACGACACCCAATTTGATGGCAACATGTTCAGGACCTTCTGCGAGGAGCTCGGTATTAGAAATTATTATTCAACACCGGCCTATCCACAGTGCAATGGGCAAGCCAAAATTTTGAACAAAACTGTGCTGAACGGGATCAATAAATGGCTGAAAAAAGCTAAAGGAAAATGGGTGGAGGAGATTCCAAGCATCCTATGGTCCTAAAGAACTACCCCGAGAAGGTCTACCGGCAAACCCCATTTTCATTGGCTTATGGGGTAGAAGCAGTAATACCCTTTGAAGTGAGGCTTCCAACAATTAGATCGGCAACGTTTGACAGTGGACTCAACAATCAGACTTTGGCCAAAGACCTTGATCTGCAGAAGAAAACAGAGAGGCTGCCCTGGTTAGACTGACCGGATATCATCAACAGTTAAGTCGCTCCTACAACAAACGGGTTCATTCTAGAGCCTTTGTACCAGGAGACTTAGTTCTACGGAGAGTATTGGGAGCAACAAAGAATCCAGCAGATGGAAAGCTCGGCCCTAACTAAGAGGGTCCTTACCGAGTGGCATCCCAAGTCGAATTGGAGCCATATTGACTGGAATCTGTCGAAGATGGAAAACAACTACCCCGACCTTAGAACGCCAATAACTTGAAGAAATTTTACCAGTAGGGTCGACTCCCATACGATGTAACAACCTAGCAATGTATAGTCGTCAGAAGCTTTATGTGATCAATAAAATTAGAAGTTGTTCAAGCAAATTTACTTGTCTCCAATACACAAAGCACTAAAGAAAGACTAAAATAAAAACCAAGTGTAAAAACTTGGTCCTGTCCAAGTTGGACAAGTCGGCCAATGAAGGTCATAAAAACTAAGTGTAAAAACTTAGTCCTATCCAAGTTGGACAGGTCGGCCAATATGAGTCACAAAACCAAGTGTAAAAACTTGGTCATGTCCAAGTTGGACAGGTCGGCCAATGTAAGTCACAAAACTAAGTGTAAAAACTTGGTCCTGTCCAAGTTGGATAAGTCGGCCAAAGAAGGTCACAAAAATCAAGTGTAAAAACTTGGTCTTGTCCAAATTGGACAGGTCGGCCAAAGAAGGTCACAAAAACCAAGTGTAAAAACTTGGTCTTGTCCAAGGTGGACAGGTCGGCCAAAGAAGGTCACAAAAACCAAATGTGAAAACTTGGTCCTGTCCAAATACCTAACCCATAAAGATCGGCAATTTCATAAAATCTGATTAAATAGCCTTAGCGATGATTATTCATTTTAAGTGAAAGGAACGATTGTCCAGTGGAGTTTGTCAAAATGAATTTAAACAAGTAAAATCAAGACAGAATAAAAAAAAAGACTTGTATTAATTCGAAACACGTCGATTACAAAAATAAAGCAAAAGACGAAGTACAAAAAGCTATTTTTCAGAAAGCTCAGCCGACTTCTCCACCAACTGATCAAAAAGCCCAGCCAATTGATCTTCAGCCTCTATCGTGTCCTTTGACAAATCGACAGCAGTTTTGGCCTCTTCAGCGGCTACCTCCAGAGCAAGCTTTCTCTTGTGTTCAGTATTAGCCACCACCTTGTTTGGGTTGACAACGCCGTCCTCTGTTGTCTCAAAATAATCGGGGCATAGGCACTGTAAGCACCCCATTTTTGGCCCGCTTGGCAATCTCCAGTCCGTCCAGACTTGAGTTCAAGTCAATATGGACATATTCTAGCATTCCACTCCTAATCCAGTCGATCCATCGCTTTACGGGCCTGCCCGGCCCAAATAGAGGCAAAATGATCAAAATGTCGTTGTGGGTATTGTCCAGTCCAATTCTAGTAGGCGCGTCTTCCCAAAGGCGGTAAGTCCCCTTTTTCAAGTCCAATTCCAATTCCAAACCCTCCCTCGAGAAAATTGATTCCTCGAGGCGGTAAGTCTATCTTATTCAGCACATTTTTCGAAAAAAGTTTCTTCGGAACGGTAAGTCCCTTCAAACCCGTTGACCGGGACGAGAGCCCAAGTCCCCGAGATGGTAGAACGGTCCACCTTTGGCGCTTGCTAGCCCGTCAATGTAGAAATATTCGTTTTGGCACGCCTTCCGAGAAAGTTGATTCCTCAGGCGCTAAGTCCATCTAGTAACTTCCCGAGATCAGGCAGTCTCGGGAATAATCGCGAACCGTCAAAGTAGTGAAAATACTCGCAAACATCGCAACCATCGGAGTAGCGAAAGTCCTCGTAAACAAGTCGATATAGGGAATTGCCAACAAACCCCTGTATCACAGAATCGCCATCAGAGTGGCAGAAACACTCAAAACCCAGGTCAACACTAGTACCTGCTAGCCCACTCCGGTGAAAAATAACCAAACTGCCCTTAGGGCCATTTTCTGGCACGTTTCTTGAGAAAGTACCTAAGTCCTCAGAACGGTAAGTCCACCCTTCCAAGATCGTCCTAAAGGCGATTCAGTATGATTAGATGCCTTCTAGTCAGTTTCGGGCCAATTCCGAGACTTTTCGATCAAGATGACCATTTTGCCCCTAGGCATCCGAGTGCCCTGGGAACCACACCAGCTCTGGGTATCAAACCGGTAGCCTCCCAAGAATGCTTCTTATAGTATTCCCGACCTTTCATTATCTTTCTAGATCATTCTGAATCAATTCCAGCAAACCCAGTGTAAAATGACTGTTTTGCCCTTGGTGGGCCGGTCGCCTTTTCTAACCACACCGGCTCTGGGTATCAAACCGGTAACCTTTGAGAACATTCTAAGTAATGTTTCTAAACATCGAGCCTTCTTCCGGGACATTCCGAGTCCATCCCGGTAGCTTCCCAGTTCGATTGACCGTTTTGCCCCTAATGGCTCGGTCAACCCCTCTAACATACCCTGACAGCATTTTTTAAGTCTATTACCTCTAGAACACTATCCTAAGGGTTCCTGCCCTTTTTTGGCCTTCCGGGCGATTCCCAGTCCCATAAATCCTTCACGGACTTTTCAGAAGCACTCCTAGTGAAGCCAAGCTAAAAATTGCATGGTAGTCACTAGTACAGGCGCCCAAATCTTCTGAAGATACGTTGCTTGCCGAATTAAAAATTTTCTTAAGTGGCTGGCACCACTAGTAATGGCGCCAAGCCAAAAAATGGCCTGGCGTCACTCCTAGTGGTGCCAATGTAATTTTTGGCCTAGCGCCAGATTGCTCTTCCCTCTATAAATACAGAGTCTCTTTCAGCGTGAAAAGGGTCTGCAAACTCAATCTGAAAACCCTACTATTCGATATACAGAGCTCGTAGCCTCCCTAAACTCTAGTCCTCTTTAGGTTTTTTATTACACTATTAAAGTGTAATTCATTCGCTTCAATTTGTACTTTGTTAACCTTAGAATAATGTTATATTTATGTTTTTAGTCTAATAAAGTTTATTTGGATGTTTTGTAGAGTTTTGGAGTGAATTGGAGCATCCGGGAGTGTTTGGGAGCATTCGGAAGAGAAACCGGGACAAAGGAGCAAAATTGGCCAAAACTTGACAAGGATGTCCGGACACATGTCGGGACACCCCAAGTAATGCAAGCATGTCCGGACATGTGTCCGGACACCCTGAGAAACTTCAGAGGCCCAATTCAAGAACAAAATCAGGAAGTCCGGACACGTGTCCGGACACAATTGGGAATGTGACAGTGTCCGGACACCCTGCACAACTTCTGCAAGCTTATTCGGAACCTTGAACAGAGAGTCCGGACACATGTCCGGACACCCTGGGAATTGATACAGTGTCCGGACACATGTCCGGACACCCTACGAAGATCCAATTTTTTGTATAACTTTAAACCTATAAATACTTCCTTGAAAACCCTAATTCGGTGTACTGAGTTTTAGACGTTATCTTTAAACTTAGAGAGAGTGTTAGAGAGCTTTCATATTGTCTTCTTTCATTAGATTAATAAAATTCTTGTCTTTGATGTCATTGCTTTCAATACAAACTTTAGATTTCATTATGTTCATGAGTAGCTAATCATCTTTCTTGGCAAGGAACGTGAAGATTGTCCGGGGATTGATGATTTGACAAGGCATTCAATTGGGCTTTCTTGTTTCATCTTTTAAATAATGAAACTTTCTTTTCTTTATTCTTTTTCTTTCGAAATCAAGGGTTTGTGATCATATCTTTAAGCGTTCATGCGCGACGTTGATCTCGTATGAGTGTTGCTTAGATCCCTGATATAAACACTTCGAATCTATTTTCTAAAAATACTGAATAAAGTTGAGACAAATTCTAAATTGGTTTTAACCGCAAAATCTTCCGATTCAATGACATAAGTTGTTGTTGTTGAATTGAGTTACGAATAAATACCTTAGAAAATTATCATTCTACCAGGCAATTGAATCGTTCTTAGCCAAGATCTTTTTTTACTTAGTGAAACCCTTATTTTTATTTAATCCTTAGATAAACAATCTCTTCAAACCAAAACATTTTTATTTCTTATTTTTGAGGTTATTCTTTGAGTTTTTGTTCGTTTAAAGAGAGTTTCCTTCGGACACCAACCGTCTTCCTTGTGGATCGACCTCGAACTCCTTCGAGTATTACTACATCGCGGCTGTGCAATTGCGGATCATATCGCATTTTCTGGAAGCGATCAGTTTTCCAAACCCTAGCCACCATACACCAAACCTTAGCCTCCCATACACTCACATACACCCTTATACACCTATACACTAGCCTCCAAAGCCTCCATTAAAGACTCAAAATGTTGTAACTCTGAAGATCGAAGACAAGCTCTCAAAGACTGAAGCAAAGACCAAAACAAAGCAAGCAAGTAAAACAAAAAAGAATAAAGAAGACACAAGGTAGGCTTCCTTTTTGCGTTTGCGCACTCTCCCCTCTCTCTTCTCCCTCCGAACCCACTTGGGTTTTCTTCTATTTTAATCCATCATCTTCTTCTCCCCCTTTCTTGCATGCTTGAAATAAGGGGTTTTCCGGTCCATGTGTAGGATTAGGCTAGTGGAGGTCACCGTGTCAAGGGCTTTCTCTTAGTTTAACCGAAGACCACGTGAGTTCGGCCCCCTTGATTTTGTGGTGAAGCCTTTAACCTTGTATGTTTACTACCCTAACTTGTATTGTGCATATCATGATCTTGCATTCCTCCAAAAGTTGTTTTTTCAAACTTGTTTTTGAAACTTGCATCAAAACCACTTTCAAAACTTACATTAAAATCTTCTTTTTCAAAAAATTTATTTTCAAAATCACAATCCTAAGATGATTCTAGCCATTCCATGACTAGGGTTGCTTTAGCAAAGTGTTACATTAAAAGTGACTTTCGTGGTCTATATTTTCAAAACTTCTTCAAAATCGCTTTTTCAACTAACTTTCTAAAAATCTCTTTTTCTAAAATCTTTTCTCTAATATATTTTCTAAAACAACTCTCTCCAATCTTGTTTCTAAAATTGTTTTTCAAAACTCCCTTCAAAATCTACTTTCCAAAATTGCTTTTTCCTTTCCAAAAAGACTCCCTAAGTTTCTTTCCAAAAATCTCCTTCCTAACAACTTTCTCCAAAAATATTTTTCCAAAAACTCTCTTTCCAAAATTCACTTTTTAAAAAACTCCTTTCTAAAATTTCCTTCCAAAAACTTCTTCCAAAAATTCACTTTCCAAAATTCATTTTCTTGGTGTTCAAGTAAACCCTAGAGCCAACAATTAGAAAACCCTAATTCTCTTTCCAAAAACATGATTTTCAATTCCCTATTTTGGCCTCAAAACCTAGGTTTCCAAAATCTCTTATTTTCTACATCAAAACAATATTTTCTACTCCAAAATCTAGGATTCCCAAAACCTCACTTCCCAAATCCATGTCAAATCAAATCTTCCTTTTAGGAAACCAAATTCAATATTCTCATTTAGGAAACTAAATCCAATCCTCCGTTTTTAGAAACAAAAATCAAACCATCTCTTTTAGAAACAAAATCTCATCCTTTGTTTTAGGAAATAGAAATCTCAATCTTTCCTAGTCTAAACATTTCCTAATCCACTCCTTCCTATTCCCATACTTTCCTAAACCTTAAGTTTCCAAAGCTTAAACATTTAAATCTTTCCTTGAACTTTAAACTTCCAAATCTTTCCTAATCCTAACCTGTCCTAATTCCATCCCTTGCTAAATTTCAACTTTCCAAATCTAAATCTTCAAATCTTTCTTAAACTCAAGCGTTTCCTAAATTCAAGTATTTTTAGAACTCAAACTTCGAATCTTTCTAAATTCTAAACTTTTTAAATTTCAAATATTTCCAAAACTCTAAACTTTTTTAATTTCAAATCTTTCCAAATTCAAAAATTTCTAAATTCTAAACTCTCTTAAGTTAAAACTTTCTAAATTCTAAGCTTTCCAAACTACAAATCTTTCTTAAACTAAACTTTTCCTAATTCAAACTCTTTCCAAAAATCAACACTTTCTTAAATCTTAAATTTGTCTAAATTCCAAACCTTTCTAAATTCAAAAATTTTCTAAATTTTAAACCTTTCTAAATTGAAAACTTTCCTAAGATGAACCTTTCTTAATTCACAACTTTCCTAATTCACAACTTTTCTAAAATGGAATTTTCCTATTTTGAAACTTTCCTAATTTGAAACTTTTCTAAAACGAAACTTTTCTAATTCGAGCCTTTCCTAAATCCAATCCTTCCTTAATCTTCCAAGTCCAACATTCGAGACAAATCTTTCTTAATCTCAAGTCCTTCCTAAATCCTACCTTTCCTAAGTCTAGATTGCCTAAACCCCAATCTTTCCAAAATAATTGCAAATCCTTCTTCCAAGATTTGTCTTTCCAAAATCAAAGTCTAATCTTTTTAATTCTAAGTTCTAACTTCCAAACTTCCATTCTAAGTTCAAATCAAACTCCTTTTTCCAAATTAAAATCTCTTTTTTTTAATCAGGTTTTCTATTTTTTACCGGACTCTTGTTCGAACTACGACTGACCTGATTCCTCAAAATGGATACGTAGGCAACCCTCATAGGTGCGGTCATAACTTTTTTCAAATCTCCAATTCCATAATCTACTTCAAATTTCCAATTTCAAAAATCTATTTTCAAATCTTTACTTCAAGTTTCTAAAAATCTTCTTTCTTTCAAAATAAAATCTATCTTTTCAAATTCATTCCAATCTCAAATTAAATCTATCTTTTCAAATATATTTTCAAATCAAATCTTATTCCTGCACTTGCATACCATGCATCATGTTAATTTCTTTTTCAAAATTTTTTTCTAAAGTGGGTAGGATTGGACATATGTTAATCAAAGACTCTAATAGTTGAATCTAGGGTGAATAGACATGTAGGTACAGCAAGGGCGGGGTAGGGTGATAGCTTAGTGCATTTTCCTTACACGTAACCAACCCCCAAATCTAGATCATTGTTTTCAAAGACCAAACGGAGTTATTTTTCAAAAATGGCTTATATTTTTTCAAAGGTTGCCAAACAACTTATTTTTCTTAAAAAAAACCCTCTCTTGAGGATATTTTCAAAAACCTTTTTCAAAAACCCTAAGTGTAGTCTTCGGATTGTGCTTAGATTTTAGGTGACCTAACTCACCTTAATCAAGTTAGGTGGCGACTCCAAAAAAATTTCAAAAGCCCTTTATTCAAATCAATTTTCCATTCAAACCTAGTCGCACTCATTCTTCTAGGAGGGTGAGTTCTAACGAGAGAGGATTGTGTTTTTCTCACTTGTTTTTTTCGAGTATGAAAAATCAGGGCACAACAGGCGCCAAACATCAGAGGACTTCTCCGCATTTGTGAATATAAGAGCACCATTCCAGCCCTCTCGAAAGATTGTTCGGGAAAGCTCCGCCATTTCAATAGCGAGATCTTTGGCAGCCCTTTGTTCACCCCTTTGCATGATCAGCTCCTCCTCTACCGTCAGCTTGGCCTTTTCAGCGACAACTTTAGCCTTCAGATTCTCTACCACCGCCTGGAGGGCTTTAATCTCGGCTTTGGTCTTGTACAATTCTATAGACTGCACTTCGTTTTTCTCGAGCAAAGCGCTTGCCTCCCTGTCCCTCTTCTCATATTTAGTGGTCAACATTTTAAGCTCGACAGTGGCATATCCAGCCTTCTTCCTCATCAATATTCTTTCCTTGTTAGCATTGACCCACTCCGCTTTCATACCGGCATGCACCTCAATAAAGTGCTGGTGCTGCTCGGCAAGCTTCTCATAGTAGGTCATCGCCTTTATCGAATTCAAACAACTCTATAGCAAAAAGTTGGCATTAGAACAGTACTGAGAAAGCTAGAGCAAAATACAAAATAGAACTACGCTGACTTACCAGCATAGCATCATGGAAGGCCCCCATAAAGATACTCGTATCGCTCACCTCCCCCAACTTGACAACGTTCTTCTTCTGAATGGCACTTTAGAGGACGCCAAGAGCAACCTCAGCCTGTTCAATCATCGAATCGGCCGTTGTCATAAGTCGGCTAAGAATGTCCGGAGTAATGGTCACCGGCGCCGCATGAGCCGGATCTTCTTTGGCACCTTTTGAGCCGACCTTCGCCTTCTTTGGAGTCAGCAGTTGAGTGGCTACCTCAGAGGCTTTCTTTTTTCTGAGCTCGGGTACTCGGCTTGTTCTGGAGGGGAGTGTCGTCCTCAACCGGGGGAGCCTCCAAATCAATGGCCAGAGGATCGACAATAATTGTGACATCCTTCTTCAGTGGCTTCCCCGCCGCAGCAAACATCATTTCTTTCAAATTCATCTTGTCCTCTTCTTCTGGGGATGGGGTGGCCTTTTGTCCTCTCCGACTTAGTCTAACTAGTCGATCTGGAACAGTTATGGGATCTGAGGTTAATGCCAAGCTGTTCAAATCTAAGCGGATTTCGTGCCGATGCTGTTCCTCAACGATGGCGTTCGATGGATGTGGGGCAGCAATGGTTACTCCTTTGACAGCGTTAGCCCTTTCGATTGTAACCCCCACAGAGATGTCTTCGAAGTCACCCTTTTCAACCTCCTCGACCAACTTCACAAGGACACTTTGGGGGACCCCTATCTTAGCAGTGAATGTCGAGACGCACAGCGGGTAGTTGAGCAGAATATGTGGAGCCTGCGCAATGTCTCTCAACTTTCCTTGCCCACGAAAATCCAAAACTTTTTTCAGATCGGTGAAGTTGACCCCCCAGGCAACGTCTCTCATCCTCCTTTTTGAAATTACAAAAACAGTAAAATCAAGGGCAGAAACATAATGAATCAGAAAGATGAAATTAATCATATAGTAGGCATCGAACCTAGTTCCTGAAGAGATCTAGGGCATTGTCTTGCTGGTCCCTCACCTGATGGAAGGTCATCGAACTCCTAGGGCCCAATTACCCAAACCCTAATGTCATCTACGCCCTTCCCGGAGGACAGCAGACACCTCACTATCTCCTTGCTATTATCAACAGCTCGAAGATACACTTTGGAACTCCCCCCAACTTTAAAAAGGGTATAACAATACTCAAGTTCGGCAATGCCCAGGTTCACACTCAGGCACCGATTAAGCTCGAGCATCCCAAAGAATATCCTATATATGTTCGACGAGAGTTGGGAGGGTGCTATTTGGTAGCGAACAATAAACTGTTGGAGGCAGTAATATAAAGGAAACCTAAGGCCTCCCTCGACGATGGCAATAATCGAGAAGGGCACCCCCTTCTCGGTCTCTTCCAATCGAAGGTCATTAGGGTCGACCAACTCCAAGCCAATTTCGTATGGAATCTCATACCTAAATCTAAAAGCACTATTGCCGCCGGACCATTTAACATTCTCTTAAGATGAGATGCCATTAGGGGACACCAGCCAAAATGAAAAAGCTAAACAAAGAGAAAGACAAGAAGAAAACGAGCTTAGAGAAACTTATAGTGATGGGAGTTGGCAACGAACACTCAGATAAGAAGATGCAGCAAACTAATACCCACCGCTAGGAAGGGTACTTGTAAGCACCCCATTTTTTTTTCGCTCGGCAATCTCTGGTCCATCCAGACTTGTATTCAAGTCAATATGGACATATTCCAATTCAAACTAGTTTTTCAAGCATAATTCAGTCAATCAATCGCTTAACGGGCCCAAATAGAGGCAAAATGACCAAAATGCCCTTGGGGCATTGTCCGGTCCAATTCCAGCATGCATGACTTTTCAAAGACGATAAGCCCCCATTTCCAATCTCAATTCCAGTTCAAATATAATTCCAGTCCAGTTCCAGTTCAAATCTAATTATAGTCCAATTTCAATTCAAATCAAATTTGGCACGTCTTTCGAGAAAGTTGATCTCTCAAATGGTAAGGCCCTCCAACTTGGCACATTTTTTGAGAAAGTCTTTAGAACGGTAAGTCCCTTCAAACCCGTTGACCGGGACGAGACCCCAAGTCCCCGAGATGGAAGAACAGTCCACCTTTGGTGCTTGTTAGCCCGCTAATGTAGAATGTCCGTTATCGGCACGCCTTCCAAGAAAGTTGATTCCTCAGGCGATAAATCCACTTAGAAGCTTCCCATGATCAGGCAGTCTCTGGAATGATCGTGAACCGTTAAAGTAACGGAAGTACTCGTAAATATCGCAACTGTTAGAGTGGCAAAAACACTCATAAACAGGTCGATATCGAGAATTGTCAATAAACCCCCTATATCATAGGACCAAACTCGCCTCTTGGCCATGACATGTTTACCAAAGGACGAGATACCTTTGAAAACCGACTCATCACAGACCGTCAGAGTGACAGAAACACTCAAAACCCAGGTTAACACCAGTACCTGCTAGCCCACTTCGGTGAAAAATGACCAAACTGCCCTTAGGGCTTTTCCAGCATGCTTTTTCGATAAAGTACCTAAATCCTCAAAGCGGTAAGTCAACTCTTTCAAGATTGTCCTAAAAAAGACAATCCGGCACGTTCAAGTAGCTTCAGTCGGTTTCGGGCCAATTCCGAGACCATCCGGTCAAAATGACCATTTTGCCCCTAGGCATCCAAGTGCCCCGGGAACCACACCGGCTCTGAGTATTAAACTGGTAACCCTTTGAGGATGCTTTTAATAGTATACTCGATCGTTCGATACATTTTTGGGTCATTCCAAGTCAATTCCGGCAAACTTGATACAAAATGCCGTTTTGCCCTTAATGGGCCGGTCGCCCTTTCCAACCACGCTGGTTCTAGATATCAAACCGGCAACCTCCGGGAATATTCTAAGTAATATTTCTAGTCCTCGAGCCTTCTTTCGGGACATTCCAAGTCCATTCCGGCAGCTTTTCAGCCCGATTGACCGTTTTGCTCCTAATGGCCCGATCAACCCTTCCAACACATCCTGACATTATTTTTCAATCTACTACCTCCGAGACACTATTCTAGGGGTTCATGTTCCTTTCCGGCCCTCCGAGTCATTCTTGACCCTTTAAATCATTCCCAGACTTTTCGGAGTCACTCTTAGTGAAGCCAGGCTAAAAATTGCACGATAATCACTAATACAGGCGCCCAAATCTTCTGAAGATACATTGCTTGCCGACCTTAAACATTTCCTAAATGGCTGGCACCACTAGTAGTGGCGCCAAGCCAAAAAACGGCCTAGCACCAGTGGGATTTTTGGCCTAGCGCCACTGTAGCAGGCGCCAGTTCAGTCTTCTGTCTATAAATACAAAACCTCCTCCAGCGTGAAAAGGGTCTGCAAACACAGTCCAAAAACTCTGCTCTTCGATATACATAGCTCGAAGCCTCTCCAAACCCTAGCTTTCTTTAGGTTCTTCAAACGCTACCCTCCATACATTAAACCCTAGCATTCATACACCCATATACACTCATATACTAGCCTCTGAAGCCTCCATTGAAAACTTGAAGTGCTACAACTTGGAAGCTCTTGAAGACCGAAGTAAGCAAGCAAATAAGCAAGCTAAATAAAGAAGATACACAGTAAGCTCTCTATTTACGTTCATGCAGTTTCCCCCCTCTCTTCTCTCTCCTAACTCACTTGGGTTTTTCAACTAAATCAGTTCAAAACCCTTCAAAATTAGGTTTTTCGAGTTTTCAAAACTGTAAAGTCAGCTAATTTCGATGGGGCGAGAGTTCAGTGAAGTTGATGCTTCGGAATGTCGCTAGTGCGAGAGCTTGGCAAAAGAGTCTGGCTACAATTTTGGACTTTTGTTGGGGTCTGGCTAGGGCGAAAACTGAGCAAAATTCTCTGTCCAGTTCTCTTTAATCTCGCTGAGGTTTGGCTGGGGTGGGAGCTTGGTGAAATTTGCAAATCTTTGATTTTAAGCTCCAAAACAACAAGCATGTTGTTCAATCCCTTCTTAGCATTGGATTGCCCAACAAACTTAACTCAAAAACATCTCTATAATCTCCACCATCTATCTTTCTAATCATTATATAGAGAATACGAAGACATTACAAATAAAGTGTTTTAGTAAATGGAATTCGCCAACTAACAAAAGTCCTAACACTACCTTTGCTAACCCAAGACAAAAAAAATATCAGATAAAAAATGCTACAAGTGTTAAATTTATTTCTTTTGTTAATAGTGTTAGTACTAACTTAAATTATAATAATATATGAATAAAAATGTAACAACTTTTAGTTTGGCGGGTAAAGTGAAATTGAATCATAGTTAAAAAGGTCAAAATGTCATTAATCTTTAATTTTTTTTATCTATTTTAAAGTGTTGGATCACATTGACTTTATTTTAAAAGTTGAAGGGCTTAAATAGAAGAAATTAAAGTTGAGAGATAATATTAAAATATAAGGTAAAGTTAGAGAGACAAAATTGATTGCTCACCTTTTTTTTTTCTCCCTTTCGCCTTGGCCTATCTCTGTCGTGTCAACTATGAAGTCAAATTGGAGCAGGAAAAAAATCAACAAATGGATTTCCCCCAAATCTCCAACTGTACTTTAATTTCTTCTGAGTTGTACTTTGGAATAATTACAACACCTCTTGAACTATGATTCAGTATTACTAAACTCCTTTAAACTCTAAAACATGACAAATTGACTCTCTAAAGTACTAATTTTGTATTAATCAACACTTTCTATTAGAAATCTATCACTAAAATGGATGAAAAATCAATGTGTGATTTACACATATTCACAAGAGTATGGTTTTATACCTATATATTATAACAATTGTCTAATGAGTGAAATATCGGTTGAAATGACATGTAAATATGGGGCATTTTGAGGGATATTTCAATCATCAAATGATTATTTTAAAAAATAAGGCATTAAGGTACAAGATCATACTTTTCTGAATATGTGCAAGTCATATGATAAATTTCCATCTACTTTCCTAACATATTACTAGTATACTGTTAATAGAAGGTGTTGATTGACGAGAAATTATTCAATAAGTCCAGAACACCACGTTAGCATGATGATGTTGTTGGCTCAAATTATTACCATTATAATGGCATGAGTCGACCCTTCGGCTGCATGTGTCGACTCCTTCCTATTCTGAACACTGCTCTTTAAGGAATCTACCTCCATGTGTCGACTCTTGATAAATCAAGTGTTGACTGTTTTAAGTTTTAGCATGTATCTTTAAGGCACTGTCTCGATGTGTTAACTCTTGTAAGCTCATGTGTTGACTCTTTTAAGAATATTTTCAAAATCATGCAATCTGTCTCGATGTGTCAACTCTTTTTGGAACATTTTCAAAGTCATGTAATTTGTCTCGATGTGCCGACTCCTAATGAACTAAGTGTCTTCTCCTGGAATAGATGTGTCGACTCTTGCCAATATATATGCTCAGGTTCAAGCCACTATCTTCATGTGTCGACTCCTAAAGTGGATGTGTTAACTCTCGTCAAACCCACAGACTTTATTTTGCAGGACTTCCTCAACTTTCGTCCAAACCTTCAAGCACTTCAATGATTTTCCAGATTAAGCTTCTAAGGCTTGAAATGGCTTCTTCCATGCATGTTATTCTTCAAGAACTTCTTCAATCAATTCATGGCTTCACTTGGTTTGTTTGAGACTTCATCAATTTTTTCAAAAGATCTTCCAAGAGTTGTGATATTCACTTCACTTGGTCTTTAGCACCTTTAATCTCTTCGAGATGAAAGCATTTCAATTTAATTACATCTAGGACTCTTCAATCTATACAACTTCTTCCATCTTCTTCAAGGTCTCAACACACTCTTCAAATCTTCTTGACAAACTTCATAAATTCTTTAATACATTTAAGGTATTAAGCTTCAAGTCGTAGTTTAATTGATGCATAATATAATTTGCACACTAAGGAAAGTAATTAGACACTAAACAAAATTTTGTTATCATCAAAATCAAGGCATGAATTTAACAGATGTGATGTGCCCAACCAATTAAAAGTAACCATATGTTCCTATATTAGATTGATTGACCTAATTTTTAGATTGATTGGCCTAATTGTTAGAATAATAAAAATAACAACTTTCCTAATATATTCATATTTATTACTCATATAGTTAAGCTAACAAAAAACACATGATGTTTTTACTTTTAGTTGGTTGGGCACACCACATCATCATGTTGACCTACTGAATAATTTCTCGTTGATTGATACAAATTGTTAGTTCGAGAATCAATGTGTGGCGTTTTAAAATTTATAGTTAAGGAAGTGTTGTTGTAATTACCCTTGTATTTTAACAATTCTTCTCATAGAAATACCTCTTGGTATGTTAAAATCATTCCCCATATTGTGTTATTAGGCTTTTGAAATGGGAACCTAGTATAGCTAGCTTTGGATTGTCTCCGGTTATTATAGTTGTTTTTATTTTCATATAATTTCATTTTAAACCCGAGATGCTGTTATTGAGTTGCAGAGAAGAAAAATGCTAGTATCACTCATCATTGTACAACAGTTGTCAGCTAATGCTAGTCACATCAGTTAGGGCCCACTCGCTAATGATAGCACTAGATTAATGTGACTAGTATCAATCGGCGACTGCCGCACAACCGTGACTAATGCTAGCATCACTCACAGAAATTATTCATGAGAAGCAGAAAGAGAGTAAGAGCAATGGGCAGAGCTTCTGTGAAGGCTCTCCTCTGATGTAGCCCAGGGTAGAAAAATTCAAAAAACAATTTACATGAGAATTTTTAATCCAACTTTACTTTAGTCCACCTTTCAAATTTTTAGCCTACTCCAATACAAGCGTAGCCTAAACCGTCCAAAAAAAAAAAAATAGGGAGGGAGAGAGAGAGAGAAAAGAAAAAGTAATTTGATTTAGTTTGCTGAGAGAGAAAACAAAGAATGAAAGGGTTTTTATCAGGCTGCCGAAAAAGTTGAAGAAAAACCAAAGAAAGAGATTGGATGCTATAGTTTTTTCTTCCATTTTCTTGGTAATTAACCGGATGACGGAGTCTTGACTTGGATGACTAATTGATCCTCTTTTGAACTTCTTGGAAACACTTGGTGGGCATTACCTATTGTGTCATCTCTCCAATAGAAAAAGCCAAAAGTCTATCTCAATTTTTACATTTTTATTATATATACATCTACCAATATATATATATATATATAATGTTCACAAAATGTTTATACTCATGTAGTTGTATATGTGTAATTTAGTATTTTGATATTAGTATCATTGTTAATAATTTTTTTGTATAATAAATGATTTTTCTTCTATGAAAAATAGTAAGATATAACTTCAATAATGTATTTATTTTTTTTGGTACTTTTCTTTGTTTATTTTGAACATTTACATATTTATGTATATGTTTACTAAAAATTAATTATAAACTGGTTTGGTTCATATACGTATTGCATATATAATTTTTTTTTTTTTAATTTTATTATACCTAGACTTTTATCCAAAATGAATTAAATCCCTGATTCCATCTTATGAGCGGAGATCCATTATTGACTTGTCTCTCTTTTGTATGATTCCCAGTAGGGGATAGCCCTGCTTTATGGTTTTTGCTATTGCCACTACTTTTCGTTTTACCGTGTGAGACCCACCATGTTCACAAATTGATGCTATTATATTCATGATTTGGTAATGGCTTGCTTATATTATTTTTTATTTATTTATTTATTTATTTATTGTCTTTGTGGTGATCCACTGAATAATTTTTTATAATTTTTGTGCGACCCTCATTAATGACTCCTCTGGTCATTTCTTTACACTAATTCTGGCCTCCTTTAGGGCAAGACATTTTCACATTGTTGAGGCTTTTTCACAGAAGAGAAAACCAATCTGTGTTATTGCTTGTTTTGGCATCACTTTCCCATTGATCGCTTACTGTAATTCTCTCAAAAAGTGAACAATGCCTGTGGTTGAGATCTTTCTCTCTGCGTTCATTAAGGTGTTGTTTGACAAGTTGGCCTCCAGCGAGCTGTTGGACTTTGCACGCCTAGCAGGAATTCCTCATTCTCAGCTGAAGGACTGGTCCGGAATGCTGTTGAAAATTCAAGCTGTGCTTATTGACGCAGAGGAGAAGCAAATAAAGGATAAAGCCGTGGAATTATGGCTGGAGGATCTCCAGGATTTGGCTTATGATTTGGATGACATTTTGGATGAGTTTGCCACCGAAGCTTTGCGACACAAGTTGACTATGGAGCCGCCTCAACCCAGCAGCAGCAAGGTAAGGGCTTTGCTTCCTAGCTGTTGTACTAGTTTCAGTCCAAGAACTCTTATCTTTAATTCTCGGATGAGGTCCAATATAGAGGAGATCAGTACCAGATTACAACTTATTATTAAACAAAGAAACGAACTTGGCTTAGAGAAGGTTAGCGGTGGGACCTCTACTTCAACTTGGCAAAGGCAACCCACTACATCTTTAATACATGAACCTTGCATCTATGGCAGGGATGAGGATAAAAGACAGATACTTGAGTTCCTTCTAAGAGATGAATCTGGTGATAACAAATTTGGCGTCATACCCATTGTGGGTATGGGTGGTGTTGGCAAGACCACCCTTGCTCAGATGGTATACAACGATGAAATGGTGGATAAGCATTTCGATCTTAAAGCATGGGTGTATGTTTCTGATGAGTTCGATATCATGAGAATCACAAAAACAATTCTCGAGTCTGTCCCTTCCAGCACTAAAGATTTTGAAGGCTTGGATCAAGCTCAAGTTGAACTAAAGAAGAGTTTGGTTGGAAAGAAGTTTTTAATTGTTTTAGATGATGTCTGGAAAATGAAATACAACGATTGGAACGTTTTGAAGAGCCCCTTTAATGATGGAGCCCTCGGAAGTAAATTTATTGTAACAACACGTGAGCACCGAGATGTTGCTTTGATGATGGGAACTGTTCAACATCGTGTCCTGCAGCTTCTGTCAGACGATGATTGTTGGTCCGTGTTTGCACAACATGCCTTTGGGAATAGAAGCATTGATGCAAATCCAAATTTGGTATCAATTGGTAGGAAAATTGTGAAGAAGTGTAGAGGCTTGCCTTTGGCTGCTAGGACACTTGGTGGCCTTTTACGGTGCAAAGAAGGAGATGATGAGTGGGAAGATGTGTTGAATAGTGAAATATGGGATTTGCCATACCAGGTCGAAATTGTCCCAGCTTTGAGGTTAAGCTATCATCATCTCCCTCCACATTTGAAGCGGTGCTTTGCATACTGCTCTATACTGCCAAAGGATTATGAATTTGAGGAGACGGAGCTTGTGTTGCTCTGGATGGCAGAAGGCTTCATTCAGCCACCGAAAGGAACGAAGCTAATGGAAGATATAGGCCGTGATTACTTCCGTGAATTTCTGTCAAGGTCTTTTTTCCAACCGTCAAGCAAAGGTGGAAACTCGAAGTTTGTGATGCATGACCTCATCAATGATTTGGCTCTGTTAGTCGCAAGGGATACTTGTTTTAGACTGGAGGATTTATTAAAGGACCAGGATCAGTACAAATATCTGCAGAAAGCTCGGCATTCATCTTACATGCGGGGCCGTTTTGATGGGAAGAAGAAGTTTGAGATCTTCGAAGAAGCCAAGCATTTACGGACCTTCTTACCATTTTCCTTGGGACATAGAGCAATATTTTCACTTTCCTTGGTAGAAATTGCACAATTTGGGGATTATTTAACAAGCAATGTTCCCCTTAATCTCTTGCCAAAATTGAGATGCTCAAGGGTGCTGAGTTTGAGCGAATACAATAATGTCAGTGAACTTCCCGATTCAATTGGAGATTTGAAACATCTGCGATATCTTAACTTGTCCTACACCGACATTAGAAGATTACCTGAATCAGTAGCGAGACTCTACAATCTACAAACCTTGATGTTGAGAGGATGCAGTTATCTCAAGAAGCTGCCCAAGGACATGGGAAACCTAATTAACCTACGTCATCTCGACGTTACTTATGCAAATTCCTTGAAAGAAATGCCAGCGGGAATTGGTAAGTTGGCAAGTCTCCAGACACTATCCAATTATATTGTTGTCAAAGACAACGGGTTTCGAATAAGAGAGTTGGGGAACCTGATTCATCTTGGAGGGACGCTTTGCATATCGGGGTTACAGAACGTGGTGGATCCTATGGATGCAAGTGGGGCGAGGTTAAAAGATAAGCAGGGCTTAGGCGTGCTGTTTTTGATATGGAGTGCAAGCTTGCATGGATCACAAAGCGAAAGAGTTGAAACAGAAGTCCTTGACATGCTACGACCTCACGAGAAGTTGAAAGAGTTGTACATTGAATCGTACGAAGGTACAAAATTTTCACCTTGGATAGGAGATCCTCTGTTCTCCAATATGGTGTGCATGAGTTTGGAGAACTGTAAAAATTGCACTTCCTTACCAGCACTTGGACAACTACCCTCGCTTAAAGATCTTTACATTGAAGGAATGAGTGCAGTAAAAAGTGTGGGTTGTGAGTTCTATGGGCAAGGTAGTGCCAAACCACCTTTTCCGTTACTGGAGACTCTAAGATTTGAGAATATGCCAGAATGGGAGGATTGGTCTACCTTTGGAGTTGATAAGCAGCAAGTTCAGCCCTTCACTCGTGTCAGTAAGCTCTCCATCAGAAAGTGTCCCAAACTTTTGGGAAAGTTGCCCAGTGATCTTCCTTGTCTAAAAACTCTTGAGATTGGGAAGTGTCCCCAGTTGCAGATGGAAGTTTCCAGCCTCGTCCTCCCATCACTCACCTCCATAAAGTTGAACGATGTTCCACCTCCAAGTCTTCCAATGCTCCTTGAGACGAGCAACACGCTTCAACCCAGCTCACTAATTACCTCCATAGATATGGAAGACGTGTCAATCCCTGACTCCCTTTGCAATCTAAGCGTAGCTGATGAATTGAAGTTGGCAAATGTAATGTTTAAGCATGTGAGTTCAGTAACTTCCATGAGAATTAAAAATATAGAGAGACTCGCATTCCTGCCAAAATGGATAACTCAAGGGGCGATGGGACTTGAAGGATTGAAGATTGATGGGTGCAAAGAACTCACGACACTGTGGAAGAATGAAGTAAGACTGCAGCAATGTCTGCCTGCGTGCCGAAGTTTGGCGATCAATAACTGCGACCAGCTTGTTTCCTTGTTTGAAGAAGAAGAAGAAGACGATGAAGGGGAACAGCATGAGGAGGGGCTGCCTCCTTGCACAGCGAGGCTTGAGTATCTAGAAATAGAGAAATGTGAAAAGCTGGAGAAACTGCCACGGGGTCTACACAGTACACTCGCATGTCTTGTAGAGCTGAGAATCTTGAGGTGTCCAAGTCTCACCTGTTTTCCAGAAACGGGCCTTCCATCCACGCTGAGAAGACTTAGCATTGGGAGTTGCAAGGGTCTGCAGAGGATGATGATGAATGATACTAATAATAATAATAATAATAATCTCGAAGAATTGACTGTTCATGATTGTCCATCCCTCACATACTTAATATCTTCGTGCAGAGGTAGAGGTAGGCTACCTCCCACGCTCAAACGACTTAATATTAGTACTTGTGAAAAATTGGAGGCACTGCTAGAAGAAGAAGAGGGGACAAAAATTAACTGTCCATCTCTTGAGTATATTTTGATATGGTATTGTCGGAGCCTCAAATACTTGCCTGATGCAAGGCAGCCCCTCGGGAATCTCAGTGAATTAGTTATAGAAGGATGTGGTAATCTGGAGTCCCTTCCGGAAGGATGGTTCCAAACCCTTCATACAAGTAATCTGAGTGTATTGAGCATCACAGATTGCGAAAAGCTGGAGACCTTCCTCCTACCACACCGCTGTAACAACAACCTCACTTCCCTTCGACAGCGTGAGATCGGTGGTTGCCCTGTAGGAGGAGGAGGAGGAGGAGGAGGAGGAGGAATCGTCTCATACTTTCTGGAGGAGAGGGGGAATTTCCTCACCAACCTCGTTTCACTTTCAATCACATATGATATGAAGTTCCCATCAGAGTGGGGTTGGCACAGATTCTCCTCTCTTAAGACTCTCCGTCTTCAAGGCCCAATTAGCAGGGTCGTGGCAGAAGAAGGAAGAGAAGATGACGGGATGTTGCCGCTGCTGCTGCCCAACTCTCTGACTAAGCTGCAAATCGGGAAATTCCAAAATCTGGAGACGCTACCTTTCAAAGAGTTTCAAAACCTCGCCTCTCTCCAAACACTTAAGATCTATGATTGCCCCAGGCTCGCATCCTTTCCAGGGGAAGGGTTGCCTCCCTCGCTTTTGGAGCTCCGGATCGACAGATGTCCAAAATTAAAAAAGCGGTGTGAATGGGGGAAAGGCCGATATTGGCGCATCATAGCTCACATTCCCAAAGTCGATCTCTGGTAACGTGAAATGAAATTCCCACAGCAAAAGGATCGAGCAGTCAAACTGGCAAGCAGGTACCTCACATCTCAAACTATATCCAAACTTTTATTTATTTATTTCTTTCTTTTTATCCATGACAGTTAAAGAGTCTCAGCTCCTAAATAACAGGAGATGGCTCTTTGTTTTTTTATTTTTATTAAATTAACAGGGATTTATTTCTTTTAGCAATATTTAATAACTTCTTCTAGTATATCCTTACTCAAGCAGTCATTTTTTATTACTTGATGCTTATGCAAATAATTTTTTTGGAGCAAATGCATTTTTCCATCCGTGACAACAACTCATGTATGCTATATATTTCAGTCAATGAACAGTTTTCATAAAAAAGATCAAACATTTTCACTTTCAAAGATACCAAAACTGAACACTAGTAGAATAACGAAACTCTATTATTTTTATCAAAACACATTAGAACATAAAAATAAAAATAAAAATACAGCAAAATACAATGCTATATACCTAAAACAATAAATTGTATTAACCCCAATTTAGAATATTTTGTATATGTTTTATACTTTTTATTGAGAAGAATACAATAGATTGTATTTTACTATATTAATATTTGTTACTTTTAAAATATTTCTGTAGCGTTTCCGTTTTCAAACCAATGGAAGCAACCTGTCAAAATAGAATTTTGATCCTTCATTTTAGTGTTGCCATCATTCACCATAAGTTTGCTGCTAAAACATCTCCTTTTCTTGTTTGCCCTATATGGTGTTTGCAGGTTACAGTGAAGCTGGTTGAAGGAGTATGTATATGTAATCTATGCCAATTGAACGATATATAGGTCTCATATTGTTTCAGTTTATAAATTGATAATGTCTTGAGGGAGTTTAATTTGGTTGCTTATCACAGTAGTGGTTGTCTTTTCTGATTTTCTAGTAATGGTATTGTCTACTCTTTGAATCACTTTCAACCATGTCGAGTAAAGTAAATGTTGTGTGTGATGTAATCTAAAGTATAATTTCTTGTTTTGGGGAAGATTGATTATAGGACATCTAATGAAGGTTTTTTCATCAGCAACCTGAGTTCCGCAATTTGATAGGTTTTGTTTGGCTATTGAGTAAGTTGCTCGATCACACCAGTTTCTCTATAAACTGGCAAGTGGAAATTGCCAATGAAACTTTGAAAGAATGTTGATTTATTGTCTACTCGTTGCTTAAAGATGACGGGATGTTGCTGCCGCCCAACTCTCTGATTCGTCTGCTCATTGACAATTTCCCAATTCTGGAGACGCTACCTTTCAAAGAGTTTCAAAACCTAGCATCTCGTCTCTTCTACTTGACATCGAGCTAAAATCAGAAAATTGGTACAAATCCCAAAATGAGTTGAGTCAGCTGGTAGTGGCACTTGTACTAGAGACCGACTTGGTTGAAGCCCCCATTCTCTTATTTTTTAGGTACATTGCAACGCCAAAATTTTGGATTGGAATAAGCACACTAAATGTGAGACTCCCATAGTTTCACACACTGTTGAACTTCATTTTGAATAGATGGATACCTTTTTGCTTCACACATGCTGATCTCAGTTCCAATCTGTTGACAGGATGTGTTCCTCCAACAGTTGTAGTTGGATTACTAGAATCCTCCCACAGCTGTTTTTCCAAGAC
Organism: Euryodendron excelsum; assembly: GCA_033060915.1. NCBI lineage: Eukaryota > Viridiplantae > Streptophyta > Magnoliopsida > Ericales > Pentaphylacaceae > Euryodendron > Euryodendron excelsum. The sequence continues at coordinate 67,026,552 of CM065377.1, read as the reverse complement.
TATCCTGCAAAAATTTGGTGAAAGCATGCGCCTGTGTGTGTGTGTGTGTGTGTGTGTGAGGCAACCGCAGCTGTTTTTCCTGCACTTGCTCTTGCCTCACAGCTCTGGACCTCAGGAAGGAGGAAAGTTATCGTGGGTAATTCTGGGGAGAACTATCCTTGCCTCTATTCAATGAATATAGTGGGGGCTGCGGAGTCCAATTTTGCAGACAAGTTTTTGAGTTCCTCAATTAGTGCCAAGGTATTTGGACAAGAAAATACCTCCACGAACCATACGAAAAATAAGGTTACCCATAAGTAGTTTTCCTCAGTGCCAAACTGAGATTTGAAGCAGGTATTTTGGTTCCTAATTTGATAATATCAATCCAAAAGTCTACAGCTTAAACTCCTTTTGGCTTCACGGACAACATTGTTCATGTATCATTGCAGATGAAGATCAGAAACCAAGATCACCAACAATAATAAATTTTACCTTTTGGTTTACTTCTCTGTATAAGCAGATGCTTTGGAATGAATTTCAATGCGTGTCTGCAACTTCAAAAAATGCGCAAAGCACGTGGCCCTTTCAGTCATAATTATTCTGCATGGTCAATCAATTTCTACGTATTCTCTTTCCCCCGATTGAGAGTAGAGACCAGTGGTTCAAACAAGTGGTCATAAACTCTCATTTCAAAAATTAGATGTTGTACAGACCCAATTACAATGCCAAAATTGGACAAAGGAACAATAAACTGCTAAAATTGAACCAAGTGACCAAAATTGGGCAAAAATTAAACTACAAACAAGAAATGGGACTGCAGGACACTTAAAACTGAGAGTTACTGAGAAATGTAATTATGCACCTAGCACTTTGGAACAACCTATCTACTTGATGCCAAACTGCACATTGAATTTCTAGAAGCTTTCGTGCCTTATCTTGTAACTTCGGTTGTTGGCGAATTGTCTCACCATGGACCTGGACAGAAGAAATAAACATGTTGTCAAATAAAACTAGAGAAGATTGTCAAATAAAACTAGAGAAGAACCACAACCTTGGATTAAGCAAAATTCCCAAATCCTGCATAATGCTAAAATCATCAAACTCCTCAAAATTTTAGAACTATCGATATTCTCCAGAATTTATTTGGGCATGGCAGATTTTTTATATCCTAAAGCTTTGCGCATGTATTGTTTACCTGCATATCTATAGCAAAGAACCCTATCAATTGAGTTGGCTGTAAAGCAAAGAAAGAATTTGTACCTTTAAGAACAATCTGATGACTGCTTGTATAAATTCGAAGTTATTTCTGCAGGAGATCTCATGAATGAAATAATCCAGCAGCAGTTCACTAGAATGGAACTCAGGTCTCTTATCTGGTTCTTGCTCATCATCATCATCAATAATCTGAAGCATTCTAAGTTCCATATCCAAAGTTGACAAAGAAAAACTTTTAATATAATTAGTGAATGCCGAAACTGCAAAACCACACAATGTTTTAGATACAGTTGAACAATTAACTTCATTAAACTTGAAAATTTTGAACACTTCTAAGTACAAACAAATCTTAGCTGGTAAACTTACAATTTTTCATGTCTGCAGAGGATTGAAGCAGTTACACAAATGGGCGATGCCGCCAAATCAGTTTGCATGTGTCTTTCTTCAAGTTCATCAGTTTTTTTATCCGTCATTTCAGTAACAATATTTCTCCAGAAAGAGATGGAATTGAAGGCAGGAAGAAAGATGCCTTTTCGGGTTTCTTTGGAGGCTCAATTGGTGTTTTGCGAGCCTGAAATTGTTAGCAAATAAAAAATCAAAATAAAGTGGAATGATTATCATTCTATTTCAGAAAGCACAAAAAATCAATTAGTAGTACAAATCAAAGGGGAGCAGGAAGAACCTTTATAATGTCTAAATTGATCAAGCTTTGCCACTGGCTCCTAGGCAATAGTGACAGAGTCACTAGCTCTGGAATTTGCCATTCCGTATGAGAATTGTGGGCAACTTTTGAGTGGGTAACAATGGGTTTATCAGAATCATTATCTTGAGAACCTTCTACCGAAGAGACAGATGGCAATTTAACGCTCACTATTCCTTCCCACTTCCATAGGACTCAACATTAGAAGCTCCTGTAAACATTGCCTGATTAACCCCAAAAAAAATTAGAAGCTCCTGTAAACATTGCCTGATTAACCCCAAAAAAATTGTAAGTCATCAAGTTTCTAGATTCAGAAATAACGACGGGTAAAAGATAGAAATAGCCAGCAAATTTTTATACATTACATGTGAGAAGCCCAGAATTTCGATCACGTTGTACTTTTCAAAAGTAAATGTGTACGTGTTATAACTATATATGTTGATAATAAAGAACTTCATCCAAATTGTGATCATAACATTAGCTTCCCCATCAGGTATTCACCATGCTACCTTTCAATTGAAATCACAGAAACTCAAACTGGAATAGAAACTCCACCAAGGCAAATAAAAAACTTACCACAGATAGACACCATTTTGATCCACGAGTTGTTGCTAAAACATCCATATTTGGTGACAAAGACAATGCAGTTATAGATACACCAACATGTATAGCTTCTATTTGTCTTGCTAAGATGACATCCCAAATTCTAAGACTCCCATCCATGCTGGATGACAAGAGCCATTTGCCATCCTCACTGAAGCACAAGTCTGTAATATGGTATGTATGGCCTTTAAATTTACGTACCATCCTTAGTGCCACAACATCAAACAAAAGGATGACTAAATCATCTGCCACCGTTGCCAGAAGACCTGCAATTTTCAAACAGTATTTCAGAAAATTATCCTCGCTTTTTTTTTTCTTGGTTGGAGGGAATGGGGGTGTTTACGAAAACAAAAGAAATATATATAATACCATTGGAACGATGATAAACAATAGTCACCACTGAACTACCAATTTCCCATCTGGGTTTTAGCTCACGTCCCTTGAAATCCACACCCGCACAAAAAGAAATTCCCTAGTAAGAAAATAACCCAGCAGAGAAAGATTGGACACAAAGATGCATGCTTAATCTAACATTATGAATTACGAGGTATCAAAACAAAACAATTCCACGTGTAAAGCAGAGAACACGATTAATTTTTTTTGAACAGCAATTGCAAATTATGGTAGGAAACTGATGATTAAATTCAAAATCCATGGATGTTTCTAATATTATACCTTGTTCTGAAGAATTTTAAAAATAATAATAAAATAACCGTTTAGTGTCCAGGAACAAAAAAGTAGTTATAATACGTACAGAAAAACTATACGATAGGGAGAATATACATTAGTCTTATGCTAGTCACTGAATGCTTCTAAAACTGTGTCACGTATTATTTGCAGATTGGATATAAAAATAGCTGTTTTTTGAAACACTACTTGGTAAATGCTTTAAGGTGCAAAAAGAAAAATTAGGAATATATAGATCTCAGGCACTTGACGGACAAAAGAACATTTAGAATCATATTTTTGAAAAAGGACTATGGACCTTTATATCCCCATGATATCCTGCACTTATCATTAAGGTATTTGTCGAATCACAGGCAACACAAACCACCTCCACGTCATGGGCACAACTATTTCTTTCTGACATATCCATGTAACTGCCTCAGCTGATTCCTGATTGGAGATTAAATCTCTCAATCCAACCACCAGCTGTACCTAGAACAGAAAAATAGCCGCAGGCACTGATGGTGCAGGCTTATTATGAAATAAAAGAGAAGATCAACTTTAATTAAATATAAGCTTCAGAAACTATTTTAGTGGTGCCCCTGAAGCTACCAAACTTCAGTAAAAGTACTAGCACTGTCATTGGGAGGCAAAAAACCACGAAGAGCATTCCTAGTTCTTTTGACAAGATTTTAGTAATTTAATAAGTGGAAGGAAAAAAAAATTGGTAGCACAAAATCCAAAAGAAAAGAATTTTCCTGTAGCCTAAGATGAATGAATATTGAGAAGGATATGAAAACCTTTGCGCCACACAAAAATGTTACAAAAATTAGGAAAGATAAGACAAAATGGAATATTACCTTGACTGGCGTTGGATTTTCAGGGAATGGCTTCAGGATGTGCTCACCAAGAACAAAATTCTGAAGCCTCCAAATGTATGCATGTGCAATATCCATATGGCATGTAACCACATTGCACCAATCACACTCCCTTATTTCAGCTAAATTGATTTTAACAAAAGAAATCATGGAACAGAATCAGATCATTTTATAATGTGGAAGTTTGGCATCCACAAAAAGCATAAATAGGAAAATACTCTCATAACCCAAGAAAATAATTTAGTTTGCTGAAAATGAATCTGAAACTTCCTCAATTATATCATAGAAGGTTACAACTGCAATCTAGAAGTGTTCGACATTTGATTTTTGACAAATTAAAAACCAGTCATTTATAGTTGGCTAACAATTGGATTTGCAGAGGACACAATCCTCCATTCACCATCTGTTGTTCCACACTTTGAACTTTTTATGTCAAACATAACCTTTTCGGCCACCACATTATAACGTAAACAATGGGCCTAGTAGGCCAAATATTAAACAATATTTAGACAGTAACTTCCAGTTTGCTACCTTCAACTCCAGACTACAAGGCACCTCAATTTTGACAGACAAAACTGACACCAGTGTTTCACTAAAGTAATCCAGAACACCTTAGGGCAAGGTTTCTGTATCCAAGAATAGGTTGAACAGTAAGGTTGAATCCAGAATATTCTCTTCACTTAGTTATCTAAAATCCAGCAAAATAAGTTATGATACATCCATGGAACTGGTGAAATTCCCATCTCAGTTAGGATTTTAAAACCTGTCAATCTGAAAGCAACCTTAAATTTTTCTTTTTCTTTTTCTTTTTTTCTATTACAGTCTTTCATCCTTCATTTTATGAAGACCTAGTATGCTAAAAAAAGAATCTGGCATCTCATCATGGATTCTCTCTCTCTCTCTTACGCATACTTGACTGCCTCAAGTAGTTCTCTGTTCAATCTGCAGCATGCCTAATTAACAAGCACTTCTAAAATACTAAAAAACCTTTAAAAAAAAAGTTATTTTAAAGAGCCAAAGGTAATGCAGCCTTCCATTACAAGTTCTCCCTGAAAATATATATTCGGTCTGAAAGTATCGCCATAGTATCATATAGCTTACTTTCCAAGGCCTACTGGTTCTTAAGAAAGTATCATCATGGTATACCAAAACTTACTCCTCTAAGACCTACTAGAGTGGTGAGGACTTTTAGGCGCTACAATTTGAGGCGGTGGGCTGGAGGAACAAAAAATAGTATGTTTGACTTAGAACTCAACAGAACTGGAAATACAAATCGAAGGGATCTTTTTCAATAACTGCCCAGAGAGCAGGAGAGACAAATATAAAAAAGCATGCATGGATCAAAAAGAAAGGCATTTAATCACGATAATTTTGGGTGCATTCGTCTTCTTCACCCGCCTGTTAAGAGATAAGATGGTTACAAGTAGCAATTAAAGTCTGAGGCACAACACAGTAAATGAGCTCAACATAAAGCATCTCATTAGCATGTCCAGAATATCAGACATGTTCTCTGCTACAAGTGGATTAGTGACACCAGTGTTACATGGAATCTTCTACTCTCCTAGTGTCATTGTTCAGCCGGAAATGACAAAGGTGAGGGTATGGGTCTGACCCCCGTAGCCAAATTAAACACTTGGATCCTCTAATTTTTAAAGAAGTTTGAAGAAGAACAAGAAGCTCACATTTGATAACTTTATAGCCTCTCACATGGATACGAGATGGAAATCATTTTGTTCTAACTCAATGAAAATTCCTAAATAATATTATTATGTCATTATATTACAAAATATACAACAGCTTTATATGTTCACAACATGTCCATGTACCTATACCCAACTCTTGGATAGATATTCCTGCATCCGACACCTGGAGACACACCCACACCCACAATCAAGTCCATGCAACATAGAGTGGGATAGCAGGAAATAATGAACCCAATAAGAAAGGGAAACACCAAAGTTACATTGGGAATATAATAACACATAGGACAACTGTGAGTGTCAAAATCAGCCAACACCACCCGATAGTGGAAATAAGAAAGAAGAGGAGATATAATAAATAACCATAAAGTTGAACTAAGATTAAATGCTAAAACATAAAATACAGTAATATATATAATACTAAGAAATATAGTTCTGGAATTCTTCTCCAATAATTATTCACCTAGAATCCATACATGCTTGAGAAGAATGGCACATAGAGAAAGGTCATACCAACGTCAAATGCAATAACAGGCTTCAGTTTTATCCCTTCCTCCCGAAATATAAGCAAAAGAAAAAATTTAGTTAGTTGATGGAACAGCAATTAGTTACAACAATACTCACTACAACATTAAACAATTACCTTAACAGGAGATCTACAATTATCAAGAGCTTCTGAGGAAATTCTACACCTTTAATGCAACCAAGAATGATATGATTGTATATCAAATATGAATCATATAGCAGCCTGTAAAAATTGTGATGAGGAACCATGTTATGTGCTTGGGCATAGGTGTGGATGTGGTTCAGGATGATAGATTTTGTCTGATCTCCACATTTAGAGCTACAAGTTCTCTAGTAGGCATAAGAAGAGATCATTCATTAACAAACAAGTAAACTTACAATTTTGAGGCATAAGCTACTTCTCTAGGGATTGCCTTCGCAGTCAAACAAGGAAAAGTTCAACCCCCAAGGCATTTATAGAACTTACTCAAAAAGATATTGGAGACAAATAAAACAATAGTAAACTACAAGAAGACAACGAAACTGCATACATAAGCTTTTGATAAGAACACTTAATCTTGGGTCTACGTTTGGATAATAGGACAGATTGAATCTAATAAGCACAATATTTGAATGATAGAAAAATAAAAAAAAAAGCAGGGACATTCCAACATGGAGGCTGAGCAAGATAAACTTGAGTATATCTCAGGAAAATTGAGAAGGGAGCTCCAAAAAGGAATGAAAAATGTAGCCATTTAGCAGGACAGAGAAAGGAGTTCCAAGTTCCATGTATCTCCAACTCGGAAAACTCATCACTGAGTACTAATTCCAACAAATCAGCGACCCAAAACTCCTAATTTCAATAACCACTTTCACTCTCTGAAAGCTTCTACCACTCTTCTTTCCACACTTGTCAAAGAAATGCAAATACACATTCTCCACAAAATACACCATTTTGTTGGCCCAACACCAAGAAACCAAAGACTCTAACGTTGCACAAAATGAGACTACAGCAGGCAATACCAAGAAAATGTCATACCTCCCAAAAGCATGTAACAAATTGTTGAATGATTAATGTAGTGGGAACACTCAACTTTCTTGAAATTGCATTATCAAATATCAGTA